>JAEIFJ010001626.1:0-421877 GCA_018903435.1 Leucophenga varia
TGGTTTTGTTATTGAAAATGTCATTAAAAGTGCTTTTTCCCAGATTTAAGTGAATATTCTCATAAATAATACTTATTTTTATACAAAAATTCGAAAATGGGCGGTAAATTTCTATAGGAGGCTATAGCTAAAAATGGGGTGGCAGCTTTGATTTGACATTGGATGACATTAGAAGTATTTTTACCCAACTTAGAGTAACTACATTCATAATCAATAGCTATTTTCATACAAAATTCGAAAATGGGCGGTAAGTTTGTATGGGGCCTATAGTTAAAAAATGGGCGTGGCCGCCTGGATTTAAAAATTAGATGACATTAGAAGTATTTTTACCTAACTTGGAGTGACTTCATTCATGAATAATAGCTATTTTCATAGAAAAATTAGAAAACAAGAAAAAAGTTACACTTCGGTTGACCGAAGCTTATACCTGTTACACATCATTTGACGTGGATAGACCTTCGTGTGCAGCATTTGTATTGTATTAAATTTTATTTCAAAATACTAAACAAATTTAATATACTCTTAAAAATTTAGGATTTCGCGGTCCGATTTGGACCATTTTTAAACTGAAGATTTGACATGGTATAAGAAACATTTTAATTTGAAGCCTTTTTTTTAATACTTTTTTTTTAAGACCTGAAAATTTTGTATTTGAGAGCCATCCTAAAGGGTGGCATTGCTTTAACAAGAAACTAAACAGGACCTAGAAAAGCTTAAGTTTAAAATTTCAGCCCAATATCTTTAAAACTGAGCGAATAAACGCAGCAACACACAGACAGACGGACAGACGGACGGACGGACAGACAGACGGACATGGCTAAATCGATTCGTCTCGTCGAGGTGATCAAGAATAAAAAATAGGTAGCTAAGTTAAGCCACGTTAACAGAGAAGACTACTTTATCTGTAAAGGGCTATTCAACACATTAGCGAGTTATTTCAAGTATTGACCTTAAATAGTTTAAATACAAATAAGTCCATAAACTCTTAAATTTTTCTCGATTAATGCCGCATTTTCACTGAGTCGCGTTTTGTTATCGCGTTAACAATTTATCGAAAAACGCGGAACGGTGTTTCATTGCGTTTTACCGTTAGCATTCAAGTTAAAACTGCTGATTTTGTTTGTTATGTAGTAAAAAAATTGTACAGGTTAAAAAAATTTTTTTTTTTTTTTGAAATGCAGATTTTTTTATAGAACGAATGGATGTAGGTGTTGTTCCTTTAGTAACTGCTGGCCAATACGAGCATGATAAGGTAATCCGTCATTTGAATATATGCAGCTGAAGCTTTTATGTAAATGTTTATTTTTTGCGGTTACTTTGTCAGCTGTTTTCATAAGTATGCGCAACTTACGATTGCCAAATTATTCGAACCGATAAGAGAAATCTGTTTGAAATCGGTGTGAAATCGGTTTGAACGCGTTGTTATAGAAAGTCGGGCTGTTAATTAAACCGTCCCTTCCCTACTCTCTTTTTATACGATTTAACGCGAGTTTGTCGAGTTTTTAACGCTAACGCGGAACGTGGCCTAATGGAAACGTGGCCTAAAATTATATCTAAAATGTGAAAAGAAATTGTATAGTCAATATAAATATTAAAACATTTACCATTTCTTTGAAATTTGTCGCTCTCGAAATAACATTTTCATAAAAGCCGTAACAAAAAATAAAAGAACACTGTTAGACTGTTTTAAACATTGAAGAATTGTTGGCTGTATGTACTTTAGAGACAATGCTATTGATTTATTTTTTTTTATGTTGAAAATGTTTCAATTTATATGTCATCTAACAAGTGCAGAAATACAATTCCTAACCATCCCAAAAATATAACTGAAAAGTCAATTTTTCAATCCCTACTATTCAGTTATATTGAAGATAAATCCAAAAGTACTATTAGAAAGTTTAATGAAAATAACTGTAGCTCAAAATATTACTACGATTAGTGTAGTTTGATAAAGATTTCGATAAGGATCGGTTTCAATTTTGAAAAATTGTATTGAAATTACGAATATTCAATTTATGAGTTGTAGTAATATTCGCATTACCTAAAATTTCTGAATAGTTGCAAAATCTCTCTTATAATTATGAGTGACTAAAGTGACAATTGATTTAAAATTATTTCGGTTAAATTTTTTTATAATTGAAAAGGGCTCAATCTGGTATATGTCCGTTATTCGGTAATAATTTGAAAGAATTCCATGATCTGTTAAAGAGGCTAGCGTTGCCTGAAGCACCCAAACGGAAACTGCGACCGATAGATTCGGATGTGCTTAAAATTTTTACAATTCAAATGTTTAAAATGCCAGAAAATCTGAAAAACGATATAACATATTGCCGACGCACAAAACAAGATCTCATGATGGTCTTGAATGTAAGTTTCAAAATATTTTTTTTCCAATATTTTTACTAATATTTTTGTATAATTATTTTTTTTTTAGGTTTTCAAACGCTGACTTAACTGGAGAAACTCCTGGTGCTGGTGAAAAAATATTTGAAGAAATACGAAATGAAATAGATGAGATCGATGAGGAATTAAAATGTTTGAAGCAACTGTTAAAAGCAGAGACCGTTGCCTTTGAATTTATGCTTAAGAGGTTTGGTTATACCACTACCAATTCGATCGACAGAAAATTGCAGTTCAACAAATCGAAAATTTCGTGGGGAGAAATAAAGCCCATCAATGTTAAACAGCGTGATTCGGTGGGCATTATGTGGCAACGATATGAAATACTTCAAAAATAAAAGAAAAATGCATTGGAAGCAGTAAAGAAGGAAGAAGCAGCAGCAATTGACACAAGTACAGATGAATTTATTTTTGCCAAGCCTTGTACTTTGCAGTATCTGGCTTTAAAAGGAAGAAAGATCAAAAGAGTCCACAACCTAAGACGCGTAAAGTAAACGTAGAAAATGTTAAGACCAAAGAGATTAAATCGCGAAAAATTGCTACTGCTGCTCGGCTTCTACGCCACGGAATACTAGCGGAACTGAAACAAAACCTGATGCCGCTACAAATGAAGAACTCAAAGAAATTAAAATTGATCCATCATCTCAGAATGAGTTTTTGAAAATTTTCGAACTCTGTTCGCATGCAGAAAAACAAGTATTCATTTGGAGCAGTCGAAGCCTAAACCGAAACGACAACGCAAATCTCGTTCTGCGGCAAAGAAAGAGGACAGTGATTTTGTCTACGGTTCGGATGCTGAGTTTGAGTCTGAACCTGAACCTAAACGTAGAAGGACTATTTCGAGGAATAAGAGATAAGTACGAACGTGTTGTTTGGTAAATGGATGAACGTAATATTTTATATTTTAAACCAGTATTTTTAATATAAAAATTAATCTATATGATGACTAAGTAAATAGTATCTTATCAATTATTATGATATTTTTTGGACAACAATAAACTTTGACTTTCTGTTAAAAAAAAAACAAACAATATTTTCTTATTATTTTGAAGGTTAGGGCCATAATAGGACCCTTAGGGCATTCTGATGTCGGATTTGGATTCAGCGCATATAAACACGTGGTGTCTGGTTCCGGTCTGGATCAAGAAACTTTTTTCTTCGTAATTTCATTTCAATAAAATATGATTTAGATTTTAATTCTCTTTAACTATAAAAAATATATAGTAAAAAGAAAAATTATATCTGAAACTATTTTGAACGTTACTCACGGCACTATTTGCCTTAATCAGCAGCATCCGCATACATATCCGTTGCGATTTAGGCGTAGCGAGAAATAAAAAATACATTACTCGAAAATAGTTTTTGCCTAAAATTTAAACTAAAAAATCAATTAAAAATGCCTATTACATGTGCTATTTGTCGTTCGAAGACGAATAAATTATGCTGCCTTCCCAAATATGAAATATAAAGAAAATGATGGGAAGAAAGTACCGGAATTAAATTTTTAACTTACAGTAAAATATGCGAAAAACATTTTGACAAAAGTGATTTTAAGGCTTGTAGTGCAAATATTGCGAAACGTAGACGTCTGATGCCAAATGCTGTTCCGAAAAAATTATTGTTTCTTGATTTTATAAAAATTGATTACACAGCCCTGCAAATTTTCACTTTTCGGATGCGAATAAAATGGGACCTAGTGTTTCCGAAGGGAATTTTCATGCTGATCACGAATCTGGGTTAAAAAATTTTCCATTAAAAATTAACATAGTAACTATTCTACACCCAAAGTTAAAAAATTCTGGAAGAAGCCATGTTCCTAGGGGTATTCAATTTCGCTGATTACAAATCTGCAGTCAGATTTCAAAAATTCAAAATGGCGGAGCGAATAAGATTAGTTACTATATTAATTTTTTCCAACCCCCCTTAACATAAGTGGACCCCCTACTCAAAGGGTGCATGCGAATAATTTGGGATAGGGCTCATTTTAAAGAGCAAAGTTCAACCTTCAATTACAGACAATAACGGAGATCGTAGCACGTCAGGGTTCCGCTGTACAACTCTTTAAAAATGGCCAAAACGCTATTTTTAGGGATTTTTCTTTTTATCGAAAACCTGACGTGAGCCCAGATTCGTGTTCAGCACAAAAATTCCCTTCAGAAACACAAGGTCCCATCTTATTCTCAAAGTTGATGCAGGGCTGTGTTATTAATAAAAAAAAAGGAAATCAAAAGCAGACATGAAAATAGTCATTTCGTTTCTCTTACTCTCATTTTTTCAGAAGAGTCATGTCAAACGTAAGCGTGTCACCTTCCCAATTACACCATGACAATAATTAGTAAATTTTCCAAAATGTCTGAATTAAATTGAAATATGATGAAAAAAAAAAAGTGAATATTATTGAATTAAATTAATTAAATAAATTATATGTATAATTATATAACGATTTTTTTGAATGAACACTCATTCGCCCCGATACTCTCAATAGAACGTTTAAGAGCAATTTATTATTATATGAGAACTGTTTTTTCTTATTATGTGATAACTGTTTTTTTATATGAGATTAATAATTTAAATGATCTGTGGAACGAACTAGTTAGCAAAATTTTAAATTCACAACTACAACTGACGTCTAAAGTACAAAGTTGCCAACATATTTTAATCGATCAAGATATATTTTCTATGTATGCTTTATTGCTCAACTAGAGCACTACGATAAATTTAATTTTTATTTTTAGTTTAATATATATATATATATAGTATATTGCCATTACAGATTTTGGTCAGCCTGGGCATCACCAAGGGTTTTAACCCAGATGTTATAGTTCAGTGCCACTCGATACCAATACTGGATCCCGATCTTCCGGACGTCCTCCAGAACCTTATCCTTCCAACGCAGCGGCGGTCTTCCCCGCTGTCGTGCCCCTCTGATTTCGTCCACGTTTTTATCATGTACCGTTCTTGCCGGAGCGTCTTCATTCATTCGAAGCACGTGTCCAGCCCAGTACAATCGTTTATAACTGATGCTCCTGACTATATCGATGTCATTATATAGCTGGTACAGCTCGTGATTCATGCGAGTACGGTAATCGTTGTCCGCTCTGACAGGGCCAAGGATTTTACGAAGAATTTTTCTCTCAAATGTACCCAACGCCAATTTTTCAGCCTCTGACATGACCCATGTTTCTGCGCCGTACATCAGGACTGGGTTAATCAGCGTCTTGTAGAGTTTGATTTTCGTTTTTCTGGATAAAACTCTACTCCTCATTTGCCCACCGAGACCAAAGTAGCATCGGTTAGCCAGAGTAATTCTTCGTCTAATTTCTAGGCTGGTGTTATTGCTCTTGTTTTTTTTAAAGCCCAAGTAGACGAAGTTTTTATGGTTTGCGAGAGGATACCAAGTACTTCGTCTTACTTTCGATCACCGCCAGTCCCATTTTGCGGGAATTCTCTTCAATATTGTTGAAAGCCCAGCTTACCGTACGTGGATTTTTGCCGATTATGTCGATATCATCGGCATACGCGAGCAGCATAGTTTCTTTTAAAAAATGTTGCGCGTCAAATCGACGTGTGGGCATTTGCATAGTATATACTCCAACAAGAGATTGAAGAAGTCGCACGATAACGCACCTCCCTGACCTTGGGAAAAGGGGGGGTTTACCTTTTTAGGCAGGGATCCCAAGTTCAGTCAATGCTTTAAAGAATTTGATTTTTGTAAAGCCTTTGAATCGCGAAGGTGGTGTGTGTCGATATGCTTCTCCTTGGTCTTTTCCAGGATCTGGCTCAGCGTGAGTATGGAGTCGGTAGTCGACTTCTTCGGTCTAAAACCGCACTGGTATTGTCCAACAGTGCTTCCTACGTGCGGTTTCAGCCTATTGCACAGTAAACCAGATAGAATTTTGTACGCGATTTGTATGAGACTTATACCGCGATAGTTTGCGCAGATTGCGGGGTCTCCTTTCTTTAGGATTGGACAGAGCACACTTACGTTCCAATCGCTGGGTATGCATTCACCAGTCCATATATTTCATAAGAGTTGATGCATACATCGAATCAACTCTTCGCCGCCGGTCTTAAATAACTCTTTAGTTTTATGTGAAGTGTTTTATATTGATATAAATGTAACGAGTAAGTCAAAACAGTAAGTAAAAAAATACAAATAGGATAAGGCAATAAAGAACGAGTGAGAGAAAAATTAGAAGTATCGAGAATGACAATTGAGTGTGTAATATGACAATAACGAGTGAAATTAAATAAGAAGAGAAAAGAGTAAGACGAAACGAGTAAAGATCATATGTTTCAAATTCATTTACTGTTAAAATTGTTTTTTAACCAAAAAAAATTATAATAAAAATCATACCAAAAGAGTTTCAGTTTTCTATCACATTAAGTTTTACGAGAGTGACTCAAAAAATTTAATAAAAAAAATATTTTACAATCGAAAATCCTCAAAAAAATATCAAAATTCGAGATTGATTCAGTATTTTCTTGACCCTACGCATGTAATGGAAGGTTCAAGTTTCAATTTAAGTCGAATTTGGGACTTCTACCATCTCAGGTTCATCTGTCTTACATTAGATCGTATCCTTACTAATGGTACAGCCCACCATTTTGTTATTGTTCCTGAAAAAATAAGAAACAAGTTTTTGTTATGAAAACCACAAGCCCAATATAAATGGAGTTTTAACCAGTTTATAGGCCTAATCCATTTATTGCAATGTTTCGTTTAATTTGCTGACTGGAAGTAATTTATGTAATAAAATTTTTAAACGAAGTTTAATTTGATGTTTTTTAACCAGATCTTGTCAAATCAGCCCTGTTTCAAGTCTCTACGTCTATTCATTTCAAGCATATGGCTTTTCTCGGTTTTTTTTTCAAGGCCCCATTAATTGGCCCCGGGTTCAAAATTTTCCTAACCAATTCCCGTCTAAGTGCTCTACTTAGTCAATCAAATTAATTTTCAACTCAATTGGTCAAAAAAATCTATATTGGGTTTACATATGGGTCCCAGGTCCAATTTCCGGAAATCCCTTGAACACCTTGAACGCCAAAAATGTTTTTTAACCATCTTTCAAATGAGCCCTGTTTCAAGTCTCTACGTCTATTCACTCCAAAGATATGGCTTTTCGGTTTCAAGGCCCCCATTAGGCCCAGGTTCAAAATTACATTTTACAATTTTTGTTTTGCCCTAAACCATCCTTGTGTGAATACGAACACACAGCAATCGTGAAAATCCGTCCAGTAGTTTTCGCGTCCATCGATCACCAACAGAACTTGGGACTTATTTTTTATATATTTTCTTGTAAAATACGGCGACACCTACTGCGGACTCTTTTTAGTGTTATCGGAGCTTTTTTTCGATAATTGGAGGTTTGTTTGAAAAGCAGACATGATAGGCACTTTTGGACACCATAAGGTGTTCAGCGGACAAAATATATCGGAAACCAGTCTCATATCAAAAAAAAAAAAAAAAAAAACAAGGAATAACGGTAACTTCGGTGGAACCGAAGCTTAAATACCAGTCATCACTATGATTAGACTAACTTGGGGTAGATTGTGGGCTACATGCTATAGTGAACCCACGTCAATCGTGGGTCCTTCTATAAATATGAGTTGCTTATAAAAAAGTAAATATACTATTTTTAATAAAAAACAAGGAAAAACGTTAACCTTCGGTGGAACCGAAGCTGAAATACCCGTTACATGGGCGTGGCGTCTTGGTTTTGACCCTGGATGACAAAAGAAAATGTTTTTACCCAATTGGGAGCGAGTACATTCATAAATAATTTTAAACAAAAAATCGAAAAAAATCGATAAGTTTGTATGGGGGCTTTACCTAAAAATGGGCGTGGCACTCTCATTTTCGAACTTAACCTAGTCGTTGCCGAGAAAGGTTAAGTTTAAAATTTCATAGTCAATATTTTTATATCTTCATCGAATAAATCGCATAGCAACAAACAGACGGACAGACGGACAGACAGACGGACATGGCTAGATCGATTCGTCTCATCGAGCTGATCAAGAATATATATACTTTATGGGGTCTCCGATGCCTCCTTCAATGCGTTCCAAACTTTTGGACAAACTGAATATACCCGTTTACACTATGACTAAAAATTGGCACTTTGCTTTTTACACTTTATCAGCGGCATCTATTTTTTAGGATTTGCTTAGTTACTGTTTTTCCTCGGAGATTTATGTATCTTCACCCATAGGTGGCATCTTGAGGAAATAAGACTAATCAGATATCATAGTGACATCTATCGGTCTAATTTATAAAAATAACGGGATATACAATATGATGTAGTCATCGCTGCTTATTTTAACCAATTGGTAAAGTTTTTTTATATTAATTTTTATTTTTGTAGTTACATTTTTGTTTATTTGTTTTAGATTCTGTGATTAAGACTATTTTAATGTCTTAAATATATGTTACATTTCATTCTAAAATAGTGGGTTGCCGAAAAATTTTTTGTTTTTCTCTAAAAATATATTTTGTACAAAGTTTTAACGCAATGTAGCCTTTTAAAAAAAGTCCCAAAGGATTCTAATGCTGTTTTATCCGAGTGCATCTCACAGGAACCCTTAGATATACATATGTACATAGGTCAGTATCCGTATTATGATTGTCGTCCGTTTCGCTAATGTTTAGTATAGACAAAAACGATTTTCGTTCTCCCACAAATTATTTTTTGAGAGACAAAACGGCGAAGGGAACAAGAGAAAAGTTGGATAAATATTATGGGGCTAATGCTCCGTTAGATTACATTCTCAAATATTAGTTTAGAGAGTTTTGTTTTAGCCCCAACTCCACCACCGATGAAGTGAAGTGAAGGTGAGCGAGCTAGCAGCTGTTACAAAGATTAGTACTGAGTGCACACGCCATATGTTTGGCGAGGTTCTGCATAGGCAAAAGTTATCGTATCGCTTGCCTGCCGCTGTTTTACTCCGGATCTAAAAAACAAACGCACAAGAGCATCGTACGGCTAAAATCAATGATTTAGGGCTCCAATTGCTTCCGCCCGATTAGGCTCTCTCGGACTACTATCTCTTCCCAAAATTCAAAAGATGGCTCATCATTAAAAAATTCAGCTCGCATGAGGAAATCATCAGACCTTTCGGAAAATTACTTTTGGAAGTGATCAAGAATTTGGAAACATGCTGGAATAAGTGGATCAAGCTAAAAGGGACTACATTAAATAAAATAAAAAAAAAAAAAAAAAATTTAAAACAATACAGATTTATAAAAAATATATATAAATATATATATATATATATACATATGTATTAGTGAGAAAGAAAATGAGGTGGATTTATCTGAAGTAAGAACGCAAGTATCGGTCAATATGCAGAAGGCAGGAAACTATGAAAAATTACGCTTTGATAAAACCAAAGCACAAGTAGTAAAATTTTGTGTTGGCGATTATGTTTTACTCAAAAGCAGTGATAGACATCAAACTAAATTAGATCCGAAGTTCAGAGGGCCATTTTTAGTAACCGAAATACTACATTGAAATGCATGAAAAGTAAGAGAAGTTATAAATATCCTTACGAATGTTTATGAAAAATGCCGGATGGCCGGGTTCCCCGGGAATTGGATATCGACGGATACAGAAGTGAATCAGAGAAACACTGTTGAAAGAGACAGTAAAGAACGAGAGAAACACTGTTGAAAGAGACAGTAAAGAATGAGAGAAACACTGTTTAATGAGACAGTAAAGAATGAGACACTGTTAAAAGAGACAGTAAAGAATGAGAGAAACACTGTTGAAAGAGACAGTAAAGAATGAGACACTGTTGAAAGAGACAGTAAAGAATGAGACACTGTTGAAAGAGACAGTAAAGAATGAGACACTGTTGAAAGAGACAGTAAAGAATGAGACGCTGTTGAAAGAGACAGTAGAATGACTGAATGTGTGACGTCGATAACTTTTCATTGCGGTACCTGGCCCTGAAAGGTATATTTCTAGTTTAGAAAGCAAGATATGTTATAAATTTAATTGGGTTGAATTAAGAACATTCATAAATATTGTTAGACAAACACAAAAACGTAAAAAGAAATTTGTAATACTACTTATGTTAAGGAAGACAATTGTAATTGAAGAGAATGGTATCACACAGAAGAGAATATAAACGTTGAGTATTTTGTTATTGAGAGAGAGATAACCTACACGAGGACGTGTAGATCGTCAGGATGGCCGTGTCGGAGATATAGTAGTTAACACAGTGTTGTTTGAATTGTGCGCCTTGACGATATTAATCGATTACTGTTATTTGAGTGGAATGATATCGGTGTTGTGTAAACAGAGTAGCACTGAGTGAGATGTCAGTTCGTTTTTGTCATCGTGCGAGGCTCTCGAAGTTTCTTTTTTCTGTTTTTTTGAAAGTAAGTCAAGGTGAACGGACATGAGAGACTCGCTTCGCTCAGTGAAAAATGGAGCAAGAAAACCCGGCGCCAAAGTCTTCCTCGTTATATATATATATATATATATATATATATATTGGGTGCACAACTAAATAATTTCGTATTTGTTACTAACCTCATATCTATTTATGTAGTCAATATTTTGACAGTGACAGCTATTCTATGTTAAAGCGCGCCAAAAAATCAAGAACATTTGATATGTCACAGTGAATATTAGTAAACACACAAATTTTTTTTATTACAGTCAAAATGTCAAGTTAAGTTCCAACAAAACAGCATTTGCGGGGAGGTTTGCTTCTGTTCTTCAATTTAAAGAAAAGTGTAACAGAAGCACATCGTTTACTCTCAGAAGCTTATCCTGAATATGCTCCAGAGGTTAGAGTATGTCAGCAGTGGTTTGCACGATTTAAAAGTGGTGATTTTGACACAGAAGACAAAGAGCGACCAGGTCCATCAAAAAAGTTTGAAGACGAAGATTTGGAGGCATTACTCGATCAAGATTCATGTCAAACTCAAGAAGAACTTGGAAAAACATTGGAAGTCACTCGACAAGCCATTTCTAAACGTTTAAAAGCAGCTGGATACATTCACAAACAAGGAAATTGGGTGCCACACGAATTAAAGCCGAGAGACGTTGAGAGACGATTTTGCATGTCTGAAATGCTGCTTAATCGCCACAAAAAGAAATCGTTTTTGCATCGTATTGTCACTGGCGATGAAAAGTGGATTCATTACGACAACCCTAAGCGTAAAAGATCATATGTGAAGCCAGGCCAACCAGCCAAATCGACACCAAAGCCGAATATTCATGGTTTGAAGGTAATGCTCTGTATTTGGTGGGATCAGAAGGGTGTGCTGTACTATGAGCTGTTAAAATCGGGCCAGACAATCACGGGAGAGCTATACAGGCAACAATTGATACGTTTGAAGCAAGCAATAGCCGTAAAACGGCCAGAATGGGCGACCAGACACGAAAAATTGATTTTCCATCATGACAATGCTCGGCCACATGTTGCAGTACCGGTCAAAAATTATTTGGAAAATGCTGGATGGGAAATTCTACCTCACCCGCCTTATAGCCCAGACATAGCTCCTTCTGATTACCACTTGTTTCGGTCGATGCAGAATCACCTTTCTGGAATACGGTTCACCAATGTTGAAGGTATTAAAAAATGGCTTGATGATTTTCTCGGCGCAAAAGATGAGAATAGTTTTTGGGATGGAATCCATAAATTGCCTGAAAGATGGGAAAAAGTTACCGCTTCCGATGGACAATATTTTGAATAAAAATTTTTTTCTTTGAAATAAATGGTTTTTTAAAATATTTTTTTTTTTTTAAGGGGGGTTTTTTTGTTTGTTTTTTTTTTTCTTCTTTTTTCTTTTTTTGGGCTTTGAAAAAATTTTAGGTTAAAATACCTAGAGACTTTAAAATGCGCTCATTTTGAGCAGGTGAGAGCTAAGACGTGATTTGTAGAATGTTTGACCCGGGGCGGGATGGGGGCGTAAAACAGGAAAAGCCATATCATTATTTATAGTAGGGACTTGAAACTGGGCGCGTTTAAAAGATAGTTAGAAAGAAATTTTTTTTGGGTTAAAGGAATTTCCGATATTTAAACCTGGGACCAACTGGGGGACCCACCAAATACATTTATTGACCAATTCTTTTTTAAATATTTGATTTATGTTTTAGGGGGGCCTTAAGAGGGTTTTTGCAAAATTTTTAACCCGAGGCCTAATGGAGAGCCTTGAAACTGAAAAGCCATACATTTGGATTGAAAAAAGCGTTTGAAAGATGACTTGAAACTGGGCGTGTTAAAGATTTTGAAAATTGAATTTTGTTATGTGGTGTTATGGGATTTAACCAAAATTACTGAACCGACATTTTTTGAATAATTTGACTATTGACCCACCTTAAAAGCAGAAAAAATATGCCTTTGGCATGGTAGACCTAGATACTTGCTATTGTTCGCATTTGAAAGATGATTAAAAATAATTTTTTAATTGTGTGAACGTATTGTGTGTGTCTATGAATGCACGTTACTAACAAAAGTTTTCAATAAATAAAAAAGAAATTTTTTTAGGGAAACCTTTAAAACGCAAAAAGGGTCAAATTTGTATATAACTGAAAAGCTACGCTATCTTTAAAATTTCGATTACTTCCCGTCTCAGGGGTGCTTAATGGAATCCAAAGCTATTTTAATGAGCACCGAAAAACAACAATTTTCGCATCGTAGGTCAACTTATTTCTTCCGAATGTCTACCTATTTACATGAAGCGACGATTTTCACATGATCTCCTCTATTTGTGAGAAATTATATATTTGCAATTTTAGGAAAGTTGTAAGAAAACCTCTTCGTACATTGTAATTTTTATTTATTTATGTACAATATCAATAATATAAAGTTAATGTGTCTCGATATCGATTCAAATAATATTGTTTTTGTATTAATATTGGTTTTTGTGTGAGACAACTGAATTAGTCGAAGCGACAAAACCACCTCCAAATAATGTCGCTGAATTAAATCGCAGGCTGGACTTTCCTAAAAATATATTATAACAAAATACCAAGCACAGTAAGTTTGTTTTAGACACTTGGAACGTCTATATGTACCAATTGCAATACTAAGCGTCATGTAAGTCAACCACCTCAAATATAAATCCTCAGCTTAAAAAAAAAGCAATATTCACTGGAGTAGTTTTAGTTTTTGCGAAATGAATTCACCTCACTTTTTTTACCTTGTTCTTACATTCTTAAGGGCACTCTAGCATATACATACATAGATACTGCAAATAATCTTTAAGTTCACTAATTACAAAGGTCGACATTACTAGCCAATTCTTTTTCCCATCTTTCTGGCTCGGAAGAACGACTCATCTTTTGTGGCAATCCATGAATCAACCTATATTTCGCAATCTGCACCAGAAGTGGACAGCTGCTCTGACAGACTCCGAGTCATCGAGACCGAAATAGGTAGTAGTCAGAGCAATGTTTTTAGTTTTTTACTGTTTTTGCTGGTGCCATCAAGTACAGAGCAAGAGATTGAATCCTGAACATTTCGCTTTGCTTGCAATGGTGATGTTGTTTTACAAAACCGTTAAAGAAATCAATTTAAATTCAATTTTTGGTCCACACTTAGATATATTTCCCGATACCCTTGTCCAATTAGGCGATGGGCAATATGAAAGTTTTTACCACAAATAACGGAAAAATCAAAATGTAAATGATCTCTGAGTTCTATGGTACTGGTCACTTAAACTAGAAAATGGCGTTGATGAACTTAAGTGGAAACGGGCAGACATTTTTAAGAAAAATTTGTTTTTAAAAAGTTTATTAATTAGTCAAATATTAAATAGTGAAAAAATAGATAATTTTAAAAATAATTTTGTATTATAAATTCGAAAAGGCATGATCTGAAATGTTACAATACTAAATATACTATTAGAAAGGTGTAAGCTTCTTTTTACCAAAACTGGTTAAAAATAAAAATCATAAGACAATTTTATATATATGCTTTACACTACAAAAAATGGGAGAAGTTGAAGTTCAGCATTTTATTGAAGTTGAGGTAAATTTTAAAGTGTTATGATGCGAATATTGCCTAGATCACTGAAGAGCATGCTATTTACCTTTTTAAATATGAACAAAATCTGATTCTATCATATGAAGTATTTGTCCTCTGTAGCAGTTAAGTTGCATTCTAGTCGACTGTTATTGAAATATGTAAAGGTATAGCGGCTTTCTTTAAATCAAGTTTTATTATCTGAAATATTATTAAAGCTCAAAAATAAATGCTCCGATAAAAATGTATGTAAATAATGTAAATATGTACGACTACGACTGCAAACCAAAAAAAAAAATTTAAATAATTATAGTATCCTCCACACTATGTGTGACGGGTATAAAATGCAAAAAAAAATCAAGGTAAAACCGACGCTTAAATACCCGACAGACGATGATTATACTAACTTTTGAGTTCAGTTTGTATGGGGGCTATTCGCTACAATGATCCTACTTCAATCATGTATCCTACTATGAACATGGGTTGGCACAAGAAGTATTTTGACCATATTTAACACAAATTGATTCATAAAAAACCCATTTTTCATATAAAAACTAAAAAATATTGCAATATTGGTCTCACCTTAACCATGGGTCCTTTTCTAATCAGAGGATCTTATTAGACGTGTTTTTATTATATTTGACATAAATTGGTTTATAAATAAACTATTTTTCATTTAAAAAAATCTCGATAATTTATAGTGGTCTATGACTAAAAATGGGCGAGGCAACTTGGGCTTAACACATTAACTGCTATCAGTTAAATATCTGTAAAACTGAGCGAATGATACGACTAACAGATAGACATGTTTAGATCGACTCGTCTCAAAAAAGCTGCTCAAGAATATATATACTTTATAGGGTCAACGATGTCTCCTTTAATGAGACACATACTTTCCGACAAACCTAATATACCCGTTTACACTATGTGTAACGGGTATAAGAACGTTAGCGGAAGAGGCTTGTCAAAGAATATAATGGACGATTTTTTTTTTTTTTTTTTAAAGCTGGTCGATATTGCTACTGTTTAAATTTGCAAAGTAAGGATTCAATATGTCAAAACGTATCGTTTGCATTTTAACGCATTTTACACAAATTCCTATTGTATATACGAGGTGTGTTCAAACATTATCGCGAATTTTGAATTTTCGCGGGTTACGTATATTCGAATTTCGATTTTTTTGTGGCCTTAGGTTGGTACTTATGTCTCTCACTTATGCCGACAAGCTCGGCCATTTTGAATGTTCACTTAATTGTTGACAGCTGCTTTGCTTGCACGTGTTTTTGGATCGTCTTCGATTTTTACCTATTCAAAAAAATGGATCAAAGAACCTGTATCAAATTTTTTTTTTTTGAATTTAATAAATGGAATAAATGGAATAAAAATGTTGAAGAAGGCTTATGGGGACCGAGCTCTACCAAAATCAACAACATTTGATTAGTATAAATTGTTGAAAGAAGGTTGCGAACGTGTTGAAGACGAAGAGCTCCTTGATCAACCATCGACCTCAACGGACGATGCTCACATCCAAAAAGTAAAAGAATTAGTGCTTGCACACCGTCGATTAACTATGAGAGACATTGCTGATGAAATTGGCGTATCGAAAGGATCAATTAATACAATTTTGAAGGATGTTTTGGGCCTTAATCGTGTCAAGTCTCGGTTGGTACCAAAAATGATGATTTTTTTAAAAACTGTACTGACTTTTCGTGACTTTTTTTTGCCAAAAATCCAACCAATATCGTTCCGCAACCACCGTATTCGCTTGATTTGGCACCGTGTGACTTCTGGCTATTCCCAAAACTCAAGAGACCACCCGGGGAACGTGTTTCGAGTCGATTGAGAGATAAAAGCTAAATCGAAGAAGGCGCTGTTTCGAGGATTGGAAAAATCATTGGCATAGATGAATTTTATCGGGAGGGGATTACTTTAAAGGGGACAAAATAGATATTCATGAATAAATAAATAATTTAAAATATGCGATACTTTTTGAACACACCTCGTAGTCGCACAAAACATGTAATAAAAATCAGCTCTATTTAATTAAGTCTTCATATGCTTCGGTAATATTCTTACAACACCGCACTGGGAATAAATTGAAACGATAAAGTCAAAACTCACCGAATTAAGACCTTAAAAACCCAGAACAGTGTAGTCTATTGTATTTAATGCGTTTGACTAAGTCGAAAGAGTTTTCGAAGAAACTTTCTCTCGAACACACCTAACCCTGACACACTTGACTCTGACATGGACATCCTTTTAGATCCATTCAAAACCGAAACAAATGTTTACTTATCCATGATACATTTCTCGAAGAGATTTTGTTTTTATTTTATAATTTAGTAGGTGTAGTTATAAGATATTAAATTGATATGAAATATTTGTTAATTTTTTTGTTCACTTCCAAACATAAAAATGTGCAAACTTTAAACTGTGACATTTGTGCTTTTAAAAATTTAACAATTATTTAAGAAGCATTTGAATGCATGAAAAAAACCAAACAAAACAAAACAAACAAAAAAAATTAAACATCAACTTAAAAAGGATCAACAATTGCGATTGAGAAAGGATTCGCTGTACATTTCATTTCGTCTCATTTTGAATTTTCGAAAGAGTTTTGCAACTGAATAGAATGGATCCCCGAAGCGAGTTTATGTGCAAAACTTTTGCTTGTTATTTTTAATGGGTAGCAATAATCGTTAAATGTGTCGACTTCGTTCCTCCAACTAAACTTCTCGTACTTTCCAGCAGCAACAAACACAAAAAATGCTTGAATGCGATTTTTTCTTCTTTTTATTCACACGGAGAAGGCAACTCAAAGTTTTGTATTGCTGCAACTTTTTGATACAGAAACGAAGAGCTTAGCAAAATAGTTAAAGGGCGTTCACTGTTAATGTTCAGAATTCGTTCAGAGTGAGGCAACTCAACTGAAAATTTAATTTTGTTTATAAAAAAAAAAAAAAAAAAAAAAGAAAGGAAACATCAATACTTAAAGTAAAACTGTTTCAAAGCCTCGAAAGCGAAAACTTTTTAGACTTTTTGTCGACTTTTCGTATTTTAGTTTTTGTGAGTAAAAAGATGGAAAACTGCTACCGCAGCAACATCAACGGAATCTAAAGGATACAATACTGAGTGGGTGTGCCAGTGGGCGGTTTTTGCATGTTGTGGAACTTGGAAATGTTAATTTCATAACCCAAATCGTGCACAACTAACTGTTGTTTCATTTATTTGCATTTTATGTAAATTTTACTTCATTCATTTCTCTTGTCACGCCCTCATTTACAGAACAGGATAGGACAGGATGCCGTTGTAGTTTTAACTAAGTTCGAAATGAGCTCTGCTCTGAATGCAAATGTGCGCTAAGATCAAATGGCCGGCCAATCCCAAAGCATTTTGCCATCCTGAACAGGTAGAACTCGTTGTCGCGCGCCATTTTTTGTTGTTTACTGTGAGTGGGCAGAAACGGATTAGTACTTTTATAAATATTTGAGAATTCTAATCAAGATGCTGACGGACTGTCTCAATGTTTTGTAGTGTTGGAATATCCTTGAACTACTTGCGACTGAAAGAGAGTGTTGATACCTTTGGTGGCATTTTAATGCCACAACAAATGTGCAATTTTAACACAAATTAAAACCGAAAATTGCTGCTCTGTGTGTGCATTTTCTTCCATTATTTGTTTATTTTTCCAATTGTGACTTTTAGTGCTCAGTTGTAGAAAGACTATGTACTATACATCTTATATGAATATTCAGTTTAAGCTAAAACGAATTATTATTAGTTTTTTTTTACTTGTAAATTCATTTAAATTGCGCTTATTGCTAACAACTTTTTTTCGTTCTTTTATATGAATTTATAGTCGACTTTAGTTGTGCAAGACATTGCCACTTGTCAGCGCCAACATTCCGCAAATTTAATCACAAACGACGAGCTCCGTTTAAAGATTCACAGGCTGTTCGAGCTTTAGGAGCCAAATGAATAGCATAAATATTAATTTGCATTTTGTCGCATAATTTAAGTTGTCATAAAAATTAATTAATGACATTAAATAAACGACTCAAGTCGTTTTAAGTTGACGCCGGTTGTGCCAGTTTTAATCTTTTTATTCGAATTCATCGAAACTTGAATTCGTATTTTGATTCATTGTCAATACTTGCATTCAGTGCACTTTTTAGATAAACTCGAATTTACTACAACAAGTTCAGAATTGAATAATTAAAATTAATAGAAACAGATATAACAGAAAAATAGGCAAATCTTAATAAATAACAATTAAAAAAAATAAATGGCAAATTCCAAACTACACATGGAACAAATCATGAGGCATGGGGAGAAGTGAGTCTCTGGGGGTATTGAGAATGAAAATGTTTTTTTTCTATGTTTTGTGTGAACTGTTACTTTAAAGGACATGAACTTTGATTACTACTCAACATTTTTTTCACTAGAAGCAAGCAAGCAAAAAAAAAAACTATTTTTTATAAGCATTTTAAAGTGTATGGTGATGTATTGAGTTCAACTTGGGTGTTTTATGCTGCTTTTTAAAAAAAAAAAATAGTTAAGAAAAACTGCTGGACTATTTTTTCAATAAAGAATACAAATAGTTTTAATAGAGACTTGATTTGGTTAATTGTTTGATGGATCTGAAAATTGTTCGTGGCCCTTTTGCTACAATTACTTGACGGATCATACAAAGTGCGTTTTCAACAAAATATTGAATAGCCTACAGTCGGGCAAATGCTTTCTGAGATATAACGAATTTCGTGCTCGGTTTCCTTTGCAATTTTCATAATGAACTATTAACAAGTTAGTAAAATTTGATATATTAAGTTTTGTTTTTATACGCAAAGCCTGAAGGGTATATGAAATTTGTACAAATGCAACAGGAAAATGAACTACGTATATTTTTTTCAGATCCGATCATTTTAAACTATTGCCACTTTATAAATGTTAACAGAAATTTGAAAATTTTTTCGAAAAATAAAAGATAGAGTGGATTAGATTTGAGCAAATGGTTATATACTCTTGATATGAATAATTATAACTAGCTAAAAATACCCGTGCCAGAATCGAGGGAGGTTTGGGAGCTAGCCGTCTGATTTTTTTAACTGATCATGAATGCTATACACAAAATTTGTTAGATCATTGCATAAAATTGGAGGCTCTGTGATGATACTCGGTAAGAATTTTAATAGGTTTGGAAAACGTATGATCCATTAGAAAAGTGGACGTGGACCATATAAACTTCCATATAAACAATATACAAATTTCATCATGGCGTTACATGTACAGGAATGAAATTTGATATAATGGATTAATGGTTAATTACAGTGCCACGCCCCAATTTGAGCGACAATTAACATTCACCAAATCTTCACATCCATTTGAAGTACAGGATGAAAAGTGTAATCCATTGCTGAGTAATATATAGTATAAAGTATTTTCAAAAATTAAAAGATGCCTCATGCTAAAACTGGAATTGAGAGTTTTGATTCATACCTTAAATTTTTCATTGGCGTAAGACCTCCATAAAGTTATTCCCCTGCTTGGATTTAAATTGTGTTATGTATAAAAATACATTTTAGTGCAGCTGACATGTATAAATAGTTTTATACCCGTCACATACCTAGTGTGAACGGGTATTATCATTTTGTCGAAAGTTTGCAACGCATGGAAGCTCATACATCGGAGACCCTATAAAGTATATATATTCTTGGTCAGCTCGATGAGACGAATCGAGTTTAGCCATAGTCCGTCTGTCTGACCGTCTGTCTGATCTGTCCGTCTGTCCGTCTGTCTGTCTGTTGCGATGGCTGTTACTCGAAAAGTTTTAAAGATATTGACCTGAAATTCGAAACTTAAGCTTTTTGTGCTCCTAGTTAATTTTTTTTTAGAACCAAGGTGCTACGCCCATTTTGGTGTAGCCCCCATACAAACTTACCGTTTTTTGAGGTTTTTTTATGAAAATAGCTATTATTTATGAATGTAGTCACTCCAAGTTGGGTAAAAGTACTTTTAATGTCATCTAATGTTAAATCCAAGCTGACACGCCCATTTTTACCTATAGCCCCCATACAAACTTACCGCCCATTTTCGAATTTTATATGCAAAAAGCTATCAATTAAGAATGTAGTCACTCCAAGTTGGGTAAAAATACTTCTTATGTCATCCAATGTCAAATTCAAGCTGCCATGCCCATTTTTAGCTTAGCCCCCATACAAATTTACAGCCCACTTCCCAATTTTTGTATAAAAATAGGTATTATTAATGAGAATATTTACTCAAATTTGGATAAAAGCACTTCTTATGACATCCAATAACAAAACCAAGGTGCCACCCCATTGTTGAGCCATAGTCATATACAAACTTTAGTATTTTCAGAACAAGATGCCTCATGCAAAAAGTAATTGAGTTTCGAATCATACCATATATTTATAAATGTATTTGAGCCACTGATGATCTCACATAAAGCTATTCCCAGATTCGTGTAAATTGTGATATGTATAAAAATGCATTTCGGTTCCAGCTGACATGTATAAGTTTTTTCTTGTTTTTTTAATATTTTACCATCCATAGTGGACTATCGTTTGTTCTTCGTAGCATATAACCTTCACATTAAAATTATGTATTTTCGACCTTTTGTTTAGTTTTACTATTTAATTTAGTCTTAATATAGTCCTTGAAAATATATATTTTAAAATTTTTTTAATAACCGAAAAAAATTTCGCTAAAAAAAGGACCACCTGTAAAAAACAAGTTCAACATTTTTAAAGAATTGTAATAATAATAAGTGCAAATAATCAAGGTGCATTTATGGCAATAACTAGCATAAATACCAATAAAAATGGGACCAAGGTTAATTACAAAAAATAGTTCAAAACAAAAGATTCATATTTTACGCTACGCATTCACATTATTGGGAAGCATTAAAAAGTCTTTGCCTGAATATTACACATTGCAATTTAGCGTGAAAAAAAAACTCCAAAACAGGTAAAAAACAGAATTCTCAGCACGAAATGTTATCGATGACCTTATATTGTGGTGATGTGGTGCGGGTAGAGCTTGTATCTTTGAATTTGCGTTTAAAAAATTGAATGCGATTTAGTGAAAAATTCTTGAAATTTCCCACAAGACCAATAGAAGCAAATCGAAACCAAGTCACAAAGTGCTGCGCAGTGAACCTGTTCCTCTCCGCGTCGCATCGCATCGCATCGCGTCTGTTGAAGGAAGTTGTTGCTCTTAATCTCGTTTATGGTCTCGTATATTGTTCGTAGTATATCGTTCGCTGCTGGAGCAGCAGAATTGCTATTTTTGGAAAAAAAAACGAACAGTTCCCATTACAATAAACAAACAGAGAATCCAATTCAGTCAACTCCTTCTGCCAACCGTTGCGCCGCCGTTGAGCTGATGTTTGCTTGGTTTCGTATCTTCGGATGTCCTTTTGCCATTTTGGCGATTCGTTTTCGGTTATATCCTTTTGAGTAGCGTCAGTGGCAGCATCGAAAAATTGTATTTTTTTACTCGCTTATCCCTTTGGGGATTTTGCGACCATTAACGTGAATTGCTTTTTGGGAAATTATGTGTACCCCGCACACAGCAGCTTTAATGTTTTGTAAATTCACATAAGGAAACCATTATCACCTGAAATATGAAAGCAATTTTCAGGCATTCATTCGTTGGTTCGTAGTTAACATTTTCTTTTTTTCACATTTTTAGTTCGCTTAACTTCTCTTATCTTAAACTTCGACTGGCAGCGTTTTTTCTTTTCAATTCACAATAAAAGCTACAAAAGGATTTCGTTTTGAATGGTTGAGCTTCCTCAAATTCCAATTATCACAATTTTTATTATGAAGCTTATTTTTTGTTTACCCAAAACTACTTTTTTAAAAATACGATTTTGAAAATCGTAATTATCGTACGCACCACATACCAAGATGTACACACAAACATCTGCAAACGAAATGAAATAAATATTTTTTATGAATTGTGAAAAGAATAGGTTTCTTTTATATTTTATGCAGCATTTTATAAAATTACTCATTTTGACTATGAACTTTTTTTGGTTTTAAACTAATTTAAACCATTTTTAAGTTCATCAATTTTAAAGCAAATTGTTTTAGTCTAGCCAAATCCTTACAGCAAGAAATTTAAATTAAGATAAAGTTTTTTTGTTTTGCTTTAGTTGATTTTGACTCAGTTTCTTGCCGCACTCCACGTCATTTCATAGCCCATAACAATTCTCGTTACAACTCAAGTATCTGTATCTGTATTCGTATCTGTATCTGTATCGTCATCTGTATGGCCTCGTCTTCTACATCGTCGTTGTCGTCATCCTAAACGATAATGCTACCATAAATGCGCCACTAAAATCAATACTAGTCTCAGTTTCTCCTTCTGTTTGTTTGACTTTTTAACTTTTCTCATTCGGATGTGAGAAAGGCGAAAGGAAAACATCTGACACAGCAAAATTATCGGAATTGTTTAGATGCACATGCGCTGCAAAACTTAGAAAAATAAAGAAAATATTTTGACTTAAAATATTTTACTGCCTTTGATTATATTCATAAAAATTAAGTTTAATTGAGCTTTTGATATATTTATGCGCACAATTTATAAACTTGTCTACCAAAAGAACTTTCCATGAAAATCAAAATATTTATAAATATGAGCAAGATCCCGAACGGTAGTGGAGCAGTGTAAAACTTTAACATTGGTAAAATCGAAGCTGTAATATGCGTCACTTAATATTTGGTGCAGATAGCTTTGCGTGGATAGAGTGGGTAGATAAATGATCTGATAAACCAAAGTTTGGTTTCTTGAAGTAAGTAGCATCTTAAAACGAGCAAACGCGTTATCTTCGACCAAAGCAAAGGCACACGAATTCAAGCAATGTACATTGCCACATTGTTTTTTTCTAAAACCAAAAAAGTTATACGTAAATATACAGCCACCCAACCTGGGTAGGCCTTAAAATTTTTCGACTTTTTATCTATTTGTTTACCGGCCACACATAATGTGAAGGGTATCTTTATCAGCTCGACGAGACGAATCGATCTAGCCATGTCCGTCTGTCTCTCTCTATATTTCTGATCAATTTATTCAGTAAAGTTATAAAGATATTAATCAGAAATTTGAAACTTATGCTTTCTCGCAACCCCACACAAAATTTTCGATTATTTGCGAACTTTTGTATAAGATAAGTATTATTTATAAATATATATTTATAAATGTATATAAGCCACTGAAGGGTATTAAAGCTGCGATTTATATAAAGAAGTAAAATAAATTGAACATTTAGACAAATATGTCATCGTGGTTGGTTAAATGATACCACTGATTCTGTTTATATAATATAAAAAAAGGGATTATTTTCAGAGAAAAAACATTGAAATAAATTAATTGAATCTTAAAAACCGTCTAAGCTGTTAAATAATTGTATTTTAATATTCTTTGATGTTTCAAATCTGTGTGAGCAGGTATTCCAAAAGTAACAATCAACATTTCAGAAGTATACAACATGCTACATGTAATCAAATTATGTGCCTTTTTTCATCCAATTGGTATAATTAAAAGTATCTTGTGTGCCGCTGTAAGACAAATGTTGAAAGTCTTTCAGTGGCTAAGAAAAACATGCAAACAGTAAAATTTAACTTTAGTGCAAACGAAGTTCGAATAGCTTATATATGATCATTACTGGGATAGTTCAATGGTCCGAAACAGCCCAGGTTTGGAGAATGTGTTGGGTATCATATAAGAAACATAGGTTTACATTAATTTGAAGTTTAAAAACAGATTTAACAATTTGAAAAAAATAATATATAATTCGAATGAGATTTTTATGGGGCGTGGCACTTTAATGTAAACATAAAAAGTATCCAGTAATAAAACAAATGATTGAGCTTGAAATTTCAGATCAATAAGAGACGGACAGATAGAAAAGAATCCATAGAGTTTCCTAAGCATCAAATTTATTTAAATATTTATTACGAATATTATAAAATTCAATTAAAAACAGGTTGGGTTCAGTGGTTCGAAATGTCTTTGAACCGCTGGTTTTGTTCACGAGCCGGTTTTTAGTCAGTGTCGAGCCACGGTTCGGCTCGGGTTAAATGGTTCAAGTAATACATATGTTAAAAAATTAAGCCTCAAATCAACTGATAAAATTTTGACTACTTGATATGAGCACTTATTTTACTGAACAGTAGTAGCTTTAATTTTTATGATTGCGTAAAAATTCAGCAATCTCACCTATCACAACGTGACATTCAGACTAATTGATTTAATCTTATTGTTTTTTTTTTTTATTTGCAGAGATGAACTGACGATCGGAGAAAAGAATACTTTAAATTTATTGACTGTCCCAATCTATTGGTTTTAATATTGTTAAGTTTACAAGAATTTGTATTAACATTTTCAACTTTTTCGCATATACTCAAGCAACATCCTCACTTAATAAAATTTTAGAATATTATAATATTTATTACAAATATCTTTTAAAGAAATGGACAACCGGTTCGAACCGAACCACTTTTGCCTCTTATGTGGTTTGGTTTTGATTCAAAACCATTTTCTTTTAGAAGTACTGGTTCAGTTCATAGTTCGGAGCGAGCGATCGAAAATGATGTGGTTCGGTTCAAAATTGATTAAAAATGTATTTTTTAAAAGCCCGCTTAAAGAGCGAAAAGAGCTTGAAAATTAGTTTTTTTTTTAAATTTTTTAACGTTTTTTTTTTTTTTGTTTGTTTGCTTCAAAAACAATTTAGTAAAAATGCAATTATTGTTTTATTGTTTACACACATGTTGCTTTATATACAGTACAAACCGAATTAATTTTAAAAAAAAAAACCTTTTTCTATATTTCTTTATACAAAAGCCATGCCCCACTCCCTAAAAGAAGCCATAAAATGTTTTTTTTTTTTGAATTTTTAACGACTTCAAGATTAGTAAGCTCATCAACAAAAAAAAACAAGCGTTTTCTTATAAGAAATGAGGAACAGCTGCAAAAAATTAAATGCAAATTAGAAAAACTCTAAAAAATACAATCGCATTAGTCTCAGATGTAAGAAATGTGATATAGGAATGTACAAGTGAGTATCTATATACGATTTTATTCTTATATAAGATAAGGCATATGTATGTATGTATGTATCTGTGTATGTTTTTGTGTAGCGAAAACTGTACTCAAAGCAACGCCAAATGCAAAGTCATTTTTCTTGAGACCTCCACAAAAAGCAATTTAGTCGAGGCTGCAAAGAGCCTGGCAAACAAAACTTAAAAGGAATACTCAGCATGGTAGAGTAAACCCAATTTTCTTGCTTCTTCACCAGCCGTTTCGTCACATCCCTCGTGTCATAGATACAGAAAAAGAATGGCGGTAGTGAAATGGAATGTGGTACGTGCACCCCAAGAAATGCGCGCGTCTTCGCAATAAATCTTATTTACGAGCGCACACAGTGGCAACAATGGCTGTGTTCGACCCTGTGTTCCGGTCGGAGTGAAATGGTGGAGGCAAGGCGATGGATGATGATGAGGTTAAGGCAAGCGGACAAACGGAAACGAGAAAATGAACCTAAGCAAACTATTTGAATGGTATTCAATGCAGCCAAGAACAAGCAAGTAGACGAGCTGAAAGGGTCGATGCCGCTTGCTCCTTGCTTTTTTGTAAAAAAAGCAAAGAAAAAATAAATAAATAAAAAAGAAGAAGGAGCTAAGAAAACAAATGGCAACAGCTCCGACCTGATACAAGAGGGTGATATTCCTCCAAGGAACTGCCAACAAAAAGACGAACGTGCGCGCTGACGACGGGCAAGCATCCCCTTGCAGCTTCCGCAGGAGTGAGCGTGAAAAAGAAAAACATTAAAGAAGAACAATCGAAAAAAGAAGAAAAAAAAAACAAGGAGCCAAAAGACTTTGGAAAATCCATTTCAGCAGCAGCATCCTAAAGGATATGTTTGGTGGAAGCAAAAAGCTACATCCGTGGAGGAGTCGACATTAGATGTTGCGCCAAACCAAAACAAAAAAAAATCGAGGAAAAACGTTAACGTTAGTAGCACCGAAGCTTTACTACCCGTCACACGAAACTTTGAGTAGTTTATATACAATATGATCATTAGATGTTTGGAAAGTATTTCGAGGAGGGGTTGGTGGATACTATATTGTTGGCTCTAACAATCATTTTCTTGAAAATATTAGGAAATGGAATGTGAGTTTGTATATATTAATTTGCGTTACAAACATACCGACAAACGAACAACATCCGTCCACATTAAGTGTGAAGTGTGCCACATACAGGGTGTGGTTTTGAATTCAATACAAAACTGTAAACGGTAAGATACTATAGTGGATGTTTCAACAAAATAACACATATGAAGCGCCTGCAGTTTTGTTGTAAAAATATTGTTTTTGTTTTGCATGAATTAACGGAAACAACCGAAGCTTAAATACCCTTCCACGAATGTTTGAATAGTTTATGTGTAATCATCAGTGGCTTAGATCAAATTCCGATGTGAGATGGATGGGGGTCAATGATCTGATCCAACCCATGTTTAGTCACAATATTGATATCAATTTTTTAGCTAAAAATATAGATAGAATAATACTTTTTTTTTTAAATTTAAGAAAATACTGGGAAAGTTTGTATGGGGCTTTTTTGTTAAAGTGGCCCGATCCTTATCATATCGGTAGTCTATAAAGAGGAAGTCATTAGAAGTTCTATTACCCAATTCGGAAATAATACCTTTTTCATACAAATCATCTTTAATTGGCTGGAAAGTGTGTATGGGGGCTATACCTAAATATAGGCGTGGCACTTTTGCTTTTACATTGGATGACATTAGAAGTGAGTCACTGTTTAATTTAAATTTAATATTAAATAAGGATAACAATTGCGTAGTCAGAGGACTCGAATTTAAGCCCAGGGCGAGAGATTATGAAGTATTTGATTACACTGGAGTGGATTGGAATCGAAACTGTATATAGAAATAAAAACGATTTATAGAGTTATTTAATTCAAGATTTTCAAGAGTCGAAGATTTCGAAGTCTTAAAGTTAGTTCACAAGTATACTTTCATAGTGCGGCAGTTTAGGGATTCGAACCACAACACTCCTCATAAATATGTCATTTAAATGTGCAATTTCAATAATAAAACAAACATTTTAGAAAGTAACTTGGTGAACCCGGAGTGATTCGGAGTGATTTTGAAATGTTATAAAAAGTATTTTTTTATTTATACAAATGTATTAATTTAGTTATTGCAAAAAACAATATTTCTAGTTTGTGTAAGCGTGTTTCACGTAGAAGATATGTTTCGAAGCCTTTGATGTTGAGGCCCAAGAACGCATATATTGTGTAGCTCTGAGGTCTCCGAAGCTTTTTACGGTTTTCAGCCATTTCATTTGCTCTTTGTGATTTCACTTTTTTTTTATTTTGTTTATTCTTTTTATATAGCATGTCTTTTTGGAATAATATTTGTAAGGTATGGTCCCATATATCAAAGGCCAAGAAACATGTCAGAAATATTTTTTAAGCATATTTCGTTTGAATTAAATTTGAGTTGTGTAAATCAGCAAGTCGAGTGTCCCAGTTATAATCTTTAAAACTTCAGGATGATCGTTCCAGAAATCTGTGCTCCAACATACATTCAATCACACATTTATTTTTATATGTATAGATTTACATTTTTTGGGGTTTTGTATTAGAAGGGTGAAAGTTTAGTGTTGTATGTATTTATTAATACCGAATCATTCAAATTATAATTAAAAATGTTGTCCATAATTTAAAAACAAGTTTTTGGGGTGGGCCACTTTTATCATTTGAGGTATGAAATATAGTTTACTTCTTATTCTCAGACCTACTGAATATACATTCAAAATTTCATAAGAATCGGAAAAGACGTTTCGGAGGAACTTTGTTACAAACACTGTGACATGAGAATTTTATATATTAGATATATTAAAAAGTAAAATTTGTCTAATGTGTTCAAAAGCAAACAGTGTAATAGAACAATTTTCTGCCTAGTTGAAGTAAGCACCCATTTTTTTAAACCACTTGTAATGCTACATCCAATAACATATTTTTGTGTCTATTGTCAATATTTATTTGACTGAATAAAATTAGGTTAACCAAAATTTTAAATCAAATTATCAACTATCTTTAAAAATTTTAAAATCAATGCAATGCTACATAAAATATATTTTTATCTCACTTTCTAACTTTGCTGATCTGTAAACAACTTTCCACACTGTAATATGAATTTTGTTACAGTTTCAGGCTACTCAGAAATATGCAAAGGCTTTCTCACAGACTATAAATGGCGGCAGAGTATGGAGTAATGCCACATTTCTGACATCGAAATTTTTTTTCGTATTCACGCGAGGCACCACAAACTGAGAAACCTGATATGAAAACTTGCATCGTCTAACAGAAGTTTAAAAAAACCATTAACTTATATGATGGGTTTGGATTTCTGGATGACAAACTTAAAACAATTTTAATTTACCATTATTATAATATATCAGGAGTCTACATTTTTGAAACACCCATTATTATACAAATTTAATGCGCGAATAAAAATTGTTGAGTTCGCCGCAGTCCCTGTACGATTAAGGGACAATGCAACGCAATATTCAAATGAGAACATGGCTTTGCATATGTATTGCACACACAGGCAAGTACATAACATTCACACATACACATATACATACGCATATGCATATGCTATGAAGTAAAAAAATCGAGCCCTACATCCGATCCAATATTTACGCCAATAAATAAACTTAATGTATGAACTTATGTATGCGAGAATATTAAAAATGAAAATTGTATTCCCAAAGAACGCTTCCTTTTACATTTATCTCCTACACATGTGCATATATATTTTACCAAGCAATTTATTTAAGCTTACATACATATTTATACGCATTCATAAAAACATTAACATATTTCTATTCATATAATTATTTTTACTTAATAAATGTTTTTCTCGAACCATATTTATTAAAATTTTTCTCGGTTAGTTATTCAGATAAGTCGGTACATAATGGAATAATATTTTACAGATTTAAATATTTAAACCCACTTAAGAGAATGAGCGATGGTAATAATTATGCATTATTTATTTAAATACTTATTCAGGTTTTAATATGATTTCTTACATCATTCAATTTCTCCTCTTGGGAAAAGCTTAATTTGCATCGGAAATATTGTCTATTCTATCCAATAATCTTGCAGCTAGAGCTGGTTAGATTATATTTAATATTTATATTGTTGAAATCTATACTAATATTATAAAATGGAAGTAATATTTAAAATTACTCATCCGATTTAAATTCCTACACCAATAGTTAGAATGTAATTTTAAGATGGACACATGCTATACTATATATAGCTCCGTAAAATAAAAGGACATCTTTGTGGTAATCGAATTTGCAGTAACCAAACCGTTTCTTTAGAACTCTCCTTAAACGATGAGAGATAAGTTATTGATTTATGTAAAATCCAAAAAAAAAAAAAACTTTTCATTAAAAAAGATAATTAAAATCGTTACGTAATACTCATCATATTATATTACGTTTATTGTAAGTTTATATTTCGTTTTGGGAGTGACCTCCATATAATCGATATAACATTTTTGCATATTTTTAAAAATATTTTAACTACTAAATAAATAAAACTTTTGGACTGCAAAAAGTGGTCCGTTGGCATGACCCTTATATAAGGGATACGAAAAATTAGACATATGTTTTGCTAGCATTCGAACTACCGAAATAATAATCGGCAAGCATTGGAACAAAAGAAATAAAATTCGGCAAGCACGTTCCTAGGACCGGGAAGGCGTGGCACCATTTAGATGCTCGATCTTAACCATATTCAAACTTAAAACATGAGTTGATATAAGGTTTTTTTTTTCTAAATATGATATGATCTAGATAGCATAAAGAATAATAGTTTTTCATATAAAAACTGCAAAAAAAATGTAAATTTGTATTGGAGCTATGTCTAAAAATATGCGTGGCACTTTGGTAAACTGCCTAGGGCTGAAAGCTTAAGTTTCGAAATTTAGGTCAATAAAAGCGAATGAAGCACATACCTACAGACAGACATACAGACAGAGGGACATAGCTAGAACGTCTCGTCGAGCTGATCAAGAATATATATACTTTATACGGCTTACGATAATACCTGTTCACAATTTGTGACGGAAAGTAAAATAAGGAAAACATTTACTTTTATAAAACCAAAATGTATCTACAATTCAAAATATCGCATTATCTACACTTATTGTTGGTGTCGCAGTTATAAAAAAGTTATTAAATGATTAAATACAAATGCTATACAAACAGACATTAAAGACAGATCTGCTTATGTACGAAATTAATATTCCATAATTAGTCAGAAAACTTACTCTCTTCAGAAGAAAACTTAATTTTATTCATATATGACTCTAACATTTATTAAAACTGTCCTTCGTCTAGAAACTTTATAATTCTCTGCTAAATTTAAATTACACAAATCCAATATAGAATACAAGTATGAATTTTCTAATACCAAGGAAAACACAAATATCAAAAATCGAAATGAAAACATTCAGAATAAAGCATACAATGTTCGTTTTGCACATTTCTTTCGTTTTAAACGACTTTAGGCGAAGCAATCTAGACTTGAGGACATTGTCATGCCTTGTAAGGAGAAACATCTACAACTGAATGAATAAAATGCCAAAGTACGAAGCTTCTCTTTGGTCGGGGAAGAAAACAATGATGCGTGTCGACTTTTCAAGAATTTTTCAGTAGCAACAGAAGCATGTGCCGCAACTAAGGATAAGCTTCAACAATGGCACGCAAACACAATTGGAATTTGGAGATGAGGAAGTACTGCAACGAAAGGATCGTTCATATTTATGCGTTATAAGGACATTAGATACATGCATTCATACGTGTTAATATCTACGCATCGAAGCACAGAGGCAAGTAGACGACCGTGAGTATTGTTAATGGAGCAGTCTGCGCTTTGTGAAAATGAAATTCAAAGTCATTTCATGTGCACTTCGAATGTTTCATTTTGCTTCCGAACACATTTATGTATATGTTATGTATACGATATTTAAAATCCTCTACCCACCCTCTTGTGCGTACAGTACACAGTACATTCATTAAAACTTTATAATCGCCTTACATTTCGATACGTGTTCTGATTGCAAAATATGCAAAAATGTCGATATCTCGAAAAGAAAATAAAGTTTGATGTTGCACCATATGTGGCGCGAATAGTCACAATAAATTTTTTTATTTTATTATTTGGAATACAAAAAAAAAAAAAAAAATTTAAAAAATTTTATTTACAACTAGTTTATTTTGTTTAGTATTTCGAAAAATGAATTTTTAACTTTCTAAATTAACTCTTAACAAAAATACTAAATACTTCAATATATGGCCAAAAATACTCTTATAACAACTTAATAATCTTTTACAAGTAATTAATCATCTTCACACTATGTGTGGCGGGTATAAAAAGAAAGCTAAGACAAAAGTTAATAAAGCTCGAAAATTCCATAAAAAATTGAAACATTTGGTCAAATGTTATAAGCCTAGAATTTCTTTCTGCAAGGAAAAACATGGGGCTGAAATCAATTAGGTTGTGGAGTAACCAACAATACTGCCAGTGAAGAAGAAGAACTAGATTCTCCTGGTCGGTATCGGCCCCCTGTGCAACCACTATTCTACGAAGAGTTCCTCAAAGCTATAAATAAGCTTACGAATAACAAAGCGGCAGGTGAAGTCGAGCTACCCGCTGATATATTTATGACCGGCGGCAAAGATTTGATTAGATGTATGCAATTTACTCTTATGCAAAATATGAACTAGTGAATGCATGCCCAGTGACTGGAATCTTAGTCTTCTATGTCCAATTTTTATGGAAGGAGACCGTGCAGTCTGAGCGAAATGGAGTGGACAGTTTTCGAGATATAGCTACATTTTTGTCTGTCTGACATAAAAAATAGCTATATTCTTGTATTTCTTTTGAACTTGGAAAGGAATGTATATCTCGAAAACTTTTCAACTTTTTTAATATCTGACTTGATATTCGGATTTATTAGAAAATAACTGTTAAATATAAAAAATAATAATTATAAATAAATCATATATTTGTGTGATTTTGTAAAAAATCAAGGCGCTTTTTTTTTAAAGTTTTATTAACTTTTTTATTACAATATTAAGTGAATCAAATCAGACGTGACGCGCATAAATGCTTCGATTGTAGCGAGTTTAAATTTGTTTGTTGTTTCATATAAATTTATTTTTGAAATATTTTTCCAATTAAAAAATGTTTTACCATAAGGATATCTTAATCATTTGAGAGCAATGATCACATACAAAGAAATAAATACTAAATACAAGTGACGGGTTTTTTTGTACCAATCATAAATAATCGGAAAATTTCAAAGTATCTTAATTAACGAAAAATACAAAAAATATTTCAAAAGAACGAAACAGTTGACTTGAGATGCTCTCAACTGAGACGATGAATTTTGGTTGGCTTAAAACAAACTAATTCGAAAGGTTAAAAATACAAAAACAAAAACAAAATTGAAATAAATTACAACCAAGGCAAGGTATGCATTACCCCCGCCTTTGACCAGTCATAAATTGAAAAGTCAACTTAATCATGGCTTGGAGCGCGGTCGGACAGCTGTGTTCGAGATGCGCTGCTACCTGTACTGACTAATGAACAACAACAACAGACATACATAAGATATACAAAAACAACAACAAAATCGAGTTGTTTCAGTGTAGAAAATTAATTAATGTAGATACTAAAAAAAAGCAAAAAAAAAAAAAAATAACAACAACAGATACAATTCCATGAGATGAATGCACTTCGTTAATTACGATCGGTTGTCGCCACATGTGGTCATCTGTCCTCTACTGTCGTACATCGCACGTCTGTCTGTCTTGGTCTGTCCATCTGTGTAAAGTCCATCCACATTGAATGAAACTGGGCAATGGCCAAATTCTGCATTGGTTCGAGCAACTCGGTGAGGGAGTGGCTGAACATGCTAAAAACACGTTTTCATGGTATTCAGTTTTCAACATTAAAATGGTTGCTTGTCTGTCTTTCTGTCTGTTTGTCTTGGTTGCTTGTTCTCTTAATAACGAACCACATTTTATGCTCGTAAATCTATTTTATTTCATTTTTAATGGCGTCTTTATTATTGAGAACAGCAACAACAACAACAACATTAATGGCAGCTGAAGAACAAGCAGTAACGACGACAGCAACAACAAATTAAATATTTTTTGCTCTTTTTTTAAGTTGTTTTAATTGGAAGGCCTCCCAGTTTGATTCTTAATTTTTGTATGAATTTTAATAAGAATTAATTTGAAAATTGTATTTAAAAGATTATTGAAAATGTTTTGATAAATTAAGTTCATAAGAAACGAAAGTTAAAAATATTCTGTCTAGTTTTTTAAAATTTTCATCATATTTGAAACATTCATTCATTACCTAATATAATATATGATTAAAGTCTATATAAAATCACTTAAACATATTATTTAAGTGGCATTACAACCGATTGTCGGCCTTGGCATCACATAAGATTTGGCACCAGCTGTTGTAATCCAGTGCCTCAATATACTATCTCGGGATACCGATCCTGCGGATGTCATCTAGGACCTGGTCCTCCCAACGTAGCGGCGGACGTCCTCTCTGCCGCGCCCCTCCGATTTGATTCACGTTTTGCTTCCAAACTTTTCTTGCTGGAGCTTCTGTGTCTATCTGACACAGGTGACCAGCCCAGGACAGCCTTTTATATTGGATGTTCCTGACTATGTCGATGTCAGCATATAGCTCGTACAGCTCATCGTTCGTGCGCATACGGATGTCATTTTCCACTCTAACTGGTCCAAGGATTCTCCGAAGTATCTTCCTCTCAAATACGCCCAACGCCGACTTATCCGATTCTGTCATGACCCATGCTTGTGAGCCATACATCAGGACCGGCAATATCTTGTAGAGTTTAATTTTTGTTTCTCTGGACAGCACTCTACTTCGCATCTGCTTACCGAGACCAAAATAGCTACGGTTCGCAAGAGTGATTCATCGTTTGATCTCCTGACTAATGATGTTGTTGTTTTTACATCTGAGCCCAATTAGATAAAGTTTTCTAGGGATTTTAAGATCAGTCAATGCTTCGAAAAACTTTGATCTGACCATATTTTGAACAAGAGTTGATGCATACATCGAATGAACTCATCGCCGCCGGTCTTAAATAAATCTGCGGGTAATTCGTCTCGCCTGCCGCTTTGTTATTTTTAAGCCTTTCTATGACTTCTAAGACCTCGTCATATTTTGGTGGCTCCACAGGAATCCCATCATCAGCCGGAGGATCCAGATTTTCATCATCTTCACCAGCGGTATTGTTCCCGTCATCGCCCCCAAGTAGGGTAGAGAAGTGGCTCCCCCAAAGCCTTAGTGATTCCTGGACATATGTTACCATGTTTCCTTGTTTATCCTTGCAGAACGAAGCTCCTTGCTTATGACCATCGGTCATACTTTTGATTTTTTGATAAAAACCACGGGCCTCGTTTCTGCTACCCATCATCTCAATCTGCTCCACTTCACGCCTTTCCAGTTCTCGTTTCTTCCATCTGATCAGGCGTTTTTCCTCTCTCCGTTTCTCTCTATATCGCTCAACAACAGAGCTTGCAGAGTTCTTTGTCGTGCCATATTCTTCTCTGCAGTAGCGATGCGACATTCCTCATCGTACCATGTCTGCCCTCGAGGATTAGTAAAGCCAATAACCTCTTTGGCTGCCGTAACTAATGAGTTTGAGATACGCTTCCACTGATCCACTGATCATCATGATATACAGTCGGAGGTCGGAGGATTCTCTCGGAGTAGATGTGAGACCCTTGTTGAGAAGGCAGCGGCAGTCAGCTGTGACTTTAACCTACCAACATCTAGCTTTCGTTGTGTGGTAGCTCGCTTGGCGTGCGCTGTGCAAAGTCTAGTACGTACCTTGGCTAGAACAAGGTAGTGGTCTGATTTGATGTTAAGACCTTTAGAAGAGTGCCTGGCATCAATCACCACATGATCTATTTGATCCATGTTGCCTTGTGAATCTCAAATATATTGCTGCATTTTATAGATATGATAGGTTAGCAATAAGTATTTGATACGTTTATACACATCAATGGCATTTGGAAGCTTTAAAGGAAATTTAAATTTTGCTTATTTTTATCATTTATAATTCAGAATTTGAGATGAAACCATAAATAACGCTGAAGTCAAGTTGGTTAAACTTCAAGAAACTTTTACAAAAGTCAAAAAAATTAAATAAATACTCGTATGTATATGGTTATACCCTCGTTGGTATATTTTATTTGGACTATTGTAGACATAACTCGTAGTCAATTTAGAGTTTCTAGATTTCATAACACAGAAGTCACTCATCATACATAACAGAAAAATAAGTGATCACTTGACTTGATGTTTTGATATGGCAGACAGCAAGTTGGTCAGACAATCAGACAGCCATAGCTAAATCGACTATTTTTTCAATCCTGATCAAGAATATACACTTTGTATGGTCTATCTATCTGCCTGTTGCATATATTACACAAATTTAATATATCCTTACAGGGTAAAAGAATATTTAAACAAAATTCAAAATAGAAAACAAGTCAGGCACGGGGAAACACAGAAGTCAGTTCTTCAGTTTTTAAAAAGGCCATAAAAAATCTACATTCATAAATAATAATAACCAAAAACGGGCGTGGCACTTTTATGGCTGAGAAAAGCTTAATATTCGAATTTTAGGTAAACATGTTTAAAACTAAACGAATGAAAATGACTACAACGCATAACTATATATATATATATATATATATAAATATATGTATATATATATATTATATATATATATATTATATATATATATATACATTAGAATATATATATATATATATATATATATATATATATATAAAATTAATAGAGTCTACGATGTCTCCTTAAATGGGTTTCAAATTTTCTCACAAAATACATGATAATACCCGTTTACACCAAATGTGGCGGGTGTTACAAATGTCGCAGGCCGTTTTTTAATAAGTCTGGGTCCATCAAAAATATGCAGGCACCGGTGACTTTGTCTCTCTTGGTTCGTGCATTCTCTGAAAATTAATAGTTTAATTAATACTAAGTTTTAGTACTCTAGATAGCTTAAAGACAACCTTAAAATAATCTTCAAAGTATTTATTTATTTCTGTAATTCTGCCAGAAAAACCAAAAAAGTTCTTCGCCCTTGTAAAAATACAATGTATTGTTTTTAAAATAATAAAAAATATATACTCTAATGGCTTTCCTCGTAAAAATAAAAACATGAATAATATTTCTAGGAGATCAAATATTTTTAATTCCATGAACAAATGTTTTTCTTTATCAATTCTTTGCGGTATTCAGTTTAATAACATCTTCATTCAGTTTGTCTAAATGGAAAGTAGTTCAATCCGGTAATTATTTTTTTTATTTCATAAATTTGACTTTTTAAGCATTTAATCCGGTTTAACAACATTTTTTTTTGCAGGATATTTGTCTGACATACAAGAAGCACATACGAAAGTAAACACTAAAATATATTTATACCCTGTACCCAAAGGGTAAAAGGGTATATTAAGTTTGTGCGAATGTATGTAACAGACAGAAGGAGGCAAGATAGACCCTATAAAGTATATATATTCTTGATCAGCATTGGAAGGGGAGTCGAACTAGCTTTGTCTGTCCGTCCGTCTGTCCGTCCGTCCGTCCGTCCGTCCGTCAGTCATGCTGTCTGCCGTATGAAAACGATTATTTCGGAGACTATAAGAGGTAGAGCTTTCAAAATTGAAACTTAGACTCTCCTAGGCCGTCAAGTGTGCACTTACAAACGGTTTTTCTCTAGACCCATTTTAAGGGGTACCCCCATACAAATGTACCCCAAAATTTTGTGTTTTTGCATAAAAACGTCATTGTTTTTTTTTCTAGGAAGTTCAAATTTAGTATAAATTATGTCTATGATAGTCCCAATAAAATATCCCAATATGGATAGGACCAACAAAATTTTAGGTATAGCCCCCATACAAATTTACCCCAAAATTTTGGGTTTTTACATAAAAACGTCATTGTTTTTTATTCTAGAAAATTTCAATTTAGTATAAATTATGTCTATGATAGTCCCAGTAAAATATCTAAATATGGATAGGACCAACCAAATTTTAGGTATAGCCCCCATACAAATTTACCCCAAAATTTTGGGTTTTTACAATTTTTTTATTCTTGAAAATTTAAATTTAGTATAAATTATATCTATGATAGTCCCAATGAAATAGACCAATATGGGTAGACCCAACAAAATTTTAGGCATAAAACCAATTAAAGATATACCCGATTTTTTAAGTTTTTCTATGAAAATCCAATTCAATGATGTATGGTAGTCAAATAGAACCTAACTTAAGGTACGTATAGATTGGGTACAGGGTATCTTGCAGTCGAGCATTCTCGACTTCAGCGTTCTTTCTTGTTTTTTACTAAAGTAGATATTTTAACATTCTATTTTGCTTAGTAAGATTTTTATGCATAATACTTTATATCGAAATGTTCTTGGGCGCTTGCATAATCAAATCCCCAGTTTTCAATAGACGGGCAAGCAAACTACTCACTCCACATATACACTTGGATTACAAATATTTATGCGTATTTGATAGCACTAATGGCCCATTAAATGTACACGTATGAACGTATGTAAGAGTGCGAATACGCACACAGGACTAAAACGGAATGCTTGGTAGGGTAACTATTTGGATTGAGGATGCGTATGTACCTAGCCGAATCTAAATGGCATCAAAAGCAACGAACATGCAAAATCATGTACTCGTAAATCGCTTTAATGCCATCAGCCTCCGGGCAAAGTAAGCAAACACCGTAGCGCCAATGTGGGTGGATGGGTAGACGGACATACATAAGAGCAGCAGATAAGGATGAGCTAAAGGAAGTCACTGAAAACGCTGCGTATTGCTTTGAAGAGCACGAAACATGTTAGCATATAAATACAGATACATATTTACCTACCGGGGTCGGGGTTATGTAAACTGATACGATGTTTGCATGCATGTGTGGAAAGAGAAGAAGAAAAGTGTGAGATAGAACATTCTCTGTAAGGTGTTTTCGAATACGTATTACGTAACTAACGAAAATTAACGTTAATAGCTTCGAGTATCAAAATAATGGCAGCCCGCTGCATAGTCGTCTCTGGGTTGGTTGCTGCTGCTGTTGCGATTGGTTCAAGCTTCGAATAAATGAGATCGGAGTTGCCTGTTTGGTGAAATAAATTTCGAAAAACTCATTCCGGACTTAGGCGAAACGGGAAAATATTGTTATGACCTTTTATACTGTGAGGATGTGAACACTTGTTGTAGTTATTCCAGCAACTCGCATCCTCATAAATTTAATTTCAGACACAAAATTACGACAGAAATAATTGAGAAAAGCGAGCGATTTTTAATGAAGTTTTAGTTTGTTAAGCTCAACGAAAGCTTCATTTTTTTTTTTTCTAGATAAACTTTAAACTTTGCAACATTAATATTAAATTGAAGCAACAGTGAGGCAATACTTTGTTTAAAAAAGATGTTTTAAATATTCTATACAAATTTCATTTAACATCTAAAAAATATGTACCAATTTACAGTTGAAAATATTATATACATCCCAACATAGTTGAGTTTCAAAGTAAAAAATTTGGAAAAGGATTTTCGCAGAAAAATAATTTATGACATCATAAAATGCCGCACAGAAGTACAAAAGAAAGAGTCTTTGGTTCAACTCAGCGTGATTGCTACTCTTTCATATTTCATAAAATTGTGAATTACTGTATAATTTTCCACATGTGCGTCTGTCATGACGGCAAAAAAAAGGAGAAAAAATACGAAAGTAGCTGTCAAATATTTATTTTGAAATTTTTTACGCACTGCTGGTATCTTAAGATACTTTGGATATTTGACAAAAAGTAAACATATTAAAGAATATTTCAAAAATAAAAAAAAATTAAATTGCAAGCATTCAATATTTGTAGAACCAATTTAAGCGTTTCAAAACAATCGGTTCATTCGGTGTATGGAAGTGGTCATTAATTTTTATAGTTGAGCTTCGACATCCCAAAGTGCGCATTCCACATATTCAAATCGATTTCCGCTGTACTTTGTTTGCTTGTTGCTCCCCACAAAAATAGGGGATGGAATCCTTTATACGAGTTTTGGGGGTGTTTGGGAGTATTCATGCGACGCAATCAGCAGTTAAAAATACACGTAATTGCATGAACTCGAAAATGTGCAATGAGGGGAGTCAGAATTCTGAAAGATTTTAAAATGGTTTCCAATATAAAATTCAGACGGAGAACATTGATGCTTTAATCGAAACAAAGGCGAATTACTCCCAATGGACTTGTTTGAAACAAAGTATAATACAAGTAAAAACCAAAATAAGTACTTATGTATTTTAAAATAAAGTACATAACGGGTGATTTTTAAGCGTTTTTTTTTAATCGGATAAAACACTAAATTTGCATACATATATTCAAAATTTTTGTTGGAATCGATAAATTGGCCTTTGCTATTTACGTTTTAAAGATAAGTTCATTTAAATGTTGTCCACGGCTCCGTTTCAATGATCCATTCGGAAAGTCCAATTTTGCTTAAATTTTCGACCTTTTGGCTTGTATTCACGAATAATGCATGTTACGTTATCCTATAAGGCTTCAATCGTGTTCGCCTTGTCCGCATAGACTAACGACTTCTCATATCCCCACAAGAAATAATCAAGAGGCATTAAATCACATGATCTTGTCGGCCAACTCACAGGACCATTTCGATAGATAAACTGCTCACCAAATTCATCTTTCAACATGTCGATTGTTTCACGAGTTTGCTGTGTGGCATTTAGCATTTAACACCATTTTGAGCCACATGTCAACCAAGTTCAACTCAGAAACCTGGGGCAATAAAAGTCGCGTATCATGGCTCGATATTGTTCGCCGTTGACGGTAACGTTTCTTCGATCGATGATGCCACCAGCCCATAAACCACACCAAACTGTCGTTTTTCGGGACGCATCGGTAATTTTGTATGGCATGTGGCTGTTCATTACCCCAGATGCGACAGTTTTGCTTGTTTATGTATCCGTTGAGCCAGAAATGAGCTTCATCGCTCAACACAATGTTTCGATAAAACAACGGATTTTCATGGATCTGTTGTAAGGCCTATTCACCAAAAATTAGACGTTGTGGTAAGTCATTCGGGTTCAATTCCTGCTGGAGTTGAATTTTATAGGCTCTTCAAACCCAAATCGACACGTAAAATTTTCCGTGCGGTTGAGTAACACATGCCAAATTACTGAGAACGGCGACGAATTGACATTTCACGATCGTTATTAACACTGGACGCTACGGCTGCAATATTCTCTTTGGTACGCACTATAGGCAAGCGAGTCGATGGTTTGATGTCCAACAAATTTTATTTGTTGCGAAGTTTGGTGATAACAGCACGAATTTTTGATTGACAAGGTCGATTATGACGATCATAATATTGTCGTAAAACGATGCACATTTTTCACAGAGTACGAATTTTGATAATAAATTTCAATAATTTGTAATCGTTTCTCGTTTATATGTCTCTCCATAATGAAATGGCAGAGTATACTGAAAACTCACTTTACTTTATAGATGACGTTTAGACGCCATTAACAACCAGTGCTGCTAGCCTGAACAGCTTAACTTAAGAAATCACTCTTTACAAGACGAAACATGATTTTTATAGAAAACTTTTTGAAATAAAAATTATTTATAACTGTAATAATAAGAAAGAAAATATAAATCAAAAATACTTTTTATATTTTAAGTAATTGAATAAAATCATAAATTATTATTTTTGAATTTACAAAATGGAACCGAAGCTCATATACCCTCCACACGAATCTCGAAGTAGTTTATAGTATTTACTATCATCAGTTGCTTAGGTAAAATTTGGAGAAAGGTTGGGTGGGAGTTAATAGTCTGATACAATGAAAGTTTAGACAAAAGAATAGGGTCCAATTTTAAGCTAAGACCGAAATAACAAACATTTTCTTAAAAAAATAGAAAATGGGAGGTGGGTTATATGGGGGCTATATGTTAAAATGGCTCGATCCTTATTATATCCATGGTGTGTGCATATGACGATATTAGAAGTGTTTTTACCCATTTTAAAGTGAATACATTCATAAATAATACCTATGTTCATACAAAATATCTAAAATGGGCGGTAAGTTTGTATAGGGGCTATATCTAAAAATGGACGTGGCACCTTAGTTTTGACATTGGATGACATTAGAAGTGTTTTTACCCGATTTGGTGAATACATTCATAAATAATACATATTTTCATTTAAAATTAAAATGAGCGGTTAGCTTAAGTTATAAATTTTAGCTTAATATCTTTATAACTTGAACGAAAAAGATGCATAGAAATATACAGTCGAGACAGACAGACAGACAGATGAACATGGCTAGATCGTGTCGTCGAACTGATCAAGAATATATATATTTTATGGGGTCTACGACGTCTCCTTCAAAAGCGATGATACCGTCAGTTTTGTGTGACGGGCAACAAGGACATCGATACTATACCTGTCACACATCATTTGTCGTGGACAGATCTTCAAGTTCAGCAGTTGTATTAAATTTTTTATTAAAATACTAAACGAATTAGAAATAATCTAAAAATTGTTGAGCACTTGTACCATATTAGCCATTAGCTTTATGAATAAATTTTTTTTCGCATAAGAACTTGATAAAATGTTGTATGTTTGTATGGGAGCTATACCTAAAAGTGGGCGTGATACATTGATTTAAAATGCATAAATTGCGCAGCATCAAACGGTGAGACGCAACAACGAGCTTACCAAGAATATATATACTTTATGGGATCTACGACGCATCCTTTAATGCGTTACAAACTTTCCGACAAATAGAATACACCTGTTTCACACTATATCAATAGTTAATCATCCCATTTTCGAAATATGTATGTGGACTACTTTTTTTTCAATTCTTATTGTATTATTTATTTGTTGGCTAAATATAAATTGTTCAAAAATTTGGGTTCAAATTTCGGAATTCCCTAAACACGACTAACCATCATTCAAATGCGGCAAGTTTTAAGTCTCTACGTCTATTCAATGCAAAGATTTTACTTTTTCAAAGCTCCCATTAAGCCCCGGCCACCTGTAATAAAAAAAAAATTGGTCAAAAAATTTATATTGGGTCCCAGGTCCAAATTCGGAAATCTCTTGAACACCTTGAACGCCAAAAATGTTTTTTAACCATCTTTCAAATGAGCCCTGTTTAAGGCCTACGTCTATTCACTTCAAAGATATGGCTTTTCCGGTTTCAAGGCCCCCATTAGGCCCCGGGACAAAATTTTCCAAAATCCCGGGATAAAAAGTATACTATGTCCGTCTCCTGGCTCTAAGCTACCTCCCTACCAATTTTCAGCCAAATGCCGTTCTTGAGTTAAAGTGGTGTAACTAACTTTTTATATCGATATATATCGATAAATCTTAAAGTTTAAGCAAATCAATATATACATTATTTATAAAATTCATTTTTATCTCCCTTGTTGTCATCTCACATCCGATCACACCGAAACTAAATTACTATGCTTAAACTGTTTGAGAAGTATAAGATTATTATAATTTATTTGAAAAGTAAATTACTAAATGTTGGTGATTTCGAATATGGGAACCTTCTTGATTGTTGAAAATTTTGAATAAAAACTGCAAAGTAAAAGTTTATTCTTAGATTATATTCGCGGTGTTAAAAGAAATACCTTGGTACACTTTATTGTAGTATATAACCCTCATTGTAACCTCTGCATTGTAATTTTTTCAAATTATATTTTTAATAATAATTCTTATTTCATTTCTATATAATTTAAAAATATTCCTTTAATTGTTTTGATTTATCGATTAGTTAAAAAAATTATATTAAGCCCGTTAAACACTTAAAATTTAATTTAATCAGTACGGAAAATACATTTAAGTTAGATGTCGTCGCACCATAAAAATAATTAATTCGCCTAATAAAAGTTTACAGTGTCAGTGTCTAGACATTTCGCTTGAAGGCGATTGTGTGTACATGAGTTCTTCAGACGCTCTGATTGCTCTATTCTGCAATAGAATTGTGAGTAATATTTTAATTTAATGGAAAACGTTTTTGCAATCTATTTTTGTTATTTCTTTTTTTTTTTTTTTTTTTTGTTTAGTTATTGCAATTGATTTTGGAATTTTGGAAATTCACAGTCAACTGACTTTGCCAATTTTTCTACTCTATTTGCAGGGCAGCATGCACATTTCATAAATCTCAGCTTCATTTTCGCTACATTAAACGTCAAAATATGAACCCATTCGAGCAATATAAACACGCCGTCGTCGTACTCGTGGCCATTTTCACCGAGGGTCGATTACTACGCACCAAAGTACCATTATAACTACAAAAACAACAAAAAACGTCGACGATAGCAGCAATAGCAAAAGTAAAAACTATTCTCAGTCCTTGGACAAAAGGACCAATGTACTCGTACAATATTACTGTCATAAAACCGAGCGAGCAAGCAAAAGCAGCAAAAAACAAAAAAAAAAAACAAAAACAGTGAAAATGGGCAAAGTCCTGCCAGAAGTTATGGAAAATCGAGAACGAGTAAAGCGAAAACAGACGAGAATTTCTCCAGCATATTACTGCGTCGCTGAGTGTATTTTACAAAAATAACATTCGCCTGGTAATAACAATAATTTGTGTGTGTGTATTTTTTTATTTTCTTTTTTTTATTTCTTCTTATAAAAGTTCTTTCTTTATTTTTCAGAATTTGCCAGAGTAAAGTTAATGAAAGCCGGCTAGAGATGTACAAAAAAAAAAGCAGAATATAAAACTTTCCTAAAACACATGTGTTACCATGGAGCCATATATTGTTCTCATTGGAATGAAATAAAATAACTCTGTTAAAATATCTTTTTTTGGGCATTGGTTTAAGTGTAAACTATTTTCTTTTTTATAAAGTAAATATCGAATGTTTCTAAATAAATGTAAAAACTATAAATTTACATTGTTTCCCCCTTTTATTTGTACGAATACGTTTGAAGGCAATGATGGCAGGGCTACTTACTTGTTTTAAAATGTATGAAATTTACGCTCAACGTTCGAGTATTTAAAGATCCAAAATTAGATTTAAACAAATATTAAAAAAATCACTCAGTTTTGGATAAGAATTCTATGGATGATGTATATGTTATTGGGTAACGATATGAAAATATAAAATTAAAGTAAAGTTTAAACGAATGCAATACTTTAAAATAGTCTATCTAAACCAAATTGGGATATTTGGTTCAAATGAAATTTCCGAGTCTTCCAAACCGAAATTAGTGTTTTCAATTAAGATGAAGTAGGTGATCCCAGGACAAATCAGACAACAGCATCGTGATGGATTTATTCTCCTTAAAATACTATAAATGTTTTGATATACTTGTGTAAATAAACAAGATTCAGAACATTGAAGTTCAATTTGACTTTAGACGATAAAAAACTATCAAAACAAGTGTTAATGGATACTATGCTGAATACAAACGTGATGACCATTGGCTTTAGATGGGAATCACTGATGCTTGAAAAAAGCCGAATATTCTGATATTCAAGGCTGCAGACCGGTTCAAAAATGGTTCAGCGTAAGGTGACCATGCCAAATTTTGTACTTATTTTAAATGTAATTTGCATTTGTTGCTTATCAAAACAATATTTATAACTTTAGTTAAGTAAAATTATTTGTTTAAAACATTATACTTACTTCGGTATGTACAGGTTTAAGAAAGTTTTCAATAAAAAACAATTACTTAAATTTAAAATAATTAATAAGTTTAAAATGGCAACCTTAATAATGAAATCACCATGGCAACCTGCACCAAAACTGAACCAAATCTGAACCAATTTGCAACCTTGGTGATATTACCATGTGATATATTTGGAGATTTAGGCATTCTTCGCTATTTATTGGCAACGCCACCACTGATATAACATTTTCATTTGACCGTCAAAGTATTTTTTTTTTTTGCGTAATTAGAAATTATTTTAAAAAATTTAGTTATTAGTGCACAAAATGATTTCCACAACATCTACTGACTCTTCGTTTATACGGACTTTTCGCGTGTAATTTTCAAAATTTAAATTGAATAAACATTAGATGATATTTTTCACTATTTTTAAACGTTTCTTTTTTTTTTTATTTTTAATTTTTCATTTTTATTGATCTTTAGTTACACCATTTTGTTTGAAAGCTTGAATTAAATTCAATTATTCAATAAAGAAATGTGATCAAATTTTGTTTTCTGAATGGAATAAATGCTGCAGAAACGTTGAAAATGTTGAAGAATTTTGTATTTTAGAAGGACCTCGACCTCAACGGACGATGCTCGCATCCAAAAAGTAAAAGAATTTGTCCTTGCACATCGTCGATTAACTATGAGAGACATTGCTGATGTAAATTGGCGTATCAAAAGGGTCACTTAATACCATTTTGAAAGATGTTTTGGGCCACAAATGTGTCACGACTCGATTGGTACCAAAATTTACTGAATTTTCTTGAATTTTCTGCACTGATTCACCGTGACTGTTTTGCCAAAAATGCATTCAATATCGTTCCGCAACCACCTTATTCACCTGATTTGGCTTCGTATTACTTCTGGCTATTTCCAAAACTTAAAAGACCACTCCGAGGAAACCGTTTTGAGTCGATTGAAGACATTCAACGTGAATCGGCGCGCGCTCTGAAGGCAATACTGGAAGAAGACTTTTTGGCATGCTTCGAGGACTGGACGAAGCGGTGGTATAAGTGTATTATATCGGGAGGGGACTTTTTTGCATCGTGTGACTTGGCCATAAAAAAATTTGATTTTTACATTATCTCAGGAAAACAATTTGGTGAGGTTTAAATTTTTGCAGTTTTGAAGCTCGAAATGTGTACGAATCAAAAACCAACTTTGGTTTTTTTCTACATTTTCATCAAAGCTGTTTCCCCTTGAAGCCCAATGTAGCCTATAAAAACCAACATAATTTTTTTAAATTAAGGAAGAAGTTATGTTACTTTATAACAACAAAAATTTCTAAAAGTTTAAGATTCCACAAAATTATGCAGAGGTTTGTTATACTATATAGTATAAATTGTTTTTGTAAAATTTCGGCTGATACACAGAAAACGGAAATATGATTGGCAATAAAAATTAGTTTTCATATTTCATTATTACGCTTTGCCTCAATAAGGCGCGATTGCACAGGTTATTTTTATGATTTTTATACTTGCCACAAGTTGCAATGCAAAACTTTGCCGCCGAGACAAGAATTCCCTAATCGACTTGAATAGCACCCTTACAAAGAAGGCGTCAAATCAAGGCGAATCAAGTTGTGAGTAGAGAGTCAGAGTTCAGTTGCCCATCTGCGGGATAAAGTAAATTACAAAAACTATGTGCAAGATGGGCTGTTATTGCAGTAAAAATGCTTGTAATGATGACTCTAAGTGTCGTTTCCTTAAGTGGATTACCTATAAAAATTTATACAAAGATGTTGCCGAATTATACGGACAAAAAAAAAGACAGACAAACAGAAAAACAGACAAAATAAAAGATAGGGAAGGACGACAACAGCCAGACTGATACTCGTAGATTACAATCCACCACCCATCACCTTTACTATTGTATCATCAGCAACATTGTGGAAAACATTCTTAGCATCCGTTGCCTTTTGCTGTTGCTGCTGCTGCTGATAACCGAAGCTGAGAGCTAGAGAAGCGTGCATCTTGACGATAAAATGCAACATTAAATTGGTGATTTTGGAAAGCTTCTCTGCTCAACTGCTACTCAATGGCAACGTATTCACTTCATTAGGGCGATTTGGCTCTTTGGTATTTGAGTACATATCTCTCTGTGTATGAATGTGTGTGTGTGGTTCACGTGGGCTTCTTATTAGCGTCAGTTGAGGTGGTCCATACTTTAAATTGCTTTTGTTGGTTAAAGTATCTTGAATTCATGTACTTTGTCACATTTGTTGCACATAAAATCAGAGATTTTTGTTTCGTTTTATCATTTTAAATAGTTTTAAGAGTCAAAGCAAAATATGAAATCTGCAATTTATGATTTAAATAAACATTGTATTTAATATTTTGTGAAAAATTTAATAAACGAAAATTAAAAACTTTTTGAGTTTTTCATTCATTTTAAAACATATTTCCTTGTAGGATCAATTTCCTTTTCATAATCAAATGTAATAACTGAAATAAGTATTTTTTATACCCGTCACACACAGTGTGGAGGGTATTATCATTTGTCAGAAGGTTTGTAACACATTAAAGGAAACATCTTAGACCCTATAAAGTATATATATTCTTGATCAGCTCGACGAGACGAGTCGATCTAGCTATGTCCGTCTGTCTGTCTGTCCGTCTGTCTGTATGTATGCGTTTCATTCGCTCAGTTTTAAAGATATTGGCCTGAAACTCGGAACTTAAGCTTTTCTCAGTCCTAAGCAGTTCAAGTGTTAAAATCAAAGTGCCACGCCCATTTAAAGGTATAGCCCCATACAAACTTACCGTTTTTTTTTCGGATTTTTCTATGAAAATAGCTTATTATTTATGAATTGTAGTCACTCCAAGTTGGGTAAAAATCCAAGCTGCCACGCCCATTTTTAGCTATAGCCCCCATACAAATTTACCGCCCATTTTTCAATTTTTGTATAGAAATAGAATTATTTATGAGAATATTCACTCAAATTTGGAAAAAAACACTTATAATGACATCTTATAACAAAACCAATGCCACGCCCATTTTTAGCTGTAGACCCCATACAATTTATCGATTATTTTCGAACAAATGTAAAAAAAATTATTTTCGAATATATATTTATAAATGTATTTAAACAATCATGATCACATAAACTATTCAAAGATTCGTGTGACGGGTATTTAAGCTTCGATTCCACCTTAGAAGTTGATGTTTTTTTTTTATTTCAAAATAAAACATTTTGTTGGTGGTAACCCGCATTTGAATCCGCAAATCCAATCAAGGTTATTATAAACACCAAAGAAAATTAATTAAACAATATGCAAATGAATTTTTAATTTGAAAAACTTCTCAACTTGCGATATAGAAAATGAAAAGTAATTTTTTCAACAGTGGCTCACACCACACTAAAATCCAGCTAGTCCTCCAGCTTCATGCATCCCTCGGTGGACATTATTTATGTTTTCGAAGAAATTAAAATAAACGCCAAAATGAGATTTATTCAATGTTTGTACTAAGCCAAAAGCGTGTCGAGAACGATAGCAACGGAAAGGACTTCAGCACAGCAGGAATCGAGTCGCACAGCACCGCAGCAAAAAAAATAAACGGGAAGAAAAAACGTACCCAAAAAGAAAAAACCCACCCTCAGTACCAGTTCAGACATAAAGCGTAATTCCGACTCATTTGGGGTGATAAAATGGACGAGCGCGCTTTGTGTTTGTTTACACGCGCAGCCGACTTCGACGCCATCGATTCTCACTTACCACCGGGCCGGAGTCTGTGGTGGATTTTGTTGCCTAAATCTAATAGAAAAAAGCAGAATACCATTCCGCGCCGACGTTTGCGCACTTATCCGGTATGGCGGTAATAGCTTTATCTGCTAAAGGAATTATGTATGTGCGGCAGCTAGATTCATGATCCAAACGGATGTCATTTCTGCTATGTTGTGCAGCCATTTCTATTTTTTTTTGTCCATAGATTTTCATTTGTACTTTATACCAAGGTCGCATGAATCAGTCTTGGCGTAAAAAACTAAGTCTGCCAAAGTTCAAAGGGAAGTGCACATAATGGCATTTTTGTTCTTTTACCGTCATGCAGTAGACTACAATAAACGAAATAAAACTACGCACGAACAAAAACTGGTTCAATATAAACTATCTACTTACAATTTAATAGAATTCAATTGCTTCCAAATCCAACACATTTCTTTGAATTAGAGTCTTAATGGAATTTCTTAGGTGCAAGCAGATATAGAACTGAATCAAAATATTATATAATCCTTTTTTTATTCAGCTCCAACATTTATTGAGCCAATACAAACTTATTTGTCCGAAAAAAGAAGATTTTTTTCTGACCTGAAGATAGTATGTGAAGATAGTAGTTTGTGAAATCCAATCTGAACTGAATTTTACCTTGCAGCACTTAATTAAAGAAATTATCGGTGGGTTTGTAAGGGCAAATGAGGCTTGAAGCACCCATTTGACGTGATATGATGATATGAGAATGGTCCTCAACATTTTGTGGTTTTGCATAAAAAACTTCATTTTTCTCATTCTAGGAACTCTACATTTATAAATTATGCTTATGATAGTCCCAATGAAATATCCCCCATACAAATTTTCTCCATTTTTAGTTGTTTTTGTATGATAATCAACAATATAATAAATTTTCGCACTTAAATAAGACTTAACTTAAGGTACATAAAGATTGGTACAGGGAACCTTGCAGTCGAGCATACTCGACTTCAGCGTTATTTCTTTTTTTTGCATTTCAAGAAATAGCTGAGTTCTATGCACTTCATTTTCCGTGTAGTTGTTCTAAATACAATATTGAGTCTAAATAAAAATAGCTTAGATATTTATTTGTATTTTATTTTGTGTGTGCTTATACTTATTTCGGGTACGCTTACATGATTTTGTATTTTGATATCGCAAAACGCGTGCTGCGCACCGCAATGGGGAGTTGTTAGGTCTAATCAGTCGGACTAGCGCAACGAACAACAAGTTTGAAACTCTTCGTCAAGATTATCCAACAGTCAAATACTCTGCGAACTAAGCCCAAAGTGAGAAACCCTTTGAAGAAGTGATCGCAATAGTACACCATCTTGTAAATTTCAATTCTCCTTTGAGTATTGCTATCAATTTGATTTGCATTATTTTGTGAAGAGTCTATTTGGCGAATTTTACGCAATAAGCTCCATTTTCCACGCCTCATTCTGCCTGTCACTTTCGCTGCAGTGAATTAAAAGCGCAAAATGCTGCATAGGGGATAAAGAAAGGCGTTCATATCTAGTTTTGTTTATAAACAAAGCAGCCGTTTGGCAAAGGGAGTTTTGAGGCATAAATCTATTGTTTATATAATCAAAGGAATTTTATTTTTTAATTGAATATTTTATTTCATTTTCAAGAATTCTAAGGTTGGTCCCCCGATACTAAAAATACACTTCGGCGGCACTGTACATTTCTATATTAATATGTATAGTAAATATATTTCTGTGTGGTCGTCATGTGAGAGTTAGAGTTTATTCTGGCTACATAGAAAATCGATATTGCGGCAACAGAAGCCAACATCAACATTGTATGTATTCGTTTGTTCATTTTACGTCATTTCAAATGATGAAAATCTATTGGGTTGCTCTCCTTCCCCTGCCCTATGTTGTTCGATTTCCATCAGCACATACATATCCCTTGTTGCGAGTATTTTCAGTTTGTTGGTTGTATCTCCCAGTGCATTCGATAAATATTTGTTTAGCAGTGAAACTGTTGATGGCAAAGAATGTGACGGAGCGGAAGTTAACCGCGTCGGAAAAGGAAAAATGACATTACGCCGCAATGGATGCAATGTAGATGGAAATGGCGATGACATGATGTCGAGAACGGTCATACTGATTGGATGAGCAGCTGAGACGAGACTGATGCAGAAATGTTAGGAAAATGAGTCGAGAGAGTGTCACGAACAAGAGACTGCGAACGACACGCACTCGCTTAAATTGACATTTAGTGTCAATAGAATGGCAGTTATTTTAATTGTGTTTGGGTGCTGTGACAATTTATGTTATGACTGTAATTGAATTAAAGCCTTAGTTTTATTGTGGAGAGCTCGATGGAATCGTAAAATAATTTTACATATATATGTTAGTGGAGTTAAAAAATATAATAAGTTACAAGTTTTCAAAAGGTTGATTCAAGTAATAGAACTATTTAAAATAACCCCTAAAAAACTAAAAAGTGTTTATTGTAATTTTCTATTTTTCAAGTGGTGGCAAACAAACGCAATTAAAATTTAGGTTTTAAAACAATCTGGGAAATATTAAAAAAAATTGATACATAAATAAATTTCCTTAGCACTAGACCAACACAGGTGACACATGTGACACCGGATTTGTAAACAGTAGTCTTAAAAAATTTCTTGAACATTTTTATTAGTTTAAAAAGTCGTGTGTATCAATCATATTTACAGTTGATGCAGAAGTAAAACTTCATTAACACGTACCGCCCATATGGTCCTTTTCAGTGATATACAACGAAAAACTTTAAAACTTCCCTTTGGAATGTTGTCCTTCGTTATAAGTCCGTGTCTTTAATTACTTTTAGTCAAAGAATTTATTGAAAAATTCTATTAGGCAAACGTTTAGCTCTCTTTGGTTTCACTTAACAATTTTCCATTCCATTCCATTTAAGCAAGCCGATCCACAAAATCTGATATTTAGAGTTTTCAGTATCTTTTTTGCCCAATATAGATTGAATACAAAATATTACAAATAATTTCAAACACTAGATGTTCATAATTGAAAAAAAAACAGAAGAACGCTGAAGTCGGTATGCTCGCAAGATACCTTTATACTATCTATATGTACCTTATTAGGTTCTATTTGACTACCATACATCATTGAATTTAATTTTCATAGAAAAACTTAAAAATCGGGTATATCTTTGATTGGGTTTATACCTAAAATTTTGTTGGGCCTACCATATTGGTCATTTCATTGGGACTATCATAGACATAATTTATACTAATTTAAATTTTCAGAATAAAAATTGTAAAAAACCCAAATTTTGGGGTAAATTTGTATGGGGGCTATACCTAAATCGGTTACTACCTTTTGATATTTTATTGGGGCTATCATAACATAATTTATACTAAATTCAAATTTTCTAGATAAAACAATGACGTTTTTGTGAAAAACCTAAAATTTGGGGGTAAACTTGTTTGGGGGCTATACCTAAAATTTTGTTACATTTAATTTAAATGTTGAGGTGACGTGAAAATATATTCCTGAACATATTTTTCGAGCCAGTATTACTAAATTTAAATAAAAATATAAATTATTGGGACTGTTGGCATAATCTATACTAAATTAAGAGTAACTAGATTAATAAGCAAAAAAGCATAAAACGCAACGGTTTATATGAGGGGAGTCTCGAAAAATGGGGCTAAAGAAAAAATCGTTTGTAAGTGAACATTTGAAAGGGGTATAATATCAGAGATAATCAGTTTTATATATATACATAGTATATAGGAACTATCATGCATTCTTTGCCTGTTAACATACATACATTTGCACAAACTTAACACACCCTTTTACCCTATGCGTTCACGGTATTAATATAGAAACTAAATGTATTTTTTTAAAAAGTTGTGATTTGTCTGGATGGTTTGTTTTCGCTACCAAGCGTATAGCCGAAACGCAATTTTTTGATGTTCTAAGAAAATTTTCACAAAGAACCATTGGTCAAAGTCAAATCAAACCATTGATAATTAGCAGCTCGAAATGTCTTTTCTTAAAAGTGTATGTTTCCCATGGACCTACTTCTTGTATTTTGAGACGTAGAATCCAAAAAAGTTTCCAAAACTTTTTTTGAGGATATCCTTTGTACGTTTTTCGTACTGAACTTTCGAAGGAACAACACAAAACGATAGAACATTTAGATAACTTTATTTGAGTTCTCTTAATATTCTATGTTCTCATACGCAAACGAAACGAAACTCGGTAGTACTCTGAAGAAATGATCAAAAAAAACGTGGTGTATTTGCTCGTCACAGAAAAAAAAAAAAAGTAACAATATTACTATAATGTTTGGATCAAACGTTGGTTTTAGTGTTCTTTTGAACGCATTACTGTACTGTTCTTATTGTCTTATCGTGTTTTCACCAGTGCAGATCCAAAGACGCCGCGTTTGGAAACTGATATAATTATGTACGAAAGGGAAACGAGACAACAGCTCAAAACCAATCTCATGGACTTTTGGAATAGCCAAGCCAATTCATTGGCTTGTCTAGTTGAAGTCAAACTGGATTGTTTTCAACGTTGAAATATATTTTACCAGACGTTTGTAATAAGGCCCATGTGCCCCTTTAGATTGAACACAATTTGCTTGTAGAGCTATCTAAATATAGGTACCATAAGCCATTGACTATACTATATTGAGTTGAGAAAAAGAAAAGAGCAAAGAACAAAGGACAAAAAAATAAAAGAAATGAAAGAAGAACAAAAGTGTTTTATCAGTGTTTTTGAAAAGTGTAAAAAAAAAAGAGGAGCAAAGAGAATGTTCAGAAGTAATTTGTCAACTATGGAGGACGAAAAATCCGAACCAGAGAATAAAAGCAATTCTTTTGCAAAGTTACCACCAGGCAAACAAAATAAAATACTTGTGTTTCGATAAATCCAGTAAAAGGAACAAATTGAAAAACTTGAAAAAAATAATAAAGAGCTTGAACTTTTGTTAAATGAGCTGCAAAGAAAACTCAGCGAACTAACTGAACTTGAATCTTCTGAAAGCGAGGCAGAAGAAATGATGGTGGAAAGCGTCATCGAGACGAATGCTAATAGTGGAAAAGTGGTCTCAAATAAAAGAGAACGCAGCAACATTGAAACTCCAGAAGTAACTCCGAAAAAAAGAAAAGAGATGACAACAAAAATCTGCAACCAGAAATTTTTGCAAGATATGCTACATCTGTTAAGCCGCCGGCAATTATTGCTATTGCTGAAGATTTAAAAGCCTTAGTGTGCGTATTAATGCACACCTAGGCAATAAGAATACAACAATATACATGTGTCAACACAACGTTAAAATACAGTGCTTCGACAAGCAAGATTACTCCGCAATTAAGCAATTTCTTGGTGACAATAACATTGAGTTACTCCCAAAGATGAAAAACCATTCACACTACTGATAAAAAACATTGCTGATGGCTTCGATGATGAAGAAATTCATGCAGCAATAGTTGAAAAAGTGGAAAAAGTAAATATTATCAACGTCAAACGCTTTAATAAGCGAATGGCTATTGTCCAGCTAATAGACTCTGAGTCTGCCAACAACGTAAAAAATTACGCAGTCTACTTGGATTTGGTGTACAAGTGACCAGATATAACGGAAGCAACGTTCTACAATACCGTAACTGTCAACGCTTTAATCCTCTGGCCACCAATTGCAACATGAGCTACAGATGCGTGAAGTGTGGTAAGGGGCATAATCTGGCAAATGCCCTATTCCAAATAAAGAAGAAAATATCCAGAGCTACATCATCGACCATCCAGATGACACGAAAACTACGCAAATTGGTATGAAACTTAAGTGTGCCAATTGTGATGGAGACCATGCAGCAAATTACTCCAAGTGTCCAGTAAGATTTCAATAAGTCGAAGATCTTGACCACCCCTCGGGTAAAGATGCCATCCGCAGACGTCAAAAAAAATGTGAGTTACAGAGATGTTGTAACTAACAATTATTGTAGTAAATTTAATATCAACAGAGAGATTTTTGGAGGGATCTTAACACCTATCTGTCCAAAATCAATAATTTTATTTCTAAAAAGTTCAGATGAAAAAAAGGAGCGCTATTCAATTTATTGTTTGAGCTATGTCTTAACTTAAAATTATTTTACTCAATGCAAATTCGCTGATTTCTTTGAGACGCAGATATTTTCTAGACTCTTTAATTTGTGATCGCAAGCCAGATATTGCGTTGGTTTCTGAAACTAAGCTCAAGCCTAGGTACAGAATAAGCATAAAAATGTATAAAATAATTCGTTATGACCGTCTAATCCAAAGTGGGGGTGGTTGTGTAATTCTTATAAAGGAAAACATTGACTTCAAAATTATCAAGATAAATAATATTAACTCAGTGGAGCTCCGTTCTATTGTAATTAACAATGTATTAAGTTATACTATAACAAGGAAAACGTTAACTTCGGTGGAACCGAAGCTTAAATACCCGCCAACGAATCTTTGAATAGTTTATGTGTGATCATCAGTAGCTTATATACATTTATAAATCTATATTTGAAAATAATTACTTTTTCATACAAATGTTCGAAAATAATCAATAAGTTTGTATGGGTGCCTTAGCTAAAAATGGGCGTGGCACCTTGGTTTTGATATTGAATTTCATTCAGTGTTTTTTCATTCATAAATAATACCTATTTTCATATAAAATTCGATATTGGGCGGAAAATTTGTGGGGGCTATATCTAAAAATGGGCGTGGCAGCTTGGTTTGATATTGGATGACATTAGAAGTATTTCTTTCCAACTTCGGTGACTACATTCATAAATAATAGCTATTTTCATGCAAAAATTAGAAAAAACGGTAAGTTTGTATGGGGTATACCTTAAAATGGGCGTGGCACTTTGATTTTAACACTTGAACTGCTTAGGACTGAGAAAAGCTTAAGTTCCGAGTTTCAGGTCAATATCTTTAAAACTGAGCGAATGAATCGCATAAATACAGACAGACGGACAGACAGACGGACATGGCTAAGATCGACTCGTCTCGTCGTGCTGATCAGAATATATATACTTTATAGGGTCTAAGACGTCTCCTTTAATGCGTTACAAACTTTCTGACAAAATGATAATACCCTCCCCACTATGTGTGGCGGGTATAAAAACACATTGTCTCTCTATATAATAGTTGTGGTAATAAAAACTTTACCGCTGATTTAAATAAAATATTTGACTTCACAAATGGAGAAGAAGTGGTTGTTGGTGGTGACATTGTCATATGACTCGGACCATATGGTAGTTAAGTTAATAATCCAAGGTCAAAAAACTCGAACTTGTGTGCCAAAAACAATAGTTAATTTTGGGGGAACGATCTTGGGCAGATTTCAAAGCACTATTAATTTGCTTCTGAGTCAGGTACAGTTGGCAGACGCAACATTGAGTCTAATCAACATCCTTAAAAAAGCAATTAGCAAGTCGGTTCCAGAAATTATGATCAGAGAAAGAGGACTCTTGCAGCTGGAAGAAGTTACTATTAAACTTATTAAGGACAAAAAGCAATTGAGGCGAAGACTCTTTAAAACTGGAGATCTCTTAATTAAGCCAATATTAAGAAATATTGATGTTTTGATTAAGGTACAAATAGCAATGACGCATAACAAGCATTGGGAGAACAAACTTTCATCAATCAAGGTTGGCAGGCACTTATTTGAAAATATAAAAAAACTAGCTGGCATTAGGTTAAATTATGAACTTCCCACTTTGGTCATCAATAATGTCTCTTATAATAATACCCTTGACAAAATAAATATTCTGGCAGACCACTTTGCTAACATACATCGGCAAAATAAAGATATAGGTAATTTGGGATTCACAAGATATGTTGAGAACTTCACTTCTAAATTTATGGATCCTCCGCAGTTATTACAATTTAGTGCTGAGTTGAAAGCAATGAAGACAGTATCCTCCGACACCGAGTACTAGATACGGCGAGTTTATGAGTTTGGATGAACTAAAAGATGTTCTTAAGTCCAGAAATAACAAAAATCGGCAGGTAACGACATGGTGCCCATGTATCTACTTAAGAAAATCCCAGAGAGCCTTAAAAAATTTATGGTAGTTGTTTTTACCAATATATATAATAACTAGTTTATACCCCCTTGCTGGAAGAAATCTTTGGTTTTTCCTATACTAAAATCATCCAGCAACCCACAGTTGCCTAAAAGTTATCGCCCAATATCATTGCTATCCAATGTGTCAAAACTTTATGAGGAGTTTTTACATAGAAAAATATTAAAGTTTGCCTATGCCAATAATTTGCTAAAAGATTTTCAGTTAGCTTTAGAGCGAACCACTCCACAAATCGAGCACTGGCAGTGTTTACTAAAGACTTATTGTCTTCGTTGAATAGAGGAATAGGGACCGTAGCGGCTAGTTTAGATACTGAAAAAGCGTTCGATACGACCTGGTGCAAAGGAAAGTATACAAATTAAATACTTCATCACATAGTGTGTCAGCTGACGTGGGAGTTTCACAGGGTTCTATTTTAGGTCCAACGCTCTTTAATCTTTATACTATGGATATACCGCAGCCTATAGATGAGGACACTTAGTTGATAGCCTATGCAGATGACATCCTCATATATTCAAGTTGGCCTGCCCAAAATGTTAATACCTATCTGGAAACCTATAGTGATTGCTCAAACAGATGGAAAATCAAAATAAATGCAGAAAAGAGTGTGGCCATAAAATTTTATGACAGTCGTTCCTATAAAAATGCGAAAAAACTAAGGTGCAATTAGTTTGGGTAATAGGAAAATTAAAAATATTGAGATTCTGAAGTACCTTGGCTTGAACATCAATAAAAATCTTAAATTCACCAAGCATATCGGCATTGTGATCAATAAATGCAAGGCGGCTCTATACTCATACTATAAAATCTTTTAAAACATTAATCTGTCGAAGAAAGCTAAACTCTTGTTATACAAACAGATTATTCGTCCAGTTTTGGGTTACGCCTTTCCTTCTTGGTTTTCCATTTCTCCGAAAGATATGGAGAGGTTAAGGAGATTTGAGAGAAAGTATCTTCGTCTCTGCACAGGTCTGGTGTTTGTTGATAACAATAAATATTATAAAAATGAAGATGTGTACAGAGAGGCTCAAATAATAAGAATAGACAGATTCCCTATCAAGCAATGCATAAAATTTGTTGAAAAACTTGAATTTATTGAAAGTGATCTCGACACGAAACGGTGTATGATGTTAGACATCTAATTAAACTTATAAATGAAAGTAGACTGCTTAACAGCATAGGTGAAATAACATATTATAATGGAATTTATAGTAGTGTACAATATGTTACCTAGTTTTAGTTTCGAAACTTTTCAAAATAACTTAAAAAACAAACGTTTCATCAATTTAATGTTGTTGCAATATTCTGTATATATTTGTTTTATTTTTGTTTTGTTTTCTGTCAAACTAATTTACTAACAAACAATATAATACAGTACAGTACAATACAGTTTGTCATCAATCTTGAACATTATTAATTGAGAAATATTGATTCGTTCGTGTAGTGTATTGTTTAATTTCGTTCCCTGATTTTAATTATATCTATAAATCGAGAATCGATAATTTTTTAAGGATAAATTATGCATCGTTTGAAAGATATTTCCTTCCTGTGAACGATATTATGGTATTTATAAATATGAAATGGTTCGTCGTTTGTTATTTAATCGTTCTTGAGAAACAAGAGAGATTAAATTAAACTTTTCTATAATCTGATAATAAACTTTTACACTTTGTATAACGGGTATAAGTACGGCTCCACCAGTCCATGTTTTACTATATAAACCAATTGTTAAAAATGTTATCATTACTATACCTGTGGTAAAAAGGAAAAAAGTGCTTAAGTCGACTTAAGCAAAGATTGAGATAATAATACTTTGCTGATCTCCGTAACGAAAAATACCTCCATGCAAAGTTTGAATTATTTTTTACGATTTTTCAGGAAGTTATAGACAAAGTATGTTAATTTTTGCTTAATCTCACATTTGCGTACAATTTCAAATTATTTTAAACTTAGAAAGTGCTCTCCTGAAAAACGGTAAAATCAGACTTAAACAGTATTTCCTTTTACCACAGATACATTGATATTAAATAGCGATCAAATCTTATTTTCAATTAAAGGGGTATTTTTTTTCGATTTCTTTAGTTTTGTTGCATGTTTTTATAGCTTGGATATTTGAGAATATGGTCCTGAAAGAGTTTTTTCGAAATTCGTAATATTTAAGGAGATATCCCTTTTTCTCCAAGCAATGTTTTCGCGAAAATAAGATTTGCTTACTAAACATACGTATGCACCACTAGATAAGAAGGTCCAGGAAGCAATCAAACCAATTTTTGAAGCGCTGTCATGCAATAATTTGATGAGCAGAGGCCTTGGCACGGAAACGCAAAATAGTTGTGGACATATGCATGCCGGCGCACGCACCATTGTGATTGCTAATTATATTGCTAATTATATTTTGGTACAGTACCAATTTTAATCAAACTAAGTGCAGTCGATGCAGAATTGTCAAAATTTTAAATCTGCTTACTTATATATTCGATTTTCTTTTTTATTGGTTTTTTTTCAAAAACACATTTTTTTACCTTTTTGAGTCACTTTTCTGCGGTTCTGCTGAACCGATTTTATTGAAACCAAGTGCAATCAACGCAAAATTTAACTTTTTTCGTAACTCTAAACCGATTTTAATGAAACTAGTTGCAATCGACGCAGAATTGTCACCATTCTGGCCCGTACCTTAATCATAATATTAACAAATTTTTTACTATTTTTTTTTACTTTTAACTAAAAACAAGAAAAATGTTAACTTAGGAGGAACCGAAGCTTTTATACCATTCACACGTATTTTTAAATTGTTAATGTGTTATCATCAGTGGCTTAAATAGAACTTCGAGATGGGATGGGACGGGGTAAATGGTCTGATACAACTCACGTTGTGTGGGGCCTATGCCAAAAAATGTATGTGGCACCTTGGATTTGATATTTAAATGTTTTTACCCAATTCGGAGTGAATATTTGCAAAAATAATAACTATTCTTATACAAAAAATCGAAAATGGGCAGTAAGTTTGTATGGGGCCTTTATTTAAAAATAGGCGTGGCACGTTGCTTTTAATATTGGATGATATTAGATGTGTTTTTAGGCAATTTGGAGTAAAACATTAATAAATAATAACCATTTTCAACCAAAAATTCGAAATGGGCGGTAAGTTTGTATGGGGACCTTACTTAAAAATAGGCGTGACACTTTCATATTCAAACTTGACCTGGTAGTTGCCGAGAAAAGCTTAAATTTCAAATTTCAGCTAAATATCTCCAGTAGTCTCCGAGTAAATCGCGTTGATATAAACAGACAGAAAACAGACGAACAGACAGACGGACAGACAGACGGACAGACAGACAGACGGACAGACAGACGGACAGACAGACAGACGGACAGACGGACAGACAGACGGACAGACAGACAGACTTGGACAGACGGACAGACAGACAGACAGACGGACAGACGGACGACAGACAGACGGACATCGCTGGATCGATGTGTCTCGTCGAGCTGATCAAGAATATATATGTATTCTTTATGAGGTCTACAGCGTCTCCTTTAATGCAATGCAAACTTTCAAACAAACTGAAAATACTCGCTACACACAGTGCCCAAATCGATTTTTTCATTTTTCAATGGAAGCCATTTTGTAAAAAAAAAAAAGTCACTAAATTAAGATTGAAGTACGGGCCAGACTTACATCTATACTGAATTTAACGCCGTTTACTTCTTCCTTTTTAAATGATCCGAAGTCGAGTTATCGTAGCCGCAGCAGCATACCTTTTTTTTGGCGCCCCAGTTTGATGGATGAGAACGTTTTGAACAGCCCTCGTACCAAAGAAAAAGAAAAACTTTTATTTACTTTAACGTGTTCCTAATTCAATAAAAACACAGAATTCAAATAACTCTTTGCGTTTTGAATTTATAATTTTTTCTAAAAAGGTCAAAAAACAGCCTCTAAACCAAGAATACCCCTTTAAATGCAATTTAAAGAATTGTTAACAAAATTCCGGAAATAGTATTTTGAATAAGTATTTATTCAGTTTTTAATTAATAATTCTTTGAAATCTCATAAGTAAGCAAGTAAGTAAATCTGAACATTTCATAATAATCGACTCTTAAATTACAATTCAAACTTTTACTTGTATTTTTATGCATATACATACATACTTCACCTATGGAATCGTAATCGTTTACCTGAGAATGCCTGCTTACCCACTTGCGCATAGATTCAACACTGACACAAATACTTATGCATAATAAATGTGTATGAATCCAATTCAATGTGGAGCATGTGGAGCTTAGCTTTACGCTACAAACCGCTAGATGGAGCGAGCGGTGCAGAGGTCAATTTAATTTAGTGGAATTAATGGCAATTCATGGCGTGGAAACGAAACAACAAAACATAAAAAACACACAAACAAAGATATTGAATACAGTGATGTAATGGACCATTGAATGCATCAAAATTGCCATTCAATGGGATTTTCAATTGGAAAATGCACTTGCCAACTCAGGCATGTTGTATGCAATCGACCTACCACCCCTGCCAATACTTGAACATCAAATTTTCCAAGTTGTCACATTATGTGGACTTGAATGTATTCTAGTTTGTGTGGAGTTTATATGTTCCAATTATGTTGTAGTCTAAAAACGCATACACAAAATTTGATTTTTAAAAATAAAAATTGAGAAATATTTTCATATAAGCAGTCTAGGGGTTGTTTGTGGTACCACAATTAAATTTATTTATTTAAATAATTGACATCATTGTAATTTGTGTTTACAATAAGTAGCAAACAATAGTCTTAAAAATTTCTTGTATGTTTGCATGGGAGCTACATACTAAAATTGAACTTAAGAATTAATTTGAGGGCACTAAATACCGAATTTTCTAGTTTGAAGGCTTTATCACCTTTCCTTTGTTACTATACCATTTTACTTACATACATACATTTTATGTGTATTCATGATCTGATCTATTAGTGAGATCTAAAAAAATTTGCTTAAGAAACGTCTTCAACAATATTCAAGTAAAAATTAAAAATTTTTAAAAGAGATTCGAAAAAAAATCTATCTTTAAATGCGTGCTGCAAAATGAACAAAACAAAATAAAACAAGAAAATAAATCTGATTTTTTGTTTTTAATTTAAAAGCAAAAAATGTTTTCGTTTCGTGTTTGTTTGGCGTTAATCAACATAACTGCGAGACTTTCATAGTAAAAAAAACTATTCAACAAAAATGTGAAACAAAACACGGAAGTTGACATCACGAGCGACACAAATGGCGAAGCAAACGACAACAAAGAGTTATGAATGTGGCTTAAAACGGCAAAGTTTATTTTCAACTTTTTTAACCGAAATGTTCGGAATGTAAGCTTCGACGTTATTTTGCAGACGACAAACGTTCTAATGGTTTTCTAGTGTATTAATGTCCTTTGCGTCAGGATACAAAATAAAACATTGAAAAGACAAGCAGCAGGGCAGGGCAGGGCGGCAGCCGACCGACTGAAACCGAAACAAACGTGTTTTTAATTACTTTTCCCAGTGCATTCATTGCTTTTGCTTTTGTTATTTTGTCCTTGTTTATGTGTCCTAGGTTGGTAACTTTTTCTCTTTCTCTTTAGAGAGAGTTTTCACATAATGTGAAAACTTGGAGAATTTGTTGTGCAAGCATTGGCAATTAGGAGGGGGTTGGTCGATTGCATGAAACCTGTCTGAGTCGGCAAGTGCATTTTCCAATTGAAAACTCGCACTGAATGGCAATTTCGATGCGTTCAATGGTCCATTAAAATCCGATACGATTGCCCTTGCTACTTTGCAGCATAGAGATGAGATCACTGTATTGAATATCTTTGTTGGTGTGTTTTTTATGTTTTGTTGTTTCGTTTCCACGTCATGAATTGCCATTAATTCCACTAAATTAAATTGACCTCTGCACCGCTCGCTCCATCTAGCGGTTTGTAGCGTAAAGCTAAGCTTTACATACTCCACATGCTCCACATTGAATTGGATGGAGAATTGAGGATTGTATTCATTTCCATTTAATATGCAAAATTGCACAAGTGAGTAAGCAGGCATCACCAGGTAGCACTGAACCTTTGTTGAAACCGAATCTCAAATACCCTTCAGATGAAATTTCAAATAACTTTTGTGCAAAAATCAGTGAAGTAGATAAAATTTTTGAGAAAGGGGCCAAATGGCCCGACGCATTGTTGGCGTTTATTTAAGCTTTATAAATAGGAATATTTTTTACTTTAATGCGAAAATTGGCTGTTGTTTTGTATGGGAGCTATATGCTTTATTTAAACTGAAAGCATTGGTTGACATAAAAACCATTTTTAGAACTATTTTAAAATCGTATTTTTTGTACCCAAAATTCCTGCAGGGACACCAATACTAAATTAAGACCAATCGTGAGAGAGTTACGCTCTGTCAGCTATGGGAAAACGCGCTTTTCATATAATATTTTGTTGTATTCCATTACTCATCCAATTACTTGTATTGACGTTGGTTGTATAATTAAGGACTTGCAAAAAATTATAAATTAGATTTGCACTCAAAAAACTCTGTGCAACTTTATGCAATCAGCTGTTCGTGATTTAGCTTAATTGTTTTAAAATATAGTTCAATGTTTATGTGAAGAATGCCACGAGAAACAAGGAAAATAGTTAACTTCGGTGGAACCGAAGCTTAAATACTCGTGCCACTGTGCCAATGATCAGCTTAGATAGAACTTGGAGTTGGGATGGGATGGTATAATATAACTAAAGTTTAGACAATCAAATCTTAAGCTAATAATACAGATATTCATAAAAAATCGAAAGTAATCGGTACCTAACCTAGTCCGTGCCGAGAAAAGCTTAAGTTTCGAATTTTAATTAAATATCTCGAGTAATCTCCGAGTAAAACCGTTGAAATAAAAAGACGGACAGACAAACAGACGGATAGACAGACGGACATGGGTAGACCGACTCTATGTATCTAACGGGTATAAAAATTAATAAACTATAAAATAAAAGTATGTGAACTTTATTGATTCTATTGTTTTTCTCACATTTCAACAAAAACTGTTTACTTACTTTTTTCCTCGTAGAACACTGCGTACCGACAGCTACGTTGCCAACCACGGTTCATGACAATTGGTGAAATTCGGTCTGCCACTTGCTATACTTTCGAATTTTTTTACAGCCTAGCATTACACCGATGCAACGAAATTTAAAAGTCAGGGGCATGAGTAGTACAAAGTAAATTAACATTTTTGTATGAAAATTGTTGTTGGTTGTACAACATTTGTTTTGCATTTTACACCGTTACTAGAGTTGCTAGGCCATTATGAAAACCCTTATTAAGGGTACCCTTATTTATGGAATTAATTGATTAACTGTGATCGATTGGTAATTTTGTAGTTCGTTTATTGATTTGAATTTGCATCAAAAGTCCATCATTTCATGGTGTTCATTTTTTATACCCGTTACACATAAGAAGGCATCGGAGACTCCACAAATATATATATTCTTGATTAAAACACAAACAGAAATTACAACTCAACCCCCCCCAAAGAAAAATATATTAATTTTTGCGATATTGTATAAGAAGAAAACCCAAAAAAAAAAAATTATTCAATTTAAGGGGTTGGAAACGAGCTTTTTGCTTTTTTCTCTCCTCCCCCGCCCTTCCCTCCCCCCCCCTTTTATTCCTCTATTCTTTTTCCGGTTTTAAAGTTAAACCAAAATTACCTACCCCCCCCTCCCTTTTCAACCCCTTTTTTAACCCCCCAAACTAATTTTAAATTAAATTTTTAATTAATTTTAAATTAAAAAATTTTAATTTATTATATTTTTTAAATAAAATTTAAATAAATTTTTAAAAAAATTACCTTTAACCCAAATTTTTTAAAAATTTTTTAATTTAAAATTTATTAAAATAAATTTTATTATTAAATAATGTAAATATTAAATTTTAAAAAAAATTTAAAAAAAAATTTAATTTTAAATACAAAAAAATTAATATATATTTAAATAATTGTTGGTTTTTTGATATTTTCGAGAAAAATACTGTTACATCTGCATTTTTAACTTAAAGTTTGATACCAATATTACGTATAAACTTGAGGTGTATCAGACCATTGATCCCAACCTATTCCATCGCGAAGCTTTTATATAAGCCACTGATGATCACACATAAACTATTTACAAATTCGTGCGACGTGTATTTAAGTTTCGGTTACCGAATTTAAATTTTTTCCTGTTTTAAGTCAAAAGATGGCAGATGCTAATTTTCTAATAGTCATGTTTTTTTATTATATTTTCAATTTTAGCACGACTTAGCTACCCTCTTGAATCCCCATTTACTCTCGCCCCATATACAAAGTCCATTCATGATGGTCCATGATGATGGTAACTCTTATCTGAAAAATGGTTTACAATCTATTTTTGTTATCAATGGTTTTGTAATATGGGTCTATATGAGTATATATATATTTTTTTTTTGTATAAAAAATTATTATTATATTAAAAACGCTGAACACCGAAATAAATCAGATAACATGATTCAAAAAAGATTTCGCGCACCAAAAAGCAGTCACAAAGACTAAAATTAAAATTTACGATGTTCGTCGAATCAACAAAGAGCTCAACTTTTAATTTAATTAAAACGTCTTCGAAGTAATGATGACTTTTGCTAAATTTATTGCGGCGATGCATCAATGGCGGCAGCCAAATCGAAAAAAGTCGCAAGTTTCAACGATTGGAAACGATGGGACGCAATGCGTCACTGATTCAGTTAATACACCCTTGCCTCCTCGGTATGACATTTTTTATGAACATTGAAAAAAGTCTCTCTCCAAACTCAAGACACAAAGCAAAAAATCAAATCGCTTTACAATTTCGTTGATTGCGTGCACATACACATATGTAAATCGAATTCAACTAAAATCAGCGAAGAAATCCAATCTAAGCTTCACTTAACAAGATGAACAGCGAAAATTTACAATCGAATCTACATAGGCAAAATATTCAAGGTTAATAAAATTTCATCAAGCACTATTGTACCGGTAAGGAGTCTGTACCTACATTCCTAGAACAGAAAACAGTAAAGCCAACCGAAGAAGAGAAGCAAACGAAGACTTCAAGTAGGTGTAGGCAAAGACAATACGATTTCAGATACAGAGGGAGACAGGCAGGCAGATTGCATGAATATTGGAAACGAAGCAACGAAGTCAAATAGAAAATATATTTTAGCAAATCTCCTTAAAATATGCAAATGAAGAAATAAATTTGCATCCCTTTTTGTTCGTCTCAAACAAAGACTGCAGAGGCATGAATCTATATATTCGATTGCGTCTGTATGAGTTCGGTGAAGAGCGAGACAGTTTCGTCTTCTGCAATCCACTTCGACTTCAACTCCAATGCGATTTGTGTTTTCTTGGCGCGCACGTTGTCCACATAAATAGTGCAGCATATTCAAAGCGTCCGGATGCCTCCATTGCCGCGGATGCTCTTCGCCAACCACTTCCTTCGAGAGCTTCGTCTTTGTATGCACAAAGTCAAAAGATTAAGACACAAAATTCTTTATTTGCTAAAACGCAAATAACATTAAATTAAGTAAGTTTTTGTGCACGTAGTGCCGTCGTTGTCGTTCGACACTGGAGGGAGGATCAGAAGAAGATAAAGTTTAAGTTTAGCTCGTACGCAGCTTGAGAATAAAGTTGCTTGCGTTTTTTGAAACCGAATTTCTGTCTTTTATTGAAATTTATGCAATTTTTGGTTTAATATCTTAAATCGTGAGTCACAGCTGAGAAAGATTCTAATGATGAAAATTTCAAATGCAAAAAAGTTAAAATTTATTTTATTTGTACAGTTTATATAATTAATTTAATAATTATATATAGTATATTCATAAAAGCTTATAAATATATCAGGATACGTACATAATATATGCTACAGAAACTTTCCAAAAAAAATAATTAAAAAAAAAATTTAAAAAAAAAGGAAGAACTATATATAAAGGTAATTATAAAATAAAAAAAACCAATCCAATGACTGAATAAAAGGCCTATAAATGTTTTTCAGTTTTTTGGGTATCAGATTTTTGCAGTTTTTCACTCGTCCTGACGTATAAAATTTTTTGGTGTAATTTTTGTTTTTGTTACTCAGTGTAATCTAGTTACTTTAAACTTCAATAAAAAACAAGGAAAAAACGTTAACTTCGGTGGAACCGAAGGTGAAATACCCGTTACACAACACTTTTAATAGTTTATATATTCACCAGGTGCTTAGATTAAATTTCACGATGAATTTGGTCAAATTTGTATGGAGGCTTTATGTTATATTTGCCCGATCCTTACCATATCGAAAGTGTTCACTTAGGTGGACATTGGAATTGATTTGACCAAATTTAATTGAATTCATTCAGAAATAATAAATGTTTTCATATAAAAACTCTAAAATGGGCGGTAAGTTTGTATGGATACTATACATAAAAATGGGCGTGGCGCCTTAGATTTGACATTGGATGACATAAAAAGTGTTCTTACTCTATTTGAATTAAATATATTCATAAATAATACGTATTTTCATACAAAATATCGAAAAAAGTGGTAAGTTTGTATGGGGGCTATATCTGAAAATGGGCGTGGCAACATTCTTTTGATATTGGATGCCATTAGAAGTATTTTTACCCTACATTGTAGTAAAAGCATTCATAAACAATATCTATTTTCATACAAAAAATCTAAAAAAGTAGTAAGTTTGTTTGGGGGCTATATCTAAAAATGGGCGTGGCACCTTGGTTCTGATATACAAAGTAACTAGGAGCACAAAAAGCTTAAGTTTAAAATTTCAGGTCAATATCTTTTAAACTTTCCGAGTAACAGCCATCGCAACAGACAGACAGACGGACAGACAGACGGACAGACAGACGGACATGGCTAAATCGATTCGTCTCATCGAGCTGATCAATAATATATATACTTTATGGGGTCTCCGAAGTCTCCTTCAATGCGTTGCAAACTTTCGGACAAACTGAATATACCCGTTTACACTTTGTGTAACGGGTATAAAAACAAAAACTTAAATTGATTAATATATGAACTACCGAATACTACAACAGATCTGAATGCAACCAATTGTAAAAGAAAAATATATTTTCGACAAGGATAATCGTTTTTTATACCCTTAACCCAAAGAGTAAAAGGGTATATTAAGTTTGTGCGAATGAATGTAACAGACAGAATGAGGCAAGATAGACCCTATAAAATATATATATTCTTGATCAGCATTGGAAGGGAGTCGAACAAGCTATGTTTGTCTGTCCGTCCCTCTGTCTGTCCGTTTGTCCGTCCCGCTGTCTGCCGTATGAGAGATTATCTCGGACACTATAAGCCGTCAAGTGTTCACTTGCAAACGGTTTTTCTCTAGACCCATTTAAAGGGGTACTCCCATACTAATGTACCCCAAAATGTTGGGTTTTTGCATAAAAACGTCATTGTTTTTTATTCTAGGAAGTCGAAATTTTGTATAAAATATGCCTAGAATAGTTCCAATGAAATAGACCAATATGGGTAGGTCCAAAAAAATTTTAGGTATAGCCCCCATACAAAGATATACCCGATTTTTTAAGTTTTAGTATGAAATTTCAAATCAGAAGTATGGTAGTAAAATAAAACCGATCTTAAGGTTCATAAAGATTGGGTACAGGGTATATTATAGTCGAACATACTCGAGTTCAGCGTTCTTTCTTGTTTTTATTTATAAAGATGTTACTCTGAGCAAACCGACTTGGGAATTACAACAAATAAGAAAAATGACTTGTAATACCTTGCAAACATTTTTATGTAATCGAGTACTTTTAATTAAAATTGTGTAAAATATTGTACAATGCTCTACAAAATCTAAGTAAACGAACAGACTTTATGTAATACATTCTAGTACAAAACATTTTTTGTTTTAAGTTTTAAGTTTTTTTAGTTTCAATTTGAAATTTCAATAAAAATTAACGTAAATGAGCTATTTCCAAAGCAACAACATCAACAAAATAAAACTCAGTCAACTGGTCACCATCCAAACTAATTTCAATGATAGCGAATGCAGTTTTGCTAATCTTTACTTCGAGAGTCATTATGCATTTTTGCAAAATTTATGAGAATCATTTGGCAACGAACGACAAAGTTATGTGAATTACTTCGAGTGAATCTGAATATTGGATCAACTCCAAATAGCTGACACAGACACAGTTTGCAACTAAATGAAGAGTGGGCGCTATTTATAGAGAGATTTTTAAAATTGCAAAATGTGCCAAAGAAACGAGTAAATTGCGTAGATATACATAACTCAGCGTTGTTAATATCCTTTCAAATCCCGCAAATAATAGTAAATTCAACAAATCCAATCTCCCAAATCACAACGATAAAACGGTCGACCAGCAACGCCCAGCAACCCTTAAAATGAGACTAGACAAGTGAGGGGAACTGAGAATTGAGCGATTTTTGGCAACATATAAGCTCGCTTTAATTACGCACTATGTCGAGCTTAACCCTTTACCAAAGGCAGAAGCAATGGCAATGCCAAAATGGAAAATCCTTTGAAACAACCCCAGCCATAATTGTAAACTTCGCTGTGCAATTAAGCATTCATGGTCTTTGCGAGCTTAAATTTTGACATTTTCGTGTTTATATTGGGTACACACATGAACGGATGGACTGACGGACGGACGGATGGACGGTCGAACAGAAGGATTACACATATCGTCCCCTTTTCAGCGCTCTGATCCTTTCGGCCATTTTATAATGTGTGTATAGTGGTTTAGTGTACGCCAGGGACCCATTTCGCTCGAATACCAAACAATTTTATCATTTTTAATCATCAAAGTGAATTGCTCGATGCTGGCGACATTTTTTGGATTAAAAACTCATATTAAGTTATTATCGGTCGGTCGAAAAGTGTGAAAGAACAAAACGAACAAATATTTAGAAGGGTTGAAGGGTAAGCTATGTGTATGTATGTAAAAGGGTTTTGTTTCAGTTTTCACTTACATATTTTTGGCAATATTTAACTTTAAAATATTTCGTGCTTTTGACTGAAATTTGGCAATAATACAATTCATTTATTTTAGCAAACATTTCAAACTCTGTAGGAATGTACAGTACTTTTATACCCTACACATTAATATATTAACTGGTATATTGGTTTGGCGATGCGTCGATGATGTCATCTTCCTCTCTTCGATCATTCAATTTAAAGTGTACTAGAAAGGCGACTATATTTACATTTTATTCATTTTTTTTGCATTGTCTTGCAAGACTTAGCATTTGTTTTAGTGGTATTACCTTGTTCACATTATTATTCAATACACTTCCCCTACTCTGAAAAGGTTTCTCCATGCATTTGAACAAAGCAACTTTGCCAAACTGTTTGATGTTGGCTAGCCATGTTCTTTGTTGCTCTATTCTGCTCATGGTTAATGCATGATTTAATGGTTTTTTATGTTTTTGCACGCATGCAGCAGAACTTGTGGCCGCCGGTTCAGTCATTCGATACGTTGCAGATTTTTGGCACCGCATCAACACACCATTTGAACCACTTTGGGAATAGCATCATTTGGCCATGAAGCGAACTTCCATTAATGGTCATCTCCTTCTTGGCGAATTGGAAACGCTCGCAGTTGCGCATAACTTTTTACCGTCAGCAACTCCATTTATAGCAGTTAACCGTCGAATAATAAGAAATGTTAAACATTTTTTCGGTCTCTTTTGTTTTCGCTCTAAATTTTTTTTTTGCAATGATTCTTTCGTTTTGCTTATTTATTGATTCTCAATTGGTTATGACTTTAACATTCCAACATTTTAGGATCAAAAATTTACAAAAATGAAAGAACAAAAAAGTGAAAAGGACTGCAGAACTTTTAATAAAAATTAATTCTATAGGAAAAAAATTTAATTTTAAATTTAAACAAGGAAAACTTGAACTTGTATAAAACCGATACTGAAATACGTAAGACACGAAATTGTAAACATCTCATATTGCCATTGACTCGTATTTAGGTAATAAACGTATGAGTAGATTACTTTTTGTCGGCTTTTTGCGTCAAAAAGCCCATAAAATACTCAACGAGTACCAAACTGCTTATGGAACAAATGCATTACCTTATAAAAGTGATCGAAGATTCAAAAATTCTTTTGTCTTCAAATGAATCACAGAATATGTTCATTTTGTTTAACGAACCTTAAGCCAATTTTTCCGATGCTTAAATGGCTAATGCTTCTGTGTAATACATCATTACTGTGATTACCAGCGTCTTCTGATTTTTATGTTTCTGGATAGAAGTCTACTTCGCGTTTACTTACCGAGAGCGAAATACTGTTGCATCGATTCGTTTAATATCCAAGCTGATGGTCTTGTCCTTCGATACGTCTGTAGTTAAGTAGGTAATGTCTTCTACGATACGAAGTTCGAATTTTCCATCCTCACAAAATAACAAGTACTTCGTCTTACTCTGTTTGACCGCTAGTCCCAATGAACAGAACTCTTATTCAATCGCCGCGAAAGTTCTGCTGACTGCACATTGATTTTTCCATTATATAAAGTATAATGCATTTAGACTTCATACAAACTTATCACCTATGTTCGAGTTTTTGTTAAGATAATATTTTACTTTTTATATTTTTTTAATCGGACTTTTGAACCTCATCCAAAAAATCAGACGTCGATCATTCAAAATATTAGGCGTCGATGTTGATCATCGCTTTGGTATATCCGTTTCTGAGTGTAGCATACATTTTAATGATTAATGTATTGAAGTAAATATGCATTATGTAATCCATATAAAATACATGGTTGTTGCACCAACAAATGAATATACATACAATGTATCATGTTAAATAGCTAATTGCGCGTTTTCGTTTAAATTCTTCTATTATTTAAATTAGCGTGGATATTACAATTAAATTTACAACAAGTTTAAAACGATCTAAATTAAATTTTCACACTGATAAATGAAAATGAACCGACAATATACGACTAAAAAAGGGGAAAAGCGAAAACTCGCCACCGTAGCCGTAGCCGCAGAGTTGATTCTAATAAAACAAACCAATAATTATTAAATTTAGTTTTTTTGCACTTTTAGACGTTATTAAAATTTTATAATTAATCCTAAACACGCACTTTGCACTAAAAAATAATTACATTTAATATTGTATTACAGCTGCCGGCGTTACGTTACGCTTTTCCCTGTTGCCGTACATCGGGGTTTTTAAATTAGAGTTCAGAGAAAGAGAGATGAATATTTGGATGGACTGAAGAACGGTCAAGTCGAATCGGCAGAAGGATGGTCTAGGGCATTCATGGATGAATAAATGGTTAAATGGATGCGTGGCCCGCAGCCAACAGAAGTTCATGTTGAATACTTACTCCGCCCTCGTTTTACATTTTTTTTTGCCGCCTACTAAATTCCTGCTACATCCTGAACAATGTAATAACACGAAGCTGGACTGAGAATATTCAGTAATTTACATCAAAATGGCTAAAGTGAAATATATTGCGGGTAATTAAAATGTATTTTACATTAGAGCTTTCGTTACTGCTTTTGTTTATTGTTATTGTTGTTTTTGTTGTTGCTTTTGCTGCTGCTGGTCATAATGGCGAGTATATTAACAATTAGTTAACCACATTTATTTGGCATTCATTCAACTATTATTTTTTGTTTTGTTTTAATTTAAATCCAAAGAGAAAAATATTAACAAAGATGAAAAAATTCGAGAATTTAATTTTTCTTTCGCTCCTTTAGTGTTATCCACAATAAACTCTTTTAACAAGACTTAAAGTTGTAACACAGCATCCAGTTAGCAACGGATACGTACTTGTACATGTACTTGTACTACATCGTTTATTTTCTCCGCCTACAATCCTATTCTCCTTCTGAACACCAAAACGCAATTTATTAATCCCGATGCCTGGAATTGTAAATCTTGGCCTCTGGCTGAGACGCAATAAACACGAGCTCCCCATCTTTTTTCCATCCTACCCACTCCAACTATTACTTAGCCGGCTGCTGCTGCAGAATTAGAAATAGTTTCACAGCCAAACTGAATCCAAGCCTAAGCGCAACGCGAAACGTGGCCAATTCGCAGGAAAGAGGATAGGCATGGAGTTGAGTTCGCTTGATTCACAAGTTGCGTATTACATTATTTTTCTTTGTTGTTTTTTTTTTTTTTTTACAAACACACAATCTTACATTTGAACAGACTTGGAGCCATTCTATATCATGGGCGTCCATATTGTTGTTGTTGTTGTCGCTGGTCTTGTAACAAGATTTAATTTCGTAAAAAAGTTTTTTTTAGAATTTATGAGGAGTACATGGTGGCGTGTTGTTTGTGTTTTCGCATAAAGTGTTGCTGTTGAGATTTATGCGTCATGAATAACCCCGAAGGGGACAAAGAGAACAACTGCGACAACAGCAACAACAACAACAAAAATAACAGCAGAAACATTGAGATACCCAAGTAAACATTTTTTTATTTTCATTTTTCCGCATTAAATACAACAGAAATACTTAAGAAAGTTTTCGCAAGAATGCCGACAAGAGAGTATGTTATTCGGCTAACATAAGCATTTTTTATGTTTGCACAAAGTTTTTAAATGAGTAAAACACAATAAAAACAAATATTTACAATCAAACTAAATCTTAAAGTTAGACTTTTTTTCTTGGATATTTTTTTTAAACTTAAAATTCATTAAACACAGTTTCCCGTTTTCAGATTTGCTTTGATGGTGGTTATAAAACAATAATGTGAGTTTCATGTTTTACCAGTTTGGAGGTAATACACGAACAAAGTTCGCCTTGCATCTGAAAAATCTGATACTAACATTTACTTATCCATTTTCTGGGCCTTAACACAATTCGAAGTTGAAGCAAAAGATTCTCATTGTCAAAACCATTGCGCACAAAGATTTGCATCCAAAAAATTTTCCAAAAATGTGACATGAGATGCCTAGTTCTTCTACCATACGGTATTGATTCGGTATTGATGCTTTTGTATAACATCCTTCAAGTGGATCATCTTCTAGACTTGTTTGACCACACGAAATTTACTTCAAATAACACAGGTCGAAAAATATGAATCAATAGTGAATTTTGATCTAGCGCAACTGATATACGAGCTATTTGATTCAATTACAAACAGTCTTGGAACATGGGTAGTGCCCACAGAAACCGAATGAAAATGTTAATGTTTTTTTCTTTATTAATATCAACCATTAAATAAAGTCATTATCATTAACTTATAATAAAGTCACTTAAATTTATTCTTCTATTACTAATAAAAAAAGTAAAAACTCAAAAAAAAAGAAATTAAAATTAAACATAATCAATGCAATTTTTTATACGATCAAGTGTTACCATTAAATTTATCGAATCAGCTAAATCACAAAAAATAGAACTCGAATGCCATTAAGGAAGAGAAACGATTCGCCATAATCCAGTAGAACGCCATAAAAGCTGTTTATGGTTTCGCGCTCCTTGTGCGGCTATAAATTTCAAGTGAAAAGTGCTTTAGTCGTGGGCTCGGTTCGACAGATTCTTGCCTTGGCTTGGAGCACCTCATGGAGCGCAATGACGATGTATTCGATACTGAAGCCGAGTGTTCTTGTAGCCAAATTCAAAGCCGTGCGTATATAATTTAGTTATAAAAATAACTACGAAATAGTCGCCTCCCGTGCACGCAACACGCTGTAAGATGAGATCTCTACAGCGTTGGGCGTGTTGCAAATCATGGCGCATGTTCAATCTTTCTTTGCATGAAATATTTACATGAAAGACGTTGCTTGTACTTTAGTCTAGCTGCGGGCTAGACATGTTGAGCCGGGAACAGGCATTACGGACAAAGAGACAGACGAGAAACCGTCATAATTAAAAACGCATTCGCCGTGGGCTGCGCTGTAAAGTACGCTGTGAGTCTGTCGGCATCTCGCAACGCTGTAACTTTAAAATAAATGAAATTAATATATTTTTTTTTTCATTTCTGTGTATTACATGAAAAAAATTTCAATTTAATTATTTATCGCTTACATCAGCGATGCAAAAAAAAAAAATATACTCGTTTGGAATTTATGACCGAAAGTTGACTTTTTCATGCTGCATTCGATTTTTAATAATAAAAAGGCAATTACAATTTTTCGTTATCAGGAGTTACATACACATATTTCTTTTAATTAATCGATTTCCATTTTTAATAAAATTTATTTAACTTTTTTATATCAATTACAGAATTAATTTTTTTTCTTTTTTGAGTAATTGACATGTACAAGTAGCAAAGCGGACTTTTATCTAAAAGCACCATATTTTGAATTTGTATAATTTTTTTAATACCCGCCAAACATAGTTTTATAAGGTATTTTTGGAGTGGGCAAAGTTTGTAACGCATTAAAGGAAGCATGGTGAAACCCTGAACGTCAGTTCGATAAGCCGAATTTTTTTAGCCACGTCCGTATATCTGTCTGCCCGTCTTAAGCTTTTTTCGGAAAAAATACGTTGTTTATTAAAACCACGCCCACTTTTGGATATTGTAAATTGATGTTTTGACTATACTCATTTTGAATTTTTTTGAAGTTTCAAAGATTTTGTTACGTTTTGCAATGACTTAAAGGCCCTTTAAAGTAAATGAATTTGATCTTGTGATGATCGTTAGATATTCTCTATTCATCTATTGTATGGTGTATATCGCTGTTATAAAATTTGTATACTTTATATGTTTTCGTAATATTCGTAATAAATTAAAAACTTCGACAGAGAAAGACTCGAAAATGTTGTTTGGTCTGTGTAAAGTACTATATATGTACCTCTTATAATCTCACGTGAGTTCAGGCCGAATGTCTCGAAATATAGACAGAAAAGGTGAACAAACAGACATGGCTATAGAGGATCGGCTTTCAATGCTCAATAAGAATCTGCATATTCATGCTCCCTTATAACAGAGACTTACTATCACCCAAACTTACAATATTTTTAACGAAAAACCATAAACTAATACTACATGCGCCTCTTCCGTTTTTTACTCCCGTTAATTGTTTTGCTTTTGTGCTCAGTCGTCCATGTTCTTTCGTTATATTAATACTTAAAGGTCATCGATTATTTTTTAAAATAAAATTTTTATTATATAGTATTGCTTACATTTATTAATAAATTATTAAAATTATTAAATAAAGTTAATCTTATCATATAAAAATCTGACTTCACGACGTTCGTTTACTATAGACTTCGAAACTACTCATCCGATTTCAATGAAAGTTTGTAAATCTGTATTATTTGTTCAGTGGGCGTTACAAATATTTGAACTCGAGAAATGAAATTTAGTATATCTGTTACTAGAACCGGGAAAGTGGGAAAAATGAGCAATATAAACGAACCAAAATAAAATTGAAATAAACAAATGAAATTTCGTATTGGTATATAAAGTTAAGACCGGAAAGAATATTATCCTTTGGAAACGTGGGCGGTGGGTGTGGCTTCATATACATGATATAAATAAAATTCGTCATATATTTTCAAATATTTGATCTCAAGAAATAGCATAAATGACATAAATGAGTATGATAAATTGGAAAAATGGGCGGTGGGTGTGGTCACTTTTTTTGCCAGTATAAAACTCTGAGTACATGATAATGATAACGGTAGAAGTATGGATTTTAAGGAGCGAAAATATTTAAAAGGAACTATTTACGACACCTAAGCAAGGCTAGTCTATATACAAATTTAAAATACTGGGTCGGCTTAAGGCTTTTATAATGTTGGTGTGGTACCGCTTAATACGAAAAATCTTATAAAAATAGGAATAATATGATGGAAAAAACTACAGACTTTAACTTTTATAATTGCATCATGATTTGCCCTACGCTCCGATTAAACGCTCCGAGACATTTTGAAAATTCCTTTCCATGTAGTATTTCGTTGTATGAAATTACTCATTATACTCGTTACACATAGTGTAAACGGGTATATTCAGTTTGTCCAAAAGTTTGTAACGCGTTGAAGGAGGCATCGGAGACACCATAAAGTATATATATTCTTGATCAGCTCGATGAGACGAATCGATCTAGCCATGTCCGTCTATCTGTCTGTCCGTCTGTTTGTTGCTATGCGATTTATTCGATGAAGATATAACGATATTGGACTGAAATTTTAAACTTAAGCTTTTCTCTGCAACGACTAGGTTAAGTTCGAAAATGAGAGTGCCACGCCCATTTTTAGGTATAACCCCCATACAAACTTATCGATTTTTTTAGATTTTTTGTTTAAAAATAATAATTATTTATGAATGTACTCGCTCCCAATTGGGTAAAAACATTTCTTTTGTCATCCAGGGTCAAAACCAAGAAGCCACGCCCATGTAACGGGTATTTCAGATTCGGTTCCACCGAAGTTAACGTTTTTTCTTGTTATAGTATATATTTTGTCATTTTAGTCATTGCTTTAACTTTTCGAATACCAGATACAAAAACGTAATAAAATATAGGTAAGTCATCGGTAAAATTAGCAATAAACATTGTCCTTTAGAGTAAACAATCCATAATTGCTCATTTAACAATGTTTTAGTTGCTATTTCCTTTCTCATTATTTGCATTGTTGATCAAAAACGAAACAATTGTCAATTCTTGTTGTGAAAGGGCTACATGTTTTAGAGTTTGGATATGAGCCAAATTCAGAAACTTTATTGACTATGAAAATTATTTGGAGAACACATGGTTTTCCTATAAGGAGTATTTGCGTACAAAAGATCAAAATTCGGGTTTTGTTTCTATGGCGACTGTACCTAATAAATGTTTTATCTCAGTGAATTTTGATATTCAATTGTGAATCCTTAGAATAAGCAGTATAAAAGATTTCAAGTTATTAATTTGGGGGTTACGCTTCTAAATGGAGTTAAAACAAGAAATTCTTAAGTCGAGTATGCTCGACTGTAAGATAACCATAACCATAAAAGGCTTACGTTGTGTCTCGACCGAGGCATCCATAGCGGCTGACGACATCGTGAAAATATGTAGAGGAGGATTGGCCAATGATCGCCTCCATTGCAGCAGTAGGATAAGTCTTCATCGCCCCGGTGATACAAAGGTAAGTCAGATGTTGAAGTCTGTAGCACTGCTTAATCGACCAAGATTGCAGCAATTTGGGCCACCAAATAAGTAAAGCGTAGTTGAAAATGGATCTTATCATAGAAGTATAGATCCAGAAAATGTTTTTGGGTGTGAGACGCCTGTTCCTGTTCCCAAAAAGACGCAGGAAGGTCCACAAAGCGTAAGTAAGCTTTGTTGATAACTGTGTTAATGTGGGAATTTCAATTGAGTCGTTTGTCCAGTGTTAACCCAAGATGTTTGAGTGGAGTTAGTACTAACAGTGCCAATGTCGAGATTGTGTCGTCTTAAGAAAGGGACCATAACTGCTTTTTGAGAGTTAATGCTAAGTCCCTCCTTAGAACACCAGTTTGTTACAATTTGAAGGGCCGAACATTATTTACCCGAGACCGTGATAACTAAGTCATCTGCATAACCGATGACGCTGTAACCCAACGAGCTAAGCTCGGTTAAAATATCATATATTACTAGTGACCATAGCAATGGAAGACAGCCCTTGATGGCCTTTATGTCGACAGATACGCCTCCCAGAGAGGAAGAAATGTCACGTTAATTAAGCATTGACTCAACCCTTGCGGTGATGAGAAAATCAAAGCCCTTTTTAGAGAGAACACGAGTAACAGAACCAAGGCGAGAATTATCAATAGCGCTCTCCTTATCAAGGAAAGCGCACATAGCTATTTCGATTGGAAGGCCCTCTCAATGCCTCCGACTATGGTGTGTAGGGCGCATACCGTTGCAAGTTTGGTGGCTATTTTGTATATCGACTCTCCCATCAATGATATTCAAAAATATACACTATAAAGGGTTAACTCGATGATGCAAAATAACTTTTCAAAAGTTTAAAACTTAAAAACATACGATTTTTCAGCAAAACTCATAAAGGTTTTTTGGAACCTAAATTAAGAATGTAAGGTATTTGTTTTTTTTTTTTTGTATACTCTACAATCTTATATTATGAGTATCCAATCTTCGGTCTAACTAAAATATCCATTTTTTAATTATTTATTTTCTTTTTTTTAATTTTAATTTTAATTTGATATTGCAACATATCTCATCCATGCAGAGTTCATAAATTCTGCTCGTTTAAACATGCAACATGACACGATTGCATGTTGCAACATTTACCGCTCGTCCATGGACTACTGCAGTTTATTCGAGGGGATGCGACGAGAACGAAACGGCATATAAAAATATGGTGAGCATGCATTTATTTCATGTACACAAGCGCAAAATAAATTCACAAAATACAAAAACAAAAAAGATTAAATGAATTTAAATAAAAAATGCTTTTCGCGACGAACTGCATATGCCTCGCCCAAGGGGCTAGCGGGGGTGTACAGTGAGTCCGATTGCCATGCTAAAAGCCGCTCATACCGCCACTGGCAACAACAACAACAACTAGATATCCTGCCAAACCAAATGAACCCATTCAACCATTTGCGTGTTTTACCTTTTTTTTTTGCCATTTTGCATTTCAATTCAGCGCTGAATTTTCCGCTTCACTTCTCGTCGTTTTAATTTTTCAATCTTTCGAATTTTTATTTTATTTTACTTTTTTTATATCATTTTTAATGCGCGCGCCTCAATTGGTTCTGCCGCCGATTTTACTATTAATAGCCCAGCATATTCCAATATTTATGGACGACAACATGAATGCAGCTACTTTACGAATGGATAAATCGGACGCGCTTTATGCTGTTCCGTCCCAAACGATATCGTCTTCCCTTTTCTTTCTCCTCGTGGTATGAGTGCGCATTCAATTTGCATAATCACTTTGCGATTCCTAGCACGGCGCAAGCGTTAAATGAGTTATTAGTAAATGTCGCAGAGTCAATTTCAATTCGATTTATAAATCAATAAGGATATGTCGCGCATTTTAATGCTCTTCACATGTAAGCAACATTCTGAGCGACATTCATTTGTATGACAAACGAAACAAATCGAGTTAACATAAATCTAAGCATGTTGCCGGTTCAATATTACGTTTAGAAACCAAATAGATTTATTTTAAGTTTTCAAACCAAATTAAATGTTTACAGGCCATTGTATTTAAAAAGATATAATAATTTAGACAATTAAACAAAACAATTGTCCTAACTTGGTTAAAAATATTCCGTAAATACAAATTTGATAACGAGAAAAATAAAAAGTGCGGACTCTGTTTACATATTTTCTAAGTTAATCATTTGATGAAAAAATTTACGATGATTTCTACAACAATAGCCTTCTCTTCGTTCTTATACTAATCATGAATACTGTGGAAATCACCCATGACACCCAAACTTTGTAGTAATATGGACCGCTGTGAAAGTCCCCAAAAATATTCGAATTTGATCACGAACATATAATTTAAAATGTAGAAAATTAATTTTTATAATTCTTTGCCTTTTTTTTTGTAAAACCTGTCCAACTTATTTTTTTGCAGTTCCCAAAAAATAAATCAAATTCATTGCTAGAAATTAAGCTTCATGGTGTCGTGGAAAGCCTTACAAAATTTAAAAGACTTCTTACTCCACAACAAAATGTAAATATGGTGGATAGAGCAACAAAACTGCAGAACTTGGTGTGGTTTGGTTAGGCTTTTAAACGGTTCATCTCAAAAAAAAAATTACAAGAGAAACTAACTAATAAAATCTATCCCACGGGACTTCAGGAGAATCAATGTTTCAAGTTTGGTGCCCTTTTCTCGTATTGTACATTGTACATTAGCCATTTATCCATAGATTTTTAAGATTAGCAGATTGCTTTGTTCTTGCAAGTTTCACCATTTTCAAAAAATTGTGTACAATAGTTTTTCTCATGGCGATACCTAAAATTTCCAGCATAATTAAGTCGCTTAATTGGTATTGTTTGTACTAAGTAAGAATGAAATCTTTTCAGTAAAAAATTGTAGTTTTAAAATAAGTTTGACATGCTTGTCAAGAGAAATTTCGGGGCCAGGCGTCAAAGAAATGTCAGGTGTCTTAAGGTTTTTATATTTATTTATTTTTTTTATTCGATTAAAAGAGCTAAGATACAGTTAACGATATTTGTTGTGATATATAGTGCCAAGGATTACAAAATTGATGTTGATCAAATCATTTAGGTTTTGGTAATTTGAACCACCACGTCTAATTGAAAATACATAAATTCAAAACGCTGTTTACCCATTTTTTTTTTTTTTTTTTTTTTTTGCAAATTTTATGAGAGAAAATAAATTTTTGTCTTAATTTATATTTCTTAACTTATTCTATAAATGAAGTAAAGAGTTTATTAAAGTGATAAATTTGTTTGTAGGTTAGTTATATTTTTGCACTTTTTTTATTTATTTTTTTTTATTTTACCGTTGAGTTAAAATTATGTATTTCATGTTATGTACTATGCATGGCTATTATTTTTGTAGTTGTTGTGATTACAGTACGCGTGTACCTGATTTATGTCGTGTTAAATGTAAATTACAGCATTATATGAAATGCCCATTTAACCCATGTTCACACAACATGTCACTCGGCAAAGCCAACAAACTACCTTTCAACCACATTCCACCGCAAAGTTAACATTTAACATTCCAGTCCGCTGCCAAAACAAAGCAAAAACTTCAAAATGAAATTGAGCCGAAACAAGGCGCAACTCATGTAAATTGCATACTCCTCCTCTGGCACTCCTCTGGTCAGTTAAAATCGAATGCTGGTCAGTCAGTCAGTTACTTTAGCTGTGCAAATTCAATCCCACATTCTGTTGGTCCATTTCAGTCCCACACACGAATCTTTTCCATGGTCGATGGCTTGCTCAGGTCGGGTCGGTTCTGTTTAGTGCCCAGAGTTGACTTGTAATTTATTGGGCACAGATTTTTGTGCATGTTTCATGAATTATTTACTTAACCGCTCGATCAAAGTTCTATCCTGGTTCGTTATTAAATTTCGTTTAATTTTTATTCGATTTTGTTACTAACGTGAGTACTTGCACTAATGTTCAAACAAATATTGTTCGAAACAAAAAATAAAAAAAAAAAATATTTATAAGTTGCATGCCATGGCAAAAATTTTTTACTTACTTTTTTATTCTAACCCAGTGCAAAAAATATGCGATGTCAACTAGGTGCCTAGGTTTCATTATGTTGCCAATATAAGTTAGAAGAGTGACCCAAAAATCGATGTTTAATTTTTATCAGCATCCAAAACTGCTGTGTTTCTCTGTATAAGTTAAAAATTTGTGCAGCTAACCTGATTTAAAAAAAAATCCCACACATTTAGAATTTGTCTTAGAAACAAACCAGGTGTATTAATTAGTTCTGCCAAAAATCTTTGCCAAAATATTAAAAAAAACATATTTAACACAATTATGTAGTCGAATATTTTAAAAAAACAATTTCATAATAATCCAATGTCATTCGATTTGAAAGCAATAATGCAGTTCAACTAAAAAACTGCACCAAGGTCGTTTGCACTAATTACCAATCGAATTAGAGTCAGGAGACAAATGCTGTGCACAAGTGCAGACAGCTCCGCAAAATATTTTAGCACCGAACTTCGTGGACCTCATCTTCTTTCTACGTTCTTTAATTTTTCAAAGGTGTTTCGTTGGTTTTTATGACTATTTCAAATTAGCGTTAACCTTGAAGCTAGTTTCAAGCGGGAAATATGAATTATTGTGCAGTGTTTTTTATGAAGAACCATTTCAAAATTCGTTGAGGCTAATAAAAAAATACAAGCATGCCGCGAAGAAAACACAGTTGGATTTGGTTTTTTAGTTGCGCCTTTGTTTTTGAAAATTTATGATTTATGATGACCCTTTCGACTTTTTTCCATGCCCTCTCTAATGTAGTCGCCTTTGGATATTTCTAAAAAAAAAAAAAAAATTAAACACATTTTAAATCGTCTTTTTTTCTTTTCTTTTCTTTTTATTTTTTGCAAAATTTTGGAAGATTAGCCTTCTGTTGTTTTGTAAACACTCAGTATGCATTCCGGTATCCGGTCGCTAGGTCGTCTTCGTACTCACAGAGTGTTAACCGGCAGCTTTGCCATCGCAAAAGTTTTAGTTTCGTTGGTTCGCAATCAAATTCATTTAAGAAAAAGAGTTCAAAATGGTGAACTGTGCTTTTAATCAATGTGCAAAAATATATAAATAAATTTTCGATTTTATATTTAAAGCAGAGCAGAGCAAATAAAAAGGATATGTGATGTGATTTTAACATAAAAAAGTACCAAAAATTGGAATGAAAAATAATATTATGTGCAGAAAGAGCTCTGGCAAGAACCATGCAAAAATGAAAGTTTTCAGGATCTCAATTTTTAAAACTTTAAAATAGTTAAGTATGATGGCCTAGTAATCCATGCAAAATTTTAAGATGAGCATACAACTGGTTTAACAAATATCTGGTGTCACAGTGGACTCTGCATAGGATTGCAGATATGCAAAGAAAATGCAGTCTGTCTATCCGTCGGTCCTACCAAATTTTCTAAGGGCATCATATAATACTTGCTTATGCAAAATTCAATTTGCCCTCAAGTATTTCCTATACTAGTTGGATTCTCGTCTTAAAATTTTGCATGGATTAGTGGGCCATCATAACTAACTTTTTGGTGTACTAAAACTTTAAAATATCAAGGTCCTAAAAACCGGCATTTTTGCCGAGGCTCTTTATGTAAAAGATTGGTGCCCGCACAAGTTTGTTAAGCACGTTCGTATATCCGTTAAAATTTTTTTTTTTAATTTATTAAGCCCTACATTATTAATTCTATTTGAACCAATTTTATGTGTAAGTTTAATACTGAACTGTAATATTGCTTCCTGAGCCAGATTTTTGAATTCGAAACTCGCATCTTATTAAGCACTGCTAAGATCATTTTCCTAGCAGTAGACTTGAGTTACTCGAATCGTTTTTATTTCGAGTATCCTTTTTAATGTTTTCGGGTAATTGTACAGGGCTCTAGTCACTAATGACTGATTGATGATACATATGTCGTCGGTTGAGATACTATTGCCGAATAATACACAACATGTTTATGCAAATATTTCGTAAACCAGGATGGTCACACTTTGGGAAAATTATCAATTTACGAAGCAGTCCTGCTTTTTTCGCATAGAAGCTCGTTTGTAAATTATAAAACTTAAAAGTTATGCAATATTTTGACAGAAAAGCGTTTACCATGCATGTCTTCTAAGAAAATACCTTGCAATTTGTATGGAGATGTCGTCAACGACTTTTAGCATTGATGCCACATTATTGACTTTCACGTTGGATAAGTCATAAAAAGACTGTATATGCCATAGTGAATAACAGTCCATAACGCGAAAGAGTTGTCGACCTTAAGATCCTTTTTAATTCTGTCAGTGTGAAGAGATATTATCAGTTTGCCGAAAAGTTTGTAACGCATAGAAGGGGTATAAAGAGGACCCTATAAAGTACATAGACATGACCATCTTTTTGTATATCTGCGCGTCTGATTGCCGCTGCGCTATTTATTCGCTCAGTTTTAAAAATGTTGATCTGAAATTTCAAACTAAAGCTTTGCTCGGCAACGACTACTTTCAGTATGCCACACCCATATTTTGGGTCATCTCCCATACAAATTTTCTGAATACATATTTTACAGTTTTTGTATTATTCTCAAATATGGGAAAATTTATTATGTCAATTGTTTAACTTTCAATTTGGATAAGATCGGACCACTATAGCTAAATCCCCCACGCAAATCTCCAGTCTATTTTAGTGTTTTTGTATGAACAAATTAATATTTAGGAATATATTCTCAACAAATTGGCTGTCAAGAGTGTCAAACCATGTATACACTACCGAATTGATAAAAATCGGGTCAATATAGCATATAGTCCTTACACCTTGTAGTCCTCACCTCCTATTTTTCATTTTTTTTTCTTAAACAAAATTGTATTAATTTCTGGAGTTTTAGATTACAAGATGAAACAAACGATTTAATTATAATGTCGCTAAAACGATATATAATTAAATTAATAAATTAAAAATGAACTTAAAATGTACACAAAATATAATTAACTCAATAAATTGTTCAATGAGAATAACGTTTTCGATATTTACTGTTTAACGACTCTCTTAAGTGTTAAACCCGAGGCATTCGTTGACGCCGCTTGAAACCAGCTCGGAATAGAAGCCGTCAAGGAAAAGTGTTCCGTTCACATTTTACACGTCGTAAAATTCGAATCTACTGTTTTGTTTTTAGTGGCATCGCTTACATTTACGATCTATAAAATGAACATAAATTGCCCAGGCGTCTTTTTTTTTTTTTGTTTTTTTTTTTTTTTTAATAGAAGGACGCACGTTGTCATTGTTGTGGTTGTTTAGATTACAGTGTTTTGGGGGGGGTGCAGAGCGCTTAACCGAGCCGTCACTTGATTTTTACTCGATTGCTGTGCTTGCGTTGCTTCAAAAAAAAAATACATAATGGCGTAAATTAATTGCCTGCCCGAGATGGATTGCAGTGTAGTCTGCCTAAGTCAACACAGCATGTAAGTCGTAAAAATTCACCTTATGGCTATAAAAAACCACAAGTGTATCAAATCCAGAGATGTACCTATTATGATGATGATGTTTAGTCATTCATGTTTAGTTTCAGACGGTAAAATGTCAAACAAATCGTGTCTCTCAGATCTGTTTGTTTACTGGATTTTCAAGTAGTAAAAAAGTCGTAAACAAAATTGGTATGAATTGTTTCGAATTAAATAAACATAAAATCTATATTCTCTTAATTTAACGACTCTTTGGCACTTATTTTGTTTTGGTGTCTTTTTTGCGGCTTTATTTTATATTAGAATATAATTTAGCCACAAAGCAGAAAGTGTTTAAAAAATCGTAAAATATTTATTTGATTTACAACGTTGCTGCACGCGTGCCTGAAAAATTTTAAATGAAGTAGAAAATATGTAAGCTGGGTTTTTTACATTCTCTGTGACTGATTAAAATTTATGTTAAAAAAATGTACAAAATTCGATTGTATAATTCAAATAACGTGTCGCGAACTGCCGACTTCGTGTAACTTATCTGAAATAAAAACAACAAAAAATAAGAAAAGAAACTTAACCTTAAATCTATTTTGATACTTAAAAAAAAACACTCAGACAAGCTGCTTGAAACGAATTGGTACGCATGGCAATACGATATCCGCATATGAAATCTTAAGAATGAAATAAAAACAAAATTTTATAAAAAACAAGAAAAAAGATATTCAGGGAAAAGCACTTCTTACCTGAAAAGCACGAAAATGTGACCTAAGAAAGCAAGAGCGCGAATAAAAATATTAAGAAACGGGAAAAAAGACATAAACGAAAAGAATAAGATTACATTAAAGCACAGTTTTTTGTACCCTACACGTGAGCTAACATATATGAATATTTGAGTTTTAATTACATTTTGTTGTTTTTGTTTAATTACATTTTGTTTGTTTGTTAAAAGTTGTATTTATAAATTAAATAAAAGTAGTGAAACTTTTCTTGCAGTTATAGTAAAAGCCATTCAAATAAAATGTTTTTTTAATAATTTTTAAAATAGACGCTTCTTTTAGAGATAATCTTTTTATTGACCGCCATTTTTAGTTGTTGAAGCAGGAAGTAGTAGCAAGAGGCTAAGTCTTATACTGGTTTGGGGTAGAAGCATTTAACCAAATTTATAAAGTTCAGCAATGGCGGCCGCATATAACAAAAAGCTCTCAACGTGATCTTGGCCACCTTGCCCCTGTTTGGTACTGTCATAACCATAACGGAATTCAGTAAACAATTTCTTAGCCATTAATACTAATGGTGCAGTTTTCACATTTCCAAGGTTGCATTTATTATTTTTAATTTTATTCCTTTAAACATTTCATTACCCACAAAATATAGTATATATATAAGTTGTTAATATGGTGCTCCGGTTTGTGGTCCCCTATGTTTTTAGTGAATAATTTAAGTAAACCATTTTTTTTGTCTTTTTTTTTTTAATATAGAGCAAATGCATCACATCTCCAGCGTATGCCATCGTTCCTTACTTGCAAAAATAATGAGGACTGATTTCAAATTGTTTAGTTATATTTTCGATTTTTCAGTCTCATGCATTAATGTTGTTCAAAGTTTCCTGTAGTATTAAACTTTGTTTTTCCATAGTGCCTGCACGGCTATAATAAACTTATCATTTGCAGAGCAACATTAAACCATTTGCTTTTACAAGTGTATTCTTTCTAGTGGCACGACTGTTTTTATTATTTACATTTCTGAACATGTCAAAAACATCTCTTTGGGTCAAAGGATACACTAGGACTGTGTTATTAATCAATTAATCAATCAACAATCGATTATTTTGTACCATCAACTGATCAATTAGTTGAAGAATCAATAATTGATTAATCAACTGATTATTTAATCAATAATCGATGTTCTAGGTCTGGTCGAGAAAAAAAAACTGTATATTTAGAATTTTTGCACGATCCCCAAAATCACGATCTAGGATAAAAAACTGATTTCCTCTTTTTCGATTTCGTTTGTTTCGTAAAAAGGACAAGCTGGGGTTAAAGTTTGTATGGATTTTTTAACTACATGCTGGAGGACCGGTAAGCACATTTTATCCAAAAATGTCGATCACTCAGATACGATTTTGTACAATATTTACTAATAAATTATTTTTATTTTATTTTATGAAGTAGTCAACATTTTCAAAAGTCGAGACATCAGAACAATATTCTTTACCTTTTTTCAAAACATGATTAATTTTGCATATCTGGTCAAACGTCGAAGGTTCTGGTCTGAACCCAAATTAGTGTAACGGTATTCTATTAAAGAAAATTGTTGGTTAGTTCTTATTCGATTTTATGTGATCAAGCCCAGGTGCAAATAAAAAACAATAAATAAAAACAATAAATAATAAAGTGGCAAACGAAATTCATTTTTGACTTAACTTAGAAGGTCGGCTTTCCAGCAATTGCATTTGTGCACTATCGTGACTATTTCTTTTACTTGTTCTTCTTTGATATTTCTACAACTTTTGACCATTAAATGTTACAAACTGTTCAACAAATCGTTGCAACCTTTCCCTATACAATATATAAAGCGTATTAATAAATACAAAGAAAATATATCTAAAGCAGAAATCACAGATGCAGATAAAGGGTACGAAAAGAAACCATAAAGGAGATATACACAAAAGGCCTCCTCAGAAAAAGAAAACAAAAAAAAAAAAATCAAGCACACCACTACGGAACGGAACAAAAAGCGAAGCCATAAAAGCCGTTCTGGAATTTTTACCTAAGCAGAAATGCAGCTCAATGCGAGTCGAGGCTTATATGGCCAAGCGAATGAAGACAACCATTGCGACAAGGCAAAGCCTTTTTCGCCTCAATAGCAATGACCGCAAACAGAATGAATATATGTGTGTGTGTTTCCCTGTGTGTGTGTGAGTGTGCATTTCTATGCCTATACAAGCAAATATATTGCAGTATTTGTATTTGGCCCTTGTAAAAGAAACGTAGACCGAAGAAGAAACTCGGCTTCCATAATGCTTTTTTTCTTTGTCGTCCCCATATGAAGTGGCCGACCTCAACTTTTAAGATTAACGATTGTCAACCATGTTGTTTATTGCTCTCTTAAGATTTGTTGTTGTTGAGTTTTTATTATTGCTTTTTTAAGATTCTTCTGTAGAACGCGTTACAGTCTTCGGCAGAATTATTTCATTTTTTATTTGTGTCGATTTATTTGTATTTTGCGGTTTTAATAGAAGCACATTTTTTAGGAAAACAATTGACTAGATTTGTGACAATAGCAACCGGTGTTATCAAAATGGGGAAAGTAACTTCATAAAATCTTAAAATTTGTTGTTCCGCTTTTAATTTTATTTTAGCAATAAGATAACTTATTATATATTATATATATATAACTTATTTATTTGAAACTGTTTTGGAAATGTTTATATTACGTTTGGAAAATATTTTACAATAAGCAGTGAAAAAAACATATATGTACATATATGTGTATACAATCCGTTTTAGTTTGCGGCAAGTTTGTAACGCATTAAAGGAGGCATATTAGATCCTTATTCTCATGTAATATGTTTTATTCGCTTAGTTTTAAAATTTATTGGCGCAGGTATCAAACTTAAGATATTACGCCATGTTTAAGCTATAGCGTCAGTACCTCCCCTCCTATTTTCGAGTTTTTATACGAAAATTTTGATAAAACACTTCTAATGTCGATCCATGTATACACTTCCGATTTAATAATGATCGGGCAACTATTGCATATAGCCCTCATACAAACTCTTCTGCCAATTTCCCCTTTTTTTCAAGATTTTTGTTGGTATTTATTTTATGTTAGTTGTTGTTACGTATCTCTGGCCTAAAATTAAAATATTTGCTTCTTGTTTCCTTTTGATATGAAGCCTAACATTGTGCCTAAATTTGGGTTACATCGAAATATTTACCATCACCACGGAAAATATGTACTGCACAGATGATCATACGAAAACTTTTGAAAATTACATTGGACGATGATTGAGATTCGTTTCAACTGAAGTACAATTTTTTTTCCAAAGAAAACGTTTTTAAAACAAAATTTTTACCAATCTTGTCAACCTTCTTTTTTTGTATTTTAGGTTGGATACCGATTCCAAATTCTTTGAACCCAAAATAATTTGACAAGCATAGCCAGGCTTTAAGGTCAACAAAAAGGGTCCGCCAATTTGAATTTCAAAAAGTGTCTCTTTTCTTTTAAAAGTGATCAATTAGTAATGACCAAAAATTTTGACAATATTTTACCTTTTTATGTCAAACTTTATTCGGGGGGATGGGGTCTCCTGTTAATAAAGTTTGCCTCATATATATTATTGATCTATCTATCCGTCCATCTATCAGTACATCAATCTTATATTCTCCAGAAACGATTTGTGGTTCCTTATAGCAAATTATTTTTCAAGTCCTATTTTCTTCGATGCCCAATTATTGAATAAAAACAACGACTAGAAGCACTGCTGTACAAAAAAAATGTTATCATGATACTAGTAGTGATCGGTCCAATAGCGTAACCTATTATACATTTACACATAAAATCATGCATATACATTTTATTTTACTTAGTTTTTGCTAAAGATATTTTGGGTACCTGCAGATTCAAGCACTTATCATGAAAAACTATCTCATCTGGCGATATTACAAGATTTCAAGTACTTTTTATGCATTACCTCTAAAATTAAACCCACTTTGTCAGGTTGTACTTCTCGTAATTTAGCAAGTTGTTGTGATAATTGAAAAGCACAACTTGAACTGTGAGATAAATAATAATAATTATGCAAACAGGATATGGCGAATATGAAACATCGACAGGGCAAAAGGCGATTTTAATGAGAAACTTTAAAAATTATATACTTAGTTACATATGCAACCAATCGAGGCAAAGGCAATCGAGGACTGTAATGCAACTTTCATCAATTATTAAAGGGCACATTGCAGCCGTCGCCTCATGTCGACGCTTTTATTATTTCTTGAGTCCACTTACAGCAATCCTCGTCTTGATATGACATCCCTTTGCACTTGTGGCGTCACGTCACAATTTGCGTGCCAAGAATGCAACGACCTGCGGGTAAATTATCCATTGGCCATTAAAGTCATTAAAACCATTATTCAGCGAGTAAAACGTTTAAGTTAAAATGCATCAAATGAACAGCTACGCTACAGCAGCAGCAGCAGAAGAGGATCAACAAGTTTTTATTTTGTTTTTGCGTGATGGTTTTGTTATTGCGAAAGTTGATTTTAAGAAGACTTACACAAAAATATCCGAAAGAATAATAAGAAAACCGCGCCCAAAACTCATCGGTGAAAATGAAACAGAGATGCAACTCGATGGCTGAACATATAATTTGTTGCTTTCTGCAGAGCGCGAACAATTGCTTAAATAAAATTATTGTTCAATAACCCATTTTACGAATTGTTCGTCCCAAGCATTCACTTCATCAATTTAAGGAGAAAAACAAAGGAGACCATAGTCACAGCGATGTGCCGCATTATTTTGGCATATAAAAGTGTATTGTATATGGACAAGCCGACACTATTTAATGGTGCAGTTCTGCACTTGTTCATTGGTCGCATAATCCATTTGTAATTTTGCTCATGCGGAAGCTGCAGGAAGCCATCATCAGGTGTTTGTGTTAAATGCGAACTAATTTCAGTATTTTGACCAAATTGATAACTGGGTCTGCTGAGTTGAATGACTGCTAGTTTGAGTAGTTCCACTTGTATGCAGCGCAGAGTAAAACGCTTCAGGAAAGAGTTTAGTTAAGTGGTAATAGAACAAACCGTTTACCAACGGATGTAAACGTTTTAGAATCGATTTACTGCTTCAAGACAAAATACATAGATTTGTATAATGTTTTAAAATGTTGCTTAAAAGCGAAATAAATTGAATAAAGTAAAAAATTGAAGATAAATGTCTATCAATGAGCAAATTAACACTTTAATATATTTAACGTTGCTTAGCTCATCAATGCTTGCATTAAATGCAGGTCGTAATTTATTTTATATTCAGCAAGCTTCTTCTGTAGTCTAATTAATCTTGAAGAAAATTGAACTAACATTTGGTAGTGTACTTGCAGTTAGAACATAATGTGTCTTTAAGGTGTATGGAAGCTATGTGCTATAGAGATTCTACTTCAATCCTGTACTCTAATGGAATCATGGGTTGCTATAGGAAGTACTTTAACCGTATTTGAAATAAATAAAAGAAAATGTGCATATAAATAGTTAAAAATTGGCCGTAGATTTGTTAGAGGGCTATATGCTATAGTGGTTCCAACTCAACCAAGGGTTGCCTTTAGAAGTGTTTTTACCTTATTTGGCATAAATCGCTTTATAAATAAAAAGTTTTTCATGAAACAAATCAAAAATTTGCTTCAAAATAGGCTGAGAAAAGCTTAAATTTTGACTTTCAGTTCAATACCTACAGACCTACAGCTGCGAGAGTTGTTTGCATTAAATATCATTTATTATTTTAATGAATGACATGAGTGATTACAAAACCAACCCATAAATATTTTATGTGACACTCCGTTAATGAATTTCGATAGTCAAAGTGTTTTAGTCAATAAAATAGTCTACAAATGTTCTATGAAACTCTATTTACTTTAAAACACACCTTGTACGACCCTTAAAAACAATGTGCGACAAAAAAATCGAAAGTTGAAAGTGCTCGGAAGTCCTATATTAATGGTTGTAGGTCTGGTCGAGTAAAAAAATCTGTATGATTGAAATTTTCGGGAAACGCCCAAAATCTGAATTTATGGTCAAAAATCAGATTTTTCCCTCTTTTTCCACTTGTAGGGCTATAACTCAGTCAATTACGAATTTTAGTTTTAACCTGTTTTAGAAAGAAATAGCCATATATGTGATATAATAGGGAAAACAATTTTTAGACCACAAATGCAGTTTTTGGAGGTTTCCGAAAATTCCAAGTATACAATTTCGCTTTCTCAACAAGACCTACAACCTCTACTATAAGACTTGAAACCAATTATTTTTTGTCGCACAGTGTAAGTTATGTGCACAACCGTAACTTTTGCTAGTTTTTATTATAAATTTCGCAATGAATACTAAATAATATTTTTTGAGCTCGTTGCACGGTATACAAGCTAAGTACAATGCAATGGCACAGAAAAATTACACCCAAAGCGCCACATCGAAATATTAATCATACGCCTACGAGGCTATTTTGAAATAATCTTCCAAAAGATACTTCATAAATAAAGAACTTCATAATTTAAAATACAATAAAAAATGTTCAAAGTTTGCTTTTTATGTTGAGTTTTTTGTTTGTTTTCTTGTGTTTTGTTTATTCTTTTTATATCTCTTTCAATAATTGAAACTATTAAATAACAAAAAAAATAAATATCAAAACAAAACAAAACAACGAATTCCCCCATTAAATCATGGCAAAAAACACAGTTCACAGTTGTATCTTTGAATTGCACATTATTTAAAATCGCATAAATAATCCATAATATTATTGAGCCAACTAAACAAACGAAACGGCGAGCGGGTGAAACACTGTGAAAGACAATATAGACGGAACTGGTGCCACATTAGACGGGTCGGTGTGCGGGGAGTCGCGATAAAATTAAAATAAAAAACAACATTAACGATCAATTGAATGGGACCATTAAACAGCTACGTATAGAATAATCGGGGAATGGCAACAGCGTTGGCGGCAGTGTTGGTGATGGCGTTCAATAAGGCAGCCCCCTAGCTATGGGCTATTTAAAGTCTCACGCCAGACGCCTGCAGACGTGGACGCGATCAACTGGAAACGAGTCGACATATAGTCGAAAAGACGACTGCCAGACCAACTGAACTGCCAGAACAATCGACCGTCGAATCATTGCTGATCTACACAGTGAATCGGCTTTTGTTTGAATGTATAAAAATATTTTTGGGATTATGCTCATCTTTAATTCTTTTTGCATATTGTATTTATAATACTCAAACATTGGTTTCGTTTTCGAATTTTTAAAATCGTCTTCGGCTACTTCCACCAATTCACATTGCTTCGCTTCATTGATGATCAGCCGCTTGGAAGCGACATCGCATCGCGCTTCATTATTGAAATTAAGCAATTTAACGTAATTTAACAACACTTTCCATGAATAAATTTAAACAATTCCATTTCGAGTGTTTCTTGTTTTGAATATTGGCGCAGTTAACTTGGACTTCGGCTTGGCTTCTCCGTTTGCGCAATCTTCTCTAGATACAAACAATGGAAATTGAAACGCTTTTGTTGTCTGGTCTGGTCGGCACATTTGTCTGCAATTCGCATATTCGAGTGTCTGTATTGCTGCTCAGCCATGTGCCTCTGTTCTAAATTGCGACGAATATTCAATTGTCTGTAAATGGAACTGAGCTTATCAACACGTTCTAAAAAATATTATCGAGAATTGATGACGACTTTGCACGACATTTAGCATTTAACGCTGTAATGAAGAGAAATGCATTTGCAAATTGATTGTTGAATTAAGAAATTTATTTTCATAATAATTTTGTAAAAGTGAAAGAAATGGATTAAGGAATTAATTATTCATTGGTTTTGAATATTTTTCATTTTATTTAAATTTGATTCTATTTTATTTAAATTTGATTCTACGTAATTTTTTTTTTAGACTTTTGTTACAAATGCCACCGGTTTTCAGTACTTCAGTAATTGGGCTTATATTGTGCCCTGCTTCTAGTCTAAATTGAATCCATTGTGAATCAAGTTCATATTTTTTGTTCTAACATGTTATACCTATAAAAAGTAAAACATTGAGTTTGGTTTTTGTAGTACGGTTGTCTACGATTTTCAAAATGGTAGCTAAATTGGCTTATTGTAGTGGATTAAGCACAAACAAAATATTCATACAAAAACATAAAAACTTTGGATGGTTTTGTATTGGGTTTAGTTGCAATATCACGCAAATGGGTGAAAGATTTGTATGGGGGCTGTTCTCAAAACTGGGAGTGGCCCATTGCGTTAAGCATTTAAAGTAGTAGACGCAAAAAAAAAAAATAATTTATTACAGTTGTATGGTCTACAATGGCTCATTTAAAGATTTTCAAACTTTATGAAAAACTGAAATGCTCCAATAAATTATTATCAGGGGCTTTATTTGGGAGTGGGGTTTGTATATAGCAGTCACTCGCTATCTCATTTTTCATAAAAAAAATCGACATGAGATAGATAGTATCTTGGAATATATAGAAAAATATTTCTAAGTTTACAAGAATTTTTAAAAATATTGTATTTTTATACCCTAAGGTCCTCTAATGCGTTACAAACTTTCCGGCAGTTTAATAATACCCGATCACACTATGTATGACGTGAATGGGTAATACAAGTTTGACTGAAAGTTTGTAGCGCTTTTAAGGAAACTTCGTAAACCCCACGAAGTAAAAAAACAGCTCAGTCCTAAGTAGTTAAAGTGTTAAAAACCAGAGTGCTACGCATATTTAAAGGCATAGCTCCCACATAATATTTTTCAGTTTTTTTTGTGAAAACTATGCTATTTAGGAAGCGATTTATGTCAAATTTGGTAAAAAAAAACACTTCAAATGGCAACCCATTTTTAGAAATGGACATATGGTTGAGGTGGGACCATTAAAGCATATAGCTCCCATTAAATCTACCGAAAACTTTTGAGTTTTTGTAACAAAAGTGGTTTATTTATGAAACGATTTGTTTCAAATATTATGAAACCACTTCTTATATCAACCCATGTTCGCAAAAGGACCCACTACCGCACATAGCCCAGATTCAAATTTACCTCCATATTTTTGAGTATTTATTTAAAAAAATTTTATTTATGAAACTATTTATTACTTCTTATAGCCAATGACAAAGTGAAGTGGGATCATTGTAGCAAATAGTCCCCACACAAACCGAAAGCACATATTCCCTCAAGAAAAGTATTGAAAATTCGGTTCCCCCAAGGTAAACCTTTTCTTGTTTCAAATTTAATTTGTTTTATTCGCTAAGCTATATGAAATAACAGATATATAAGTAAAGTTTAAGTTCACATGTTTTTTTATTTTTATTTTCTATGGAACCTTTCCACTCTTCCCTAAAAAAATTAAGACCTCTCAGAATTATTTCTCATACCCAGAAATTATTCCTATGCATTAGATTTATTTCAAAACTACATATATGGCCATTTGAAAAATTCATTATAGCGGCGACAAAACTTCTTTGTAAACCATTTTTGGTATAGTTCGAGTCAATTAGAACTTTAAAACGCTATCAAACATATTTTGTTTCACATAAGTATTTCTTTGTTGTATTTCTAATTATAAAACCGAAACTAAATTTGGAAGTCACATGCATGAATGACTAAATGAATGACTGCAAGCGAATTCTTTGGCAAAGCGCTTATTCAGCGAAATGCATATCAAAGTATTTTATTTGCAACATTTGTCACAGAGACATGTCAGCAAAAAAAAAAAAAAAGAACAACAACAACATCGACAACGATGACGGCAACATCGGATCATAACATATTTACATATATAAATGTAGGTATATGTACATTCATATACTATATAAGCAACAAGCGTGAGTGGGTGTAAGTTTCTGTTCGTTAGCTTGCTTACTTGGACAGCTTCGAGCTAGCCATATTGTCAGACCAATCGAGTCACCGAGTGTCTGAATGCCTGGTATCTGCTTAAATTATGATCCGCTCGCATGATAAAGTGCCAACAAAAGTCATACAGTCGCCTTTGCTATTCAGCTTTTGCTTCAAATGTAAAGCGGAATGGGGAATGGGGAGCTGTAGTGCAGTGCGATGTCTTATTTTGTCGTCGTTGTAAAATTTATATATGAAGCGGTACCAAGCGCTGCAAGACGCCAATTTTGGAGCATAGCAATGGCGACAGTCTTCACTGCACAAACTTAATTCAAGGGGCCTGCTAAGGTATGACTCCAACGTGATTTAGTTAAATTGTCGCCGCATGAAGTTGGAATAACCAGCGATTTATTATGGCATATGGCGTCATGTGTTGCAAATTAAAAATTTCATTTTTTTGTGCTATTGAAGTTCATCTAGTGAAGCAGATAAGGTCAGAAGAGTTGTTTGATTAACAAGAAAGTTTGTAAAAGAAAAAGAAAAAAAACAAATAAATTAAATCAACTAACTTTTTGAATTTAGATCAATCTGTAACCATAATCAAAAGAACAATTTAAGAATGTGATATAAATAGTTCTCATGAATTAAAGTACTTTTTGAATAATAGAAAATTATAAACATTTGACAATCTGTAATCCACAAAAGGTAAACTGAACTTGTAATGAAATTGTTTAAATGTATAACAAACGACAAAATTACATAATTCCCTATGATTTTGGTAAACAACTTGAGTAAAAAATAAAAAACCTTTTTATGTATTGTATTTATCGGCATTTTATTTGGTATCGTTATTTCGATATCGGGCAAATGTCCAGTCTCAGCAATCATGCAAACATTTGTCCTTTTTCTGAATATCCATCACCTTTTGCAGCATATCTCTGGGTAAGCGGTATATGTTGCATTTGACCTGGTCTAAAACGCTGGCATAAACTTTTCTAACAGTTCTGTGTATTGTCGCTTCCCCACAAATGGAAATGGAACTACAGGACTACATTTTGCCAAAAATAGGGTTCGATTTCTTTGATGTTTTGCATGATTTTGGCGTATTGAAGATGTCGAAGCTCGTCGTTTCGTGTGTAGTACTCCATGGCAAAAGTAATTTTACCGTTTTTTCAATGATTTTCTTTTCACGAAGATAGTTTTATTTCTTGTCCCGAATTTCTGTTTTCACTTACTTAACTAAGTCACGCACATAAATTTTTTTATTGGACCCTGTAACCGAAGGGAAAATATAGACTCTATAAAGTATATTTATTTTTGATCAGCATTGAATGGCGAGACGATACAGCTACATACGTATATCTGTCCGTCCCTCCGTCCTGCTGTCTGTCGTATGAAAACGATTATCTTCAAGATTGTAAGAGATTGGGCCACCATATCCGAAACTTAGTCGCTCCTAAGCCGTCAAGTGGTCACTTACAAATGCTTTTTCTCTAGCCCAATTTAAGAACGTTCCCCCATACAAACATAACCCAAAATTAAAAGTTTTTTCATGAATAATTTTTTGTTATGTAATCTTTGAACTCTAAATTTCGTATAAATTATGCAAAATGGATATTGCACCTATACAAATTTAACCCATTTTTTTCATTTTATATAAAAATTCAGTTTAATAAAGAAAAGTACATATTTAAAAATTGGCTTCGGGGTTTCTTGGATCATACTCGACTTCAGCGTTCTTTCTTGCTATATTATTTTAACAGAGATATGAAAAGTGACAAGGCAGATGTTTCCGCTCTACATAGACAGTTTCTACAAAGTTCATTCAAAGAGGCGCTCATTTTCTAAGGGTTGTTTTTGATTGTAATTTAAGTTAAAGATGTTGCTTGACGCATGGTTGGGCCTGTTTTTATAGTTAGAATGAATTTTTCTTTGACGAGCGACCTACAAAAAGTATTACGACTATAACCCTCGCAATTTATTACGTCTCAAATGAGTCCGTGTAGGAGATGAACGAAAATTCATTTTTCCTGCATGACCCCACATCATTAATGTCTTTCCAAACTGGATAGTAGCCCGTGAATTGACAGTCTTGCTTAAATCGCCAACAAAGAACGTACCACTCATTGAGTTCTATATATTGTTCTTAGTATACAGTCTATAATAAAGTCGTGTATCTTAGAACACACCTCTAGAACACACCTTATGGAATTCCAATCTTGTCATTCAAAATCTGTTGAATTGAGGAAAAAATTGAAGTGAAAAAGGAATGGTACACCCAATCGACATTAGGTACCCCCGACTGTCACATTTTTTAGAAAACAGTTTGCTCCAACTGTCGTGGAATAAGTCTTCTTTCAGTGGCGTACGCTGCGTCATATCCTAAAAAATTTTTAAGATAGACCAATCGATACGAGGTGTGTTCAAACATTATCGCGAATTTTGAATTTTCACGGGTTACGTATATTCGAATTTCGATTTTTTTGTGGCGTTATGTTGGTACTCATGTCTCTCACTTATGCCGACAAGCTCGTCCATTTTGAATGTTCACTTAATTGTTGACAGCTGCTTTGCTTGCACGTGTTTTGGATCGTCTTCGATTTTTACCTATTCAAAAAAATAGATCAAAGAACCTGTATCAAATTTTTTTTTTTTTGAATGGAATAAATGTAATAAAAATGTTGAAGAAGGCTTATGGGGACCGAGCTCTACCAAAATCAACAACATTTGATTGGTATAAATTGTTAAAAGAAGGTTGCGAACGTGTTGAAGACGAAGAGCTCCCTGATCAACCATCGACCTCAACGGACGATGCTCACATCCAAAAAGTAAAAGAATTAGTGCTTGCACACCGTCGATTAACTATGAGAGACATTGCTGATGAAATTGGCGTATCGATAGGATCAATTAATACTATTTTGAAGGATGTTTTGGGCCTCAAACGTGTCAAGTCTCGGTTGGTACCAAAAATGATGATTTTTTTTAAAAACTGTACTGATTTTTCGTGACTTTTTTGCCAAAAATCCAACCAATATCGTTCCGCAACCACCGTATTCGCTTGATTTGGCACCGTGTGACTTCTGGCTATTCCCAAAACTCAAGAGACCACTCCGGGGAACGCGTTTCGAGTCGATTGAGGAGATAAAAGCTAAATCGAAGAAGGCGCTGATGGTTATACCGGAAAGGAACTATTTGGCATGTTTCGAGGATTGAAAAAAAGGTTGGCATAGGTGTATTTTATCGGGGGGATTACTTTAAAGGGGACAAAATAGATATTCATGAATAAATAAATAATTTAAAAAAAAAACACAAAATATGCGATACTTTTTGAACACACCTCGTATACACCTCATATTTGATGGTGTTCGACATGTCTGTTTCATAATACATTATTCGAACTAGAATATTATCTCCCTATAGCACTTTATTCAACCTTTACAAACAAGATTTTGTTCCCACCACACATAGCGTAGAGGGTTATATTCAGTTTGTCAAAAAGTTTGTAACGCATTAAAAGAGACATCGTAGACCCTATAAAGAATATATATCTTGTTCACCTCGCCGAGACGAATCGATTTAGCTATGTCGGTCCGTCTGCCAGTATATTTCTACGCAATTCATTCAGTTAGTTTAAAGATACTCGAAATTTTAATCTTAAGCTTTATCGGCAACGACTACTATATGTCTAAACCAAGGTGCCATGCCCAATACAAACTTACCTCCCACTTCATATTTTTTTTTTCAAGAAAATTTTTGTTATATCTGTCCTTAGCTTAAAATTAAACCACAATATTTTGTCTAAACTTTGATAGGATCGGACCATAGATCTAACCTTTCTCCAAATTTTATCAAACCACTGGCGATTATAAATAAACTATTCAATAATGCGTGTGAAGAGTATTTGAACTTCAATTCCATCGAAGTTAACATTTTATCTTGTTTTTTTTTTTTTTTCAAAGCTTTGAATTTTCAAATATAAAGTATTATATTAAAGTTTCTAATCCTTTACGGACCCACTGAATTTATAATACTGGTTGGTCTTCAAGCAAGAATAAACAGGATGCATTTTCTGATTTGAATTAGCCACCTGGCTAATTCTCTATTTTCATAATTATTCATACATATTTAGTATGTTCTCTGAACGGAAACATACCGACAGTCCTTGAGAAATGATAACTGCAAACACTAACTTCCATTAGTAGATTAGTTTATTTTTTATGTTTCACCTGAACTATAACCTTGACTTCTAAAAAATTCAAAATGAATACAATGTGACTGAAATAGACAGGTAAGAGTAATTTCCACAGAGACAAAGCGTACTAAAGTGCAGCATAAAAAATGACATTGAAAATAATTGAGCACATAAAAAGGAAAAAGAAGACAGTGGCACGAAAATAGATTAGTGTCCGGACAAAAATAAAACAAAACAAAAAACGAAAAGAGCGTTCATCGTTGACTGACAAGTCGCACATTTTCAAAGAAATTACAGATAGAAATGAATCGCCGAATAATCATAATCATAAATAACAAAGTTCAGTCACAACTCAAACAAAGAAAACAAAATTGAGCTACGAATTTGCTTGGGGATGGGAGGAAATGAACGAAATGCCACCGAATTTGTTGATGGACATGTGCAGTTGAAGACGCGCAGATAAAAAGATACATTCTTCATTTTGAAGACAGATATGCGAAGGAAATGAAATAAAATCAGAAATGCCACTGACAGAAATGCTTTCAAATCAAATGCGATGTTCGAATGGAACGAATGACGTTCTTGGCCTTTCTTAGAGTAAAAAAAAAAATTGTTTTTTTTTTTTTTATAATTTACAAACGCAATAAAGCAAGAAATTTATGAACGCGAATATTTTTTTTTTTTTTTTTATTAATTTCTTTTATGACATTTATAATATTTTATTTGTTGAAAATGTAATTATTTCGATGCTTTTAATAACAAATTAAACGAATATTTTAACAACAAAAACAAAGACAACCATTTTTATTGTCTCTTAATATTTATTTAAAATGCATGTGCACAAGAAATGCTTTTATTATTTTAATTAACAATTTTGGAAAAAAAATTTTAATTCAATTTCTTATCTTCATTTTCTATATTTTCTACATTTTGTTACTGTCTAACTTTTGGTGCGTACAGCTGTCAGTTTACGAAAAAAAATATGACATTTTTTTTATACCCGTCACACTCAGTGTGAAAGGGTATATTCAGTTTGTCAGAAAGTTTTTAACGCATGAAAGGAGACATCAGATTATGTATATTCTTGATCAGCTAGACGAGACGAGTCGATCTAGCCATGTCCGTCTGTATGTCCGCAAGTCTGCAGTCACCCGTTTCGTTTGCTCAGTTTTAAAGATATCGAGATGAAATTTAAAACTTAAGCTTTCTTAATCCTAAGCAGTTAAAGTGTTAAAACCAAAGTGCCACCCCTATTTTTAGGCATAGTCCCCATACAAATTTTGGAGATTTTTTTATAAAAAATGGTTTATTATTTATGTAAAATACAGTAAAAACACTTTTAATAGCAGCCTATGTTTATAGATGGACCCATAGTTGAGGTGAGTCCTCTATAGCATATAGCCCCAATATAAATCTTAGCTCCATTTTTTGAGTTTTTATACGGAAAATAATTTATTTATAAAGTGATTTGTGTCAAATATGGTAAGAGCACTTCTAATATTAACCCATGCTTAGAAAATGATCCATGGTTGAGGGGAGATAACTATAATATATATCCTTATAGAAATTTAACTATAATTTTTGAGTATTTGTATAAAAAATTGGTTATTTATTAAGGGATTTATTTTAAATATACTCAAAGACACATGATTAAAGTAGGATCATCATATGAAGCATATACATATATAATACATAACCCTTTTACAAACCAAACACACATCTTCATTCAAGATAAGATAGACAGGTATTTAAGCTTCGGTTCTACCGAAGTTAAAGTTTTTCCTTATTTCTTTTAAACTTCATACTACAACAAAATTCTTCGGAATTCATGTCCGCCATGAAGTGCATTCAATTTTTTTTTTTTGTAATCTAATCACGGAATTCACATTCGAGATCGTGACATTTTTTATTGAAATGTTTTGGTTTTTATTTGAAATAAATTAGTAGGCTGAGAATGCATACTGGGTCAGACCTACTATTTTTTTTTTTTTTTGGAATAAATTGGAAAAATGTACTCACTGTCTTTTAGCCAGCAAAAACAAGTTGAAATTAACACAAAGCTAGAAACTCCAATACCCGACACACGAAACTGCGAAAAGCTTATATACGATCATCGATGCCTAGATGACTTTTAGTAAAGAGGAGTGGAATAAAGTAAATACTAAGTTCGATGGAACCCAAGTTTAGATGTCATGTTAGGTCTCGTATAAGAAACGTATATTAAAAATGTGAAGCTAAATGCTTAGATGTAACAATAAAACTATTTAAAAACGAGAAAGTGGGAGGTGATTTTTTATGAGGGGTATATACAATATTTACCCGATCCTAATAAAATCAATTATGTTCGCATGAATTGACATTAGTATTTTTTTCAAATTTTTTCATATAAAAACTCGAAATTTGATTTTTGTGGGTTTGTATGGGACCGATCATAACCAAATGTTAACTAAAATTAAGGGTTAGCGTAAGAATTATGGTTACCTCTTGAGAAATTAATAGATAGTGGGTGTGGCACTTTGCATTTTATGTACAAAGTAGTTGTTGACCAAGAAGGTTATTGTTTGAAATTTTAGATCAAACTGAAAAGTAACCAAATTAATTGAACAGTGGCCAACAGACGGTCATGACTAAATCGACTCGTTGAGCTGATCAGGAATATACATAATCTGATGTGTCCTGCTATGCGTTTAAAACTTTCTGACAAACGGATATTAATCCAGCACGGGTATAAAAAAAAAAGACGGGTTGCGCTTTAAATTTTAACATAATTTAACAAAAAAAAAAACAATAAATGGAAAGCAGTTAAAACAACTTTAGACGAAAATTTGTGCAAGTGTATGAACCAGCCAGAAGAAGGTATGTCCTATAATGTATTTATATATTCTTGATCAGCATTGAATGACAAGTCGATATATGTAGCTATGCATGTCTAATTGTCCTTCCGGCTGTCCGTCCGTCCTGCTGTCTGACGTATGAAACTAATTATCTCGGACACTATCGGCTTTAGAGTCACCATAATTTTAACTAGACTCTTCTGAGCCGTCAAGTTGCCTCTGACAAATGTTTTTTTATCTAGTCCCATTTTAGGAGGTACCCTTCACACAAAGCAAACCGATCGCTTTTAATTTTTTATAAAAACTTCTTTATTTTTTAATTTATGACTTTTTTTAATTTAGTATAAATTAGCTCCAATACCCCCAATGAAACATACGCATTTTTTTTTAGTGTTTGTATGAAAAGATTTTTAGTTACAACGAAATTTCTGAATTTAGTTTACACGGAGCCTCTATAGACCCACCATAGACCCATATAAATTTATTCATAAATTTGGACTTTTCGAATTATGTTTCTGTACGAAAATTTAAAAAAAAATCTTGGGTACATGGTAACTCGTAGGTGAGCAATCTCGACTGCAGCATTATTTCTTGTTTACATTTACATTTAAGTGTAACAATTATGTTTTTTTTTTATACCCTGTACCCAAAGGGTAAAAAGGGTATATTAAGTTATTGCGAATGTATGTAACAGACAGAAGGAGGCAAGATAGACCCTTTAAAGTATATATATTCTTGATCAGCATTGGAAGGGAAGTCGAACTAGCTATGTCTGTCAGTCCGTCCGTCCGTCCGTCCATCCGTCCGTCCGTCCGTCCGTCCGTCTGTCATGCTGTCTGCCGTATGAAAACGATTATTTCGGAGACTATATGAGGTAGAGCTTTCAAAACTGAAACTTAGACTCTCCTAGGCCGTCAAGTATGCACTTACAAACGGTTTTTCTCTAGACCCATTTTAAGGAGTACCCCCCATACAAATCTACCCCCAAAATTTGGGGTTTTTACATAAAAACGTCATTGCTTTTTATTCTATTTACAAAATTTAAATTTTGTATAAATTATGTCTATGATAGTCCCAATAAAATATCCCAATATGGGTAGGACCAACCAAATTTTAGGTATAGCCCCCATACAAATTTAACCCAAAATTTTGGGTTTTTACATAAAAACGTCATTGTTTTTTATTCTAGAAAATTTAAATTTAGTATAAATTATGTCTATGATAGTCCCAATGAAATAGACCAATATGGGTAGGCCCAACAAAATTTTAGGTATAAACCCAATCAAAGATATACGCGATTTTTTAAGTTTTTTTATTGAAAATCCAATTCAATGAGGTATGGTAGTCAAATAGAACCCAACTTAAGGTACATAAAGATTGGGTACAGGGTATCTTGCAGTCGAGCATACTCGACTTCAGCGTTCTTTCTTGTTTATAACTATAAATAGAAATACGTTCACAGTGTAACGAGTATAAAAAACATGCATGTTTCTTGATTTATTTACTGATATAGCCATATAATTTTAACAAACGACTTAGTCTATTAAGTTATGCGACAGTGTATATCTTGAAAGAAGCCATTGAATATCAATACAATCACAACAAAGTAATGTTTTACACATATGAAGAAAATTATAAAATGCTCATTAAAGTAACAATATAGCATTAAAAATAAAAAATATCAAAGTCCCTAGTTAAATAACTTATATTCCGCTTTTAAAATAAAAACCATAATAAAAAAAAAAAAAACACAAATGTTACACTCAAATCTAAATGGAAATTAACCTTTAAAATAATCAAACTATAAATAGCGACATTAGAGAGTCTTCATTAGGCGATTAAATGCATAAATTTGTCCCGAGGTAATTTGTCAGCGTGGCACATGACATCACATCAAGTGAATGGAATGGCAACCGTGTGGGGTGTGTGGCGAAAAAACCGAAGCAACAGCTACTAAAAATCATTTAAAAGCAAATAAAAATATTTTTTTTACCATTTTTATAGTTGCTGCAACAATCTAATAACAATTCAAATAATTATCCAAACAAACAATTTCACCGACGCCAAAACGAATTTTTCCAGAAATAAAAATTTAACTAGCATGCGTTCAAATAGCGCAGCAAAGCATGCTCAAAGCAAACGAACGATAAAAATGAGTCATAAAACGAACATAAAAATTAAGCCACGCCCATGGCAGAATTTTTTTTCTTCTTTTTGCTTTTTACGGAAGCCATAATTGCAAAAGCGAATTGCCGATAACTCAGCCAGACGCCATTAAATGGTGTCTTATATGCGTGAGAACGTGATGGCGCTAGGCTTGAGGAAAAGTAGCAGGAAAAGAGAGTAACAAAGTAGTAATGGCTACGTACGATTGTAATGCGAGAGCGCAAATCAAACGTGTTGGAGAGAGTTGTTGTTGCTCTCCTTGTTGCTCGCTCTTCGCATTTGTATTACGCGGCCACGCGTCGCACATAAAAGCGCATTTTGTGTGTGGGAAGTTGAATAAAAATTGAGCATAATCGATAATTCTGCTTGTATTGTACTGATTTTTATTTCGGAGAATTGTTTTTCTCACGCTCTTCCACTCCGCAAACAAAATGTGAAACCAGTTGAGAAAATGGGAGCGATTCGACGCTGTGTTCTTGATTGTTCTTTTTGTTGTTGTTGTATTTTATTGTTGTTGTAGCCATAACTGTCTCGTTTATGACCATTTTAAGTGCGAATGAGATGGCCTCATAATCGTTTACTGTTGCTCAATTGTTTTTTTTTTGTTGTTGTTATTTTTGTTGTTGCTTTGATGTTTGGTTTGTTAATAATGTTTGCAAATTAATTAATTAATATTGATTTAATTATTTTTATGAAAAAAAGTTGTTGTTTTAGCTGTAAATATTTACTTTCTAATTTTTATGTTTGCTTGTTTTGGCAAGTTGAATTTTGTTATACGATTATTTGGAATAAAAAGAAATAAGTATGTATCTATGTATGTAGTACATATATGTTTGTATATTTATAACGCATCTTTTTCTTACTATTTGCTCCCATTTCCGATACTTTTATACGCACTTGCGCCGGAGAAAGCTCTTCTCTACTTGTTCGTGCTTTAAATATTTACGCTCATTTGGGTCGTCGTATCCCAATTTGCCAGAATGGGACATCAAATGCGCTGCTGCGGTAGTTAAAACGTAGATTTAAGTAAGTGGAAACGAGATCGTTACGTTCGCGCATAAAAATAAAAATCATCATTTTTGTTGTGCACTGATTGAATAAAAAAATAAAAGGAAAAAGGCAAAAGGGAAAAGCCAGCGCACGTTTTTCCTTTTAAACATTTATGCTGCGCATTCATATTTATTTTTCACTTTTCCAACATTTTCCTTTGAGTCGTTTTTTTTTTTTTTTGTGTTTCTGTTTGCTGAGCATTTTTATTGAGTTAATTTTTTAGCAGCCGTTGCCGGTGTTGAATGAATTCTGACTCGTTTGCTTTTTAGCTCACTCAAAGTCTTATCATTTTTTGTTGCTCTCTTTACTGCTTTTATTGTTTGTTTTTTGTTATTTTGTTTAATATTTAGAGCTGTTTTTTTTTTTTTGGTTTTTATTTTCGTGTGCGCTGCTTTTTAACATTCTTTTCATTTTCGTTTTATAGTTTTTATGCGGGTTTTTATGACTTTTATGGATTTTAGTGCGTGCCAAAAACTTTTTTTAATTGAATCTCTGTTTCTGTTGCTTCATTCATTGTATATACCCGACCCGACGGTGAATTAAGCTGAAATTAAATCGAAAATATATTATTGAAATTGTATTTGAGCACATGTGCTCAGCGTGCAATGTTAAATGTGTTTAAGTTCTCATTTACAATTGAAAATTCTGATTAATAAATTTAAAAAAAAAAACAAAAACTCTCTTGAGAATGTTTCGAGTTGAATAAAATGTGGCAGGCAGCGTACAAATATACATTAAACATAATCATCATTTTCAAGCTATTCTTAAATGAATTTTTTACGTGAATTAACAACTGAGTTTTATGCTATTGTCTTACAATTACGTGCATTATCTAAAACAAATGCCGATATTTTCTCGAATAGTGTAATTTTTTTTAAATACAACAAAAATTTTAAATTTATGTTTATCCAAATTAGCTCTTCATAGTTTGTGCAACTGAAAGCGGAAATGTAAGAAACACATTGAAGTTGAGTATGCTTGACTGCAATATACCTGTAGACTGTAATATACCTGAAGATATGTATAATCTTAGAATCATACTCTATTGTATTTTTATACAAAAAAGTAGGAAAAAGAAATATGTATAATTTTAATTTATATTCCTACTTATATTTATTCATACCCATATTGTGACCATCTTAGACATAATCATTACAAGATTTGAAGATTCTAGATTATATAAAACAGAAATTTTTATGCATGGGGCTACCCCTAACAATGGGGCTAGAGGAAACCCCAAAGTTGTTAAGAAAAGCTGACAAACGTGACAGGGCCGTCGAGAGCCAAATTGGGCCCCAGTACAGACCGCGCTCATGGGCCCCTCATATTTATAATATGAATGTGATGCAGGGAATAGGGCTGTGTGATTGTTGGAAATAATTGATTGCTGAAGATTGTACAAATACATCGATTGTTGCTGATAAATCATGATTATCAAAAAATATATTTAGATATAAGCGAAGACCTTTTTTATTTTTTTTTTTTTTTTTTTTTTTTTTGCTTCTCACCTGGAAAAAGCTTGATAATCAATGCCGATACTGACCTCTATCCTCTATTCGTTCCCCATTTTCATTTGAAAAAATTTCCCTCCCGCAGCCGGGCCCTCCCCTAACCCCTCCGGGCCCCGGGGCTTTTGCCCCGGCTGACCCCCTCTCATCGGACCTGAAACGTGATAATTACACCGTACGTAACTTTATGGAAAAAAATTTATCCAATTTTGCTCTTCGCTATATATAAATGAGATATTTAATTTAAAACCAAAAATATATTCCAAATTCCATTTAAAGTGGTACCTTCTACGAGAATAGAAATGTATCACAATTTTAAAATTAAAAATGGTTGCTCGTTTTAATTTAGTTGATATACATAATATGTAATTGTACGCTTGTACAATTTTTCAATTTTTCCTTAACTGCACACAAAATCTGTATAAGTGCTGCCAAAAAAGTAATACTATGCAACAGCGTTTGGTACCTTTCAACTGAATACCACGAAAAAAATAAAGAAGAACCCAAACACAAAATTGGAAGAAATTTTTAAAATTTATTTGTTTTTTTCGAAACTTTAATTTAGTAATTTTTTTATACCCGCCACACATAATGTGAAGGGTATATTCAGTAACGCATTAAAGGAGGCATCGGAGACCCCATAAAGTATATTTATTCTTGATCAGCTCGACGAGACGAATCGATCTAGCCATGTCCGTCTGTCCGTCTATCCGTCCGTCTGTTTGTTTCTTCGCAGTTTATTCGGTCAGTTTAAAAGATATTGAGCTGAAATTCAGAACTTAAGCTTTTCTCTCGAACGACTAAAACAAGTATGAAAATGAAAGTTACACTCCCATTTTTAGGTGTAGCCCCCATACAAATTTACCGCCCATTTCGAATTTTTTCTATAAAATTTGGTATTATTTATGAATGTATTCACTCAAAATTTGAATGCCACGCCCATTTTTATGTATTGCCCCATACAAACTTACCGATTATTCCCGAACTTTTGTATGAAAAAGTACATTTATAAATGTCTTTCAAATCTGCAACTATGCAAAGTTGAAAGGTCGTTCGCACTTAAAGGTACAAAAGTGTATTCTACAGGCAAGCGTGAACAACCATAATATAAATAAAGAACATTTTTAACTTGCCTCATTTTCAAATCAAAAATTGTCAAACTTTACTTTGACGTCCGATAAATGTTTTCCATTGTCATTTTTAATTAAATTAAATCTCACAGAAAGTGTGAAATATTATTTTGCCACTCTGTGAGTTTCAAATCAAAACTAAATGGCTTCGAGCAATTAAAACAAGCAAAACAATAAACTGATGATCGTGAGTTCAGTGAAAGAGTATATTAAAAGGACATTTCATGCGCAACAAATGAACTGGACTGCAGGAAGCACCCGGGAAAAGGTTTCGGTAACAGTGGGCGACTTCAAATAGGACAAGCCTTGCACCGGGCAATTCATTTCACTCGTTGGACAACGCACTTTAAAATCTGTTTTTTTTTTTTTTTTCTTTTTACAGCACAAACGTTTTTTTTTTATAATTGAATTTTGTGCGCGTTGCGAATGTTTTGTTATAGTCGCTGTTTGCGCCGTTGCTGTGTTGCAGCATTGTGTGCAATTATGTGACGCTGTCATAAATTTTATCCTTTTACAAAAGGAGTAAACGGACACACTGAGATCGTCCAGTCCATGCCGCTCAAAATATTTGACGTGGCGGGCGCACAGCAGGCGGTGCAAGCGGGCAAGTGGCATATGTTGAACACGATACTAGCTCCCTTGAACTTTAGTTCAGTCCATTTAGTAGCTTGTTTCTGTTATTGTAGTCACTGCAGCAGGAATATTTTCATTTCATGTCATGTTTACACGCTGCATCGAGTGGACGGGACAGACAGACAGACATAGGGACAGGCGGACATTGGCCTTCTCTACTTGCTACCGCACTTACGTTTACTCTGACTGAAATGGAATCATAAGAATGGGGTGTGTTTAAGTGTGCACTGCGCATTTAGATTTTTTTCATCGCGTCCGGTTTGCAATTACACAATATGACATATTTCCAGGTTTTTTCTTTTAGTTGGCTGTTTGCTTTTAAAAAATATAGCCTAGCAACCAGTTTATTAATTTACCTTTATGTACCTCGTGTTTATTTTCATCTATTTATAGTATTTCCTGCACTAACATAATTTATTTTGTGTTAAATTGCCAGCAATAATTGCATTTTGCCTTTACTTTCTTGATGATCGCGGTTTATATTTGTTGTCTTCGTTACTTAATTCAACTACAAAATTTCTGGTTTTTTGGTCTCTAAAGTCTGAACCATTTTTATCAAATTAGACCTTCGATATTCTTATTAAAATTTGCGTTATCATTGATCATAAATTCCGACAAGAGTGCCGATTTATTTGATTTTTTATTTGGACCATTTTGCATCAAATATTTAAGCAAGAAAGGGCGCTGCAGTACTATGTGGTCATCTCCAATAATCTTTGCTTGAATTCAGAAAACATTGGAATAGATTTTCTGATACGGGCGTTTTGATCGTCATTAGAAGTATCCACATTAATTATAGTAGGTTAAATAACAAATAAAGTCAAGGTTAACGGTAACTTCGGTGGAACCGAAGCACACATCTTTAAAAAGTTTATGATTTATCATCAGTGGCTTAATTAGAACCACGAGATGGGATGGGAGGGGGTCAATGGTCTGATACAATTTAAGTTTAAACACAGTGTTGGTATTAAATTTTATGCTTAAAATACAGATATAATTTTGAGTGGGGCCTATGCCTAAAAATGGGCGTTGAGCTTTGGTTTTGATATTGATGATATTAGAAGTGTTTTATCCAATTTGGAGTCAAAACATTCCTAAATAATAACAATTTTTATACAAAAATTCGAAAATGGGCGGTAAGTTTGTATGGGAGATATATCTACAAATGGGCGTGGCACTTTTTGATTTGAAATTGGATGACATTATTTTACCCAACTTGGAGTGAATCATAAATAATATATATTTTCAAACCAAAATTCGAAAATGGACGGTCATTTTCATCTGGTCGTTCCCGAGAAAAGCTTAAGTATCAAATTTCAGCTAAATATCTTCAGTAGTCTCCGAGTAAATTACGTTGAAATAAACAGACAGACAGACAGAAATGGCTAGATCGACTCGTTTCATCGAGCTGTTCAAGAAAATATATACTTAATGCGGTCTACGACGTCTCCTTTAGTGTGTCACAAACTTTCCGACAAACTGAATATACACGTTTACATTATTTGTAATGGGAACAAAAATAAAAGCAAGGAAAAACATTAACATTCGGTAGGACCAAAGCTGAAATACCCGCCATATATGATAATCAGTGACGTAGATAGTGTTAGGTATATATGTCTACAACATATTTAATGGTAACCAAATATTTTAATAAAAAAAAGTAATAAAATAATAATTTGATTTGCTTAAATGGGCAATAGATCCTGATTTGAATAACTTTTTTCTTTGTCCCATTTCAAGTTGTACTTAAAATAAAATAAATTTGGTTAATGCTGCTTTTATAAAATTTTTATATTAAAAAGTCAGCGATTCTTATGTTTTGCGTATGCTCTGTTTAATACAATATTTTTTATTTTTATGTCATGATATGGTTGATAAAGGCAAAATGGCTGATAAAGCAAGATGGCGAGAATGAGAGAATTGGGTAACTGAAGACTCATGACCGTCATGCCAAATGGGGTTTGCCTTGCTTTGGATGCTCGCTTTTGGTGTCAAATACGACGCTGAATTTATTACTGCTTTTAAATTTATTTATCGCTTCTCCAACCAGGCAGCTGACATGGGCCTTAGCACGTTGTCAAGTGTGTTATCTCGACGTAGACGACAACGCCAACAATGTCGTTGATAAAACGTTAAACGAGAGAAGGTCTGGGAGAAGCACACAAAATTCCATAATACCAAAAAGCTTAAAAATCAAATTTATGACGCCAACTAAATCATGCACGAAAGACAACACCAACAACAACAACAAACGATGAAAACGAATAAAAAGATAAAAAAAAAATTGTGGAAATACAAATTCATGCCACAGAGTCAACTCAAGCGAACTGAGATGATTTAGGACCAATGCCAAAGCCAAAATTTGAATAAATATTTGTAGACGCACTAAAATAGAGGGAGAAGTTAAATAAATATCTACACAAAGAAAAAGAAAACCGAAAATAAAAATCATTATTCGAAATGAAATCCAGAGTGAATAAAATATTCAAAACGAAATTGTGCGACTAAATCAAATTTCTGTCGAAATGAAATGTTTAAAAATTGAATTTGGTTTTTTTTTTTTTTTTTTTTAAGCTTAAGATAGTTTTGTGCAGTGTGGGGAGAGAGAGAGAGGTAGGGAAAATCATTTGTAACGGAAACGAAAACAAATATATATTATGAAAACAAACCCCAACTTTACGCGTTGTTGTTCATTTGAAATCGAGGCGTTTTGGAACTGAATTTTAAATTAAGTAATATATCTTTTTCCATGCACCGTATTCGATTTCATTTTTTAAAAATATTTAATATAATATTAAATTTTTCATACAACTTCTTTAAAAATTTTTTTAAAATTGATTTCTTTTGCAATTTAATATTTTGCCTTCAAAATTAATTCTCGCATTTTGATACTCGATTATCTCGTTCAAAATGATTTATTTGAACGTGACTTTTTGCACCTATTGTCATGTTTCATATTTGAGTTTTATTTCGATCATAAACGCTTCTGAATGTACATACGAATTTGTTTTTACGACTTTCTTAACAAATTCAACCGTTTTCGAAATGGTTTTTATGGCTGGTTTCATGGCTAATAAAATTAAAAAAATTTGCATTCATATCGATATCGTTCTTTCTTGGATTTCGATGGTCCTCAATTTGTTGTTCAAACTGGTTTCATAAATCTCACGTAGCGCTTGCACTTTAGAGTTTGAATTCTAATTTGCATGTGAAATTACTTAAAATGCTAAGATTTATTTAAATGCCTTAAATTAGCTGATATTTAGATGGCAATTAAATAAATAAATCCAAGCTCAAATAATGTTATTTGTCATTTGTTTCGCTAGTAATATTTTTGCGGTTTTATTTGTTTGTATTCCAAATAAAATTCCGAAATTATGCTAAGCCGATAAATAATTAACACAAAATTGCATTTTTAAATTTCGGGAGTTCAAAAGGCAAATGAGCTGCAACATTTATTAAATTTTTTATTGCTGCTTAAAATCGTTTTAATTACAATTATTATTGCATCGAAATTAAATGATCATAATTAATTTTATGAGACTTAAATGAGTTCATACAATAATTTTTATTATTTAAAGCTTCGGTGGCGAGTTAGAAATTAAATTTATTCGTTGAAAAAAAGAAGAAAAAAAGTTGAAGAGAAAAACTTAGTAGAATTTTTGTTGTGAGTCTGCTCTGATGTATCATGTGGATAAATAAAGCAGTTAGGGTGTAATAATATTCGTTCAAACATTTTGGAGAAGTAGCTTTGTAGGGTACAATATGAACTTTAACCTTAAAGACTACCGATCCATCGCACACTTCCACTGAGACTAAAATGGCAGATATGTTTAAATCAGCAGCCTCATAAATATTCCAAGGAAACAGGCCTTATAAATATTCCAAGGAAACAGGTTAATGCTTGCAAAAGATGGAAACAGTTTATATCTTGATTTGAAAAGGCACTAAAATCTATGATCGGTGGTATACTTAGTTCTATGACCTCTAAGATATCCTCTAATAATCAGCAAAATCAATCGTTCTTGAGGATTGCTTGCATTAAGGAAATAAAATTACATTTGAATTTGTAAAAATGTCAAACAATAACTTTTCTCTAGAAAATGCGTGACTAACTTTCCAAAGGGAATACTTAGCCTTCAAGTCACCAACCATTTTTACACTTTTGAACTTGTTTAGCATGTGAAGTATTGTAAAATTGACATAATATTATAAAACAATATATTTAAACAAGAAAGAACGCTGCAGTCGATTTTGCGCAACTACGAGATGCCCTGAACCCAATAATCTGTAGTAAATTTAATTGGGGCCTATACCGACTGGACGGACGGACATATACTACACATATTAGCACAAACTTAATATACATAAAAGTTTGTTATATTATAATGTTGCATTATATAAATTTATTAAAAATCTATTTTTTACATATCTGTTTTTTTTTTGTATTTTTTTTTTCAATTACAGAAATGTTGCATGAGGTTCCCAATCGCTATCAAAAATCATCAACTGGAACATCTGAAACATAAAAAAATTGTTTGCAAAAGATGAGGACCAAGCAAAATTCTAAAAATTGGCCCACTCAAAAGTTTTGCATTGTTTAAAATTCATAAAGCGTTCTTGGATTATATACAAACTGAGCTCAGAGTGTAAAGATGTTTGAAGGTTTATATTCATTTTGATTACATAAACAACTGCCTTTGTATGTGTATGTACGAGTATGCGAGTATATATGGACAATATGCATGAATAATTTAAAGTCGAGTCGAATATGAACGAGAAGAACAAAGAGAATTAAATTGAAATTGTGTCAGTGTGCCTCTTGAAAAAGGGTAGCAGGACTTTTTGGGGCAGTCGAACAAACTGTGAAATGGACAACAGAATGGACAATGGACGAGCGGTCTGTGCGTGTCTGTCTGTGGCAATTTGTGCCATTTGTGACCGAAAGCCTGCTTTCTGAATAAATGAATGAAAACAGAAAAAAAGGCAAAGCAAATTCACAAAATTAAAACAAAGAGTAAAATTCAAAAAAAGGAATTCCAGTTTTGTATGTAGGTGACGGGGTCTGTCCAGTCATGCAGAACTTTCCTATCATATTACCATTGGGCGCTACGCTGTCCAAGCGAGCCTTGAAATAACACCAGGAAGAAGGTAACGAGTCCAAGCGAAAACACTCTCAAAACTGATTTGCATATTAAAAAAAAAAAACATCCGGTTACAAGGGAAAGTTTTACGTGCGCACACTCTGCGCCATTTTTCGACTAAGTTTTTTCCCCATTTTTACTTATTTTGAAAATGTGTCCAGTCGTCCGTCCAGTTTGGATTTCGTAATTACCAAAAGAATTTTCGTCGGCATTTTTGCTTGCGTTCATAATTTATATGCTTCTGAATTGAACAGACGCGCCGAGTTGCTTTGCATTTCTCGCCTTCCACTTAACCTTTTGACCTTTTGCATGTTTTGTTTGGCGCTCTACTCTTCTCCGCTGGTCAGTACCAGCAACTGGCGTGCTGTCATAATTTTGGTGGCGGTTTGCTTTTGTTGAATCACCATGAAATATGTGCCTTCCATGGCAGATAGAAATCTAATTAAATGATTTATTTGTTTGCTGGCCCTATTTAGCGTTTATATGCGCACAAAATATATTGTACTATTGCACATATTTTAGTATTATTGGATAACACGAATTGGACGAATCATAAAGTCAGAGAATGCGCGGATTTACGATTCTATAATCTTGAACAATTTTGTACACGGTATAAAATTTTATATAATTTGGTAATGATATGTACATTTGTATTTATAATATAATTATAACATAAGTTACGGAGTAGAATTCTGCAGCATACAACACCCAGGACTGCACCTTCTATTCCATTCGTGTATTTAATTTGGCCATTAAACTATCAAAATTCTACGTATATCATTGCCATGTCACCTCTAGGCAATGCTTTTCACAGAAACCGCATGTGTTCCTGACTCCGTTCCGAATTATTCGGTTAAGTGTAAATACATTTTCTTTTAGGATTGAGAACTAGATCGAGTGGCTAAAGATCTTGACTCTCCCACTGCTGTGGGACATTTGCTCATTGAATCTATGATACAAGGCCACGGAAGATTCCGTTACGGCATAGTTCACACTAGCGTAGTTCTTCCAAAAATAAGATTTATTTATATTTGACTTTTTGAATATTTGATTTCAATAAATCATTCAAAAAAAAAAAAAATAGAAAATTTTTTCGCTGTGCAACAAAGAACTGCAGCGATTTATGTGTTTCAGTTGAGTTTAGATTAGTGCACTTGAATATCGTTGAATTTTCATCTGCTACACAAATAGTACATAACACTATGTTCAGATACATATGTATATACTGTATATGTAGGAGTATGTATGCATTTGATGTATCTGCATAGAATAAATTGCAACAACAACAATTCAAAATGTATTTGTAGTTGCTTTGCATTTGGAGGCAATGAATCATGTTGCTCGGACATGTCAGGCTGCACGGCACAGTTTAGATCCTCACGGATTGTGTTGCTGCATGAAAAGCCAATTGCGATTTAAGAGGAGCAATTTCAAATCTAACATCTCTCTCTTTCTGCCATTCACTGTAGCTGTGGTCTCTATTCGCCTAAAATTTATGCACATTTTATAGACCAACAAAAAAGTTTTTGTTGCTGCAACAAAATGTCCAAAGTGTTTTATGACCGATTCGAGCTCTAGTAGCCTGCGGACAACATAGAACCATAGTTGCATATGCATTTATGTTCTTTACAAACAGCACCACTTATGTCCTTTCTAGCTGAAGCGCCACTTGGCATAGAATGCTTTGGTAAGCATTTTATTTGCTTGTTCTATGAATAGAAATGTTCAATTTATGTTAAAATAGGAAATATGATTTTGGTTCAACATATTCAATACAATCAAATAAAAAATGATGAATTTTTTAACGCCATTGAACCATTGCACTAATTAAATCGAAACGGAATCGCATCTGAAATTGCATTAATTAAATTTAGTGTTTTTTTGTTTTGTTTTAACTTAAAAAACAATCGAGTCGACCGTTCAAAATGGCAATAACCTGCAGCGTTCAAAGTCAAGAAGTCAATTAGCGCTGCAAGCATGAAGCACATCAATAACTAAAATATCTGACGTTGTTCATTTGATAAAGACGACTCTGAAGTAGAAATCTTGTTAAAAGTCAATATCTGAGTTCATTAAATGAGAGCGAAAGGAAAATGAATATTTTTAACGGTTTAGAGTAAAAAAACAAGAATGAAGAAATAAATTGAAAGAAAATTTTGTACAGCGTCTAGCGAAGCAACGTCCCCTTCAGGCAGATGTGTTCGAGAAAAGGCTTTTTATTCATTAGCAATGGAAATTATTTGATTATTCGAGTGAGTGCGTGTGTGTGTGTGCATTTATGTGTACATACATGCATATCATTACCAACAAATGGACACAGATGCATATTAACGTATTCGAAAATGTGCATTAATGATAAAAAAGAATTTTTGAATATTGAAATCACAATTATACGATTTTGTAAATGAACTGACAAAGAGCCGCATTAGAATGTCACACTAATTAAAATTAATTTGATTTTAATGTACATACATATGTACCTATCTATGTATGCATATGTAGTAAGAAAAATAATTTGAATATAATACATCGCATTACACAAAAATCAAGTTTAGTGGGAAACATAACTTTTAGTTTTTAACTTTCATTATTGGGACCTTGAGTTAAAAATGACCGGTTTACATAAGAGGTCGCCACTAGTATATGAAACAATATTTCAGTTTCCGAAGTTTTGTCGCTAAAACCTTTTATGAATACTAAAGATTGCCTCGAATATGTCGGGGAGCTCTTCTTCATTACTTTAATGTGAAGAAAAGTGCGGCAGTGTGTTATCGAATGTTAGTGGAAGTTTACGGCGAGTATGCTCTATCGTTAATCGAATGGTTTTATCGTTTTAAAAGTGGTGATTTTGATTCAGAAGGAAGGAAACTGACTGGCATTCGAGAGGATACCGCTCGATGTAAAAGTCAAATTTTCGCATGTCGAACGCCAAAAAAGAAAGGGTTCGCATTGTGACTGGTGACAAAAAGTGGAACCATTATGGTAACGCCAAAAGCAAAGAGTCATGTGCTTTGCCAGGCCGACCGCCAACATATTCATCGCATAAAGCGTATGCTCTTTATTTGGTGTGAACAGAGCGGCGTGTTCTGTTATGAGCTTCTCCAACCGAATGAAATCATTACAAGGGAACTTTTTTGGACTCAACTCATGCGTTTAACCCGCACACTAAATCAAAAACGTTCGGAATACAAAAAGAAAGGCACGACAAACAGATTTTGCAGCATGACACCACTTGTCCACTTGTAGCAAATCCGGTCAATACCTACTTGAAAACTCAGAAATGGTCCTACTAACTGAATTCTCAGCACATCGTTCCTACTGACCGAAGGGGTGGCTCTTCCGGTCGATGTGTCATGACCTACCAGAGAAGCGGTTCACTTTTTATGAAGATTGGGTCGATATATGGGTTACCACAAAAAGACGAGTCGTTCTTCCGACATGGTATCTGTCAATTGCTCGAAAGATTGGTGAAAGTAAATAGTAGCTAGCAATGAACAATTCTTTGTAACCATTTTTAATAACAAATTTGTATAATTATATAAAACCCTCTTTATTAAATAATGGTCCCAAAACTTTATTCAAATCAAATAGATCTAAATAGAGGTTTTGAAGTTTAACATAAAAAAAAATTAATCTTAAGTATTCGATAGGCGATCGAAATTTCGATATTTATTTTAATTATTCGCAGCTTTCCAAGAATTTCTACTTTGTTACAAAAATATTCCATCCAGTAAAATTGTTTAATAATTTTCCTTATACAAAGGAATCAAGGTCTGCATAACTGCAATTACATAAGCCGCGGGCAACGTTGAGAATTATTGCTGGTAGCTACATAAGTCTATTGAGAGTTTTCATTTATTTTATCCAGATTTTATCATTTGTTCATATTGATGCTGATTTTCTAAATTTTTAATAGTTTTGAAAATATTCAAAGAATTGATTAAGCAAAAATGCAAAAGCATTTTCGTTATGTAACTTTTTTTTTATCTCAACTAAGCGCTAAGCAAACAGACAACAATACAAAAAAAAATACTTTGGTGTCAAGGGAGATTTCAATAATAGAGTGATGATGATGATAACGATGATGATCGCCCTAAGTTTTAAAAGTTCTAAGAATAAAAAAACAAAAATAAAACAAAAATTAGCAAAAAAATAGGCAAACAAAGCGAAAGAAAAAAAAATAATAATGAAAATAATAAAAAAGAGTAGAAAAAAGTAAATACAAAAAGTAGTCAATGCAAAGAAAAGTCACAGCAACTAAAAGGACCAAAGGTGCGGATGTCTTGTTGTAAATCCTTTATAATGCTTGGGTACGCTGGCGATTATTTACGACATGGCTTCATCGTATCGTTTACGCGTTTGCCACCGCTGTGATGTGAAATAGATGAAATTGTGTATCTAGAATCTTCTCCTCTTTCTACTATTCAGTATCTTCAGCTGTGATCAAGCAACAGCGACGGTGACTTTAACAAATTTATCTAAGAGTATGTGGCATTTTAATGCGATAATTCAAAAGATTTACTTCTGTCAACAAAACCATTTTGCCGCACTCACACACACACACATACACACAAAGAAGCTAATATCTAAAGATTCATAGATACATAGCACATTGCCATTGCAATATATTCTATTCAGGGTGGAAACGGCTTTTGACCTTTTGCCTTCGATACTTTGCAATGGAAGCTGTTTCTATTTTAATTTAAAATGGCAGAACTCGTAACTCATTTTTATGTGCTCTGTTTCTTTTTTTTTTGTTTCGAATTTGATTGTGTATGTGTGCGTGTATCTATGTTTGTATGTATGAACTTGTCCTATTTTTACAAGTATATCTCATTGCAGGGGTTGCTGCGCAACACGGTCTGCTCGGCATTTTGCCCTTTTGAGTCTTGCAATAATTTATCATTTTATATATTCTTTCTCTTTTCTCTCATTGCAGTTCTTAACTATTTTATCATCATCATCAACAACAGCATCATTATTATTCCTGGCTTCAGCTAAGACGCTCCTGGGGTGCATTCCAAAAAAAAAAAAAAAATTGTTGAAAAAGACAAGCTGACATATCAAAGGCATAAAACTGTTCTCTGCATTGTCTCCCGGATCCACATGCGTTCGTAATTTTGTGGTGTGAAAATAAAAATTTGTTAAATAAATATGAAAATTCTAACTCCATAAATCGTTCTTTCTTTCTTCCTTTCATATTTCTATGTATTCCTCCTTTATATAATGTAGTAAGTTGTTTTATGACTTATGTTTCCATTATGTCTGGCCTGACATTCATACGAGTATTTCTCGCTTGCACATACTTGGTTGGTGGCATTTACAATTCATAGATTCAGATACAACTGGAATTGCGTACTTCATGCAGCGTTAAATTAAATTAATCCACGGTCCATTCAACTGACGACTTCATCATCAATTCAACCTTTTCTTGATCTTTGTGCGAACATTTTTATATTTTTATAAATAGAAATTTTGTCGTGCAAATTTAATAATGAACGCAAACGGCATTTGTCGTAAAATTAGAAACACTCTGCATTAAATTCGAATAAAACGTTTTTCATTCCTTCTTTCTTTAGTTCTACAAGTATAATGGTTTGTTTTCGTTTTTGAATAGAAAAGGAAATCAAATAAAAAAAAAACTAGATACTATATATCTTTAGCGGCTGTTTTTCTCATACATTCATAATAAATAAAATTTATATATATGCATATTTACTTTATACTACATTGGTATATTCCCTCGAGATTCTGATTGACACACTTTATGAGATACAAAGCAGACATTCGTTTTGGAATTATAATTAAGTCATCTGAGAAACCGGAATTCGTTAAACGTATTCAATAGAATGAAATTGTTTGAGTATTTTTGTCTTTTGTTAAATATGAAAATGAACAGCAATAAAAAATTTAATTTTACGGTTTTTATAGGCAAAAATTTCATATTGAAAAACACATTTAAATTGAGATAATTATTTGTTTAGAGTAGTTAGCTGTTTATTATTTTAAATATTATTAATATTGACTGTATCAGGTCTTGAAATATTTAAAAACTACACTCATCTACGATACCTTTTTATAAATTTTATTATATGCGAACTTATTGAAGGTAGTCTATATCGTTAAGCCTTGCTTTTAACCAGATATATCGTATTCAAATTTTGTTTCTATTACCCTCTGAGATTTTGTTTAGATACGACAAATTTCAAATTATTAAATTAGATTTACTCTATTTTTCTGCAACACCTCATGTTGCAATATCCAGAACTGATAAAATTATTTTTAAATAGTCTATGTATTATCATCCGTGGCTTAGATAGAACTTCAAGATGGGATGGGAGGGGGTCAATAGTCTGATACATATAACACAAGTTAAGACACAATATTGATATCAAATTTAAAGCTAAAAATTTACAAGATATTCAAAAAAATCGAAAGTAATCGCTAAGTTTGTGTGGGGCCTGTCCCTAAAAATGGGCGTGGCGCCTAGTTTTTGATATTGGATGATATTAGAAGTGTTCTTACCCAATTTGGAGTCAATACATTCGAAAATAACACTTATTTTCATACAAAAATTTGAAAATGGGCGTGGCACATTTGATTCGACATCGCACGACATTATATGTGATTTTATCCAATTTGGAGTGAGTATATGCATATATAATAACTATTTTCATAAAAAATTCGAAACTGGGCGGTAAGATTGTCTTTTCTTTGTGCTTCCCAAGAAAAGCTTAAGCTTAAAAGTCATGGTTTATTGTATCATATTGTTACTCACACTAAGCTTCAAGAGGTCACAGGCTTGATGAAAATGTCGACGAAAACCAAAGTTGTTTCTTGATTCGTATATAGTTCAAGCTTCCAAAATTGCTATAATTGAAAGCCGAACTAATTGTGTTCCCGAGATAATATAGATTATAATTTTCGGGTTTCAATTTAATTAATAAAAAGAGTTGAAATTCCTGGAAGTCTTATAGTAGGGGGTTGTAGGTCTGGTAGAGTAAAGCGGAACATTCTCAAAATCTGGACTTAAAGTTACAAAACTATTTTTTTCTCCTTTTTTACTTTTATGACAATAACTCCGTAAACTACGAATCGAAATTTATTTTTTAACATGTTTTGGAAAGAAAAAACTTTGTCCTTTTGAACAATTTCGAACAAACAAATCTGTGAGTATTTTCAAGGAAAACGCAATATTTTTGTTTGTTTTTATACCCGTTACACACGGTGTAAACGAGTATATTCAGTTTGTCCGAAAGTTTGTAACGCATTGAAGGAGGCATCGGAGACCCCATAAAGTATATATATTCTTGATCAGCTCGATGAGACGAATCGATCTAGCCGTGTCCGTCTGTCTGTCCGTCTGTTTGTTGGTATGCGATTCAATCGCTTAGTTTCAAAGATATTGAGCTGAAATTTTAAACTTAAGCCTTTCTAGGCAACGACTAGGTTAAGTTCGAGAATGAGAATGCCACGCCCATTTTTAGGTGTAGCCCCCATACAAACCTACCGATTTTTTTCGATTTTTTGTATAAAAATAGAAATTATTTACGAAAGTATTCGCTCCCAATTGGGTAAAAACATTTCTTTTGTCATCGAGTGTCAAAACCAAGTTGCCACGCCCATTTTTAGGTATAGCCCCCATACAAACCTACCGTCCATTTTCAAATTTTTGTATGAAAACATTTATTTTTTCTGAATGAATTCAATATAAATTTGGTAACATCAATTCTAACGTCAACTCCATCGATATGGTAAAGATCGAGCTAATATTACATAAAGCCTCCATACAAATTTGTCCAAATTTATCGTGAAATTTAATATTTCAGCTTAGGTTCCACCGAAGTTAATGTTTTTCCTTGTTTTTTTTTTTTAATTTTACTACTTTATCGATATTTGGTTACCCTATTTCGTTTGAAAGCTACATCTATGGTACACGGATGTTTGGTGGGAAATATTCTATAACAATTGACCAAGTTATCAAACTTTTTCTAAAAACAAATTTTTCAAAATAACACTTTGAGCTAAAACTGAAGTGAAACAAATTTTATAATGGATTGAAAAATCTTCATTTTCATTTAACATGGAGAATCTTAGTCTATATAATTTGTATGAGCTTTGCTGCATAGAGAAGCTATTTTATTTTAAAAAAATAAGCAAGTGCTCCTAATAATGGGTAATTTAAAATGATTTCGATATGATTTAAAATTATTTCAAAGATTAATTTAATTTTAAAAAAAGTGACAAAACTGTTGACCATATAAAAACTGAGTCAATGATTTATCATTCAATACAAATTTAAAATATTAATTCAATAAAAATCATGGGTCTGTAAAGTGATTAAATTTAATAACTTTTTTTTTTAAACAAAAGAAAATCAATAATTCTGTTTTATTTTCAACAAAATTAAACTCTTAAACTATGTCCAAATAAAAACAGAAAAACAAAATAAAAATTATCTCACATCGAAATGTTTAAAATGATGGAAAAAAAAAATATTTTTATTTAAAGTAAATAAGGCGTCTTTAGTTTGTAACTCAAAGCGACTAAAAACAGCTCAACCACTGGCCAAGCCCAAACTAAAACAACAAAAAGGTAAAAAAAATGCGTCAAGATTTCCCTTTTTTGTATTTGATGAATCCAATCCCAATGAATAAAAAGTGATCAGAGGAAAGAAGTGGAGTAGATTTGAATAAAGCAAGTAATGTGGTTGTTCGTAGGGGAGAGTAGAAGAGTGGAGTGACTTTGCTGTGGAATAAAGCAAGTATATAAATGAATTTTTTGTATTCGTCAGATACATTTCGCTGCCGACGTTTTGATGAAATGTTGAATGACTACTTTGTTGTTATTGTTGTCGACTCGCTCGGATACTTCTCTCATTCTCAATTGTTTGAGCTCTTTTGAATTTTTGTTTTGCTCAACCACCATTTCATTTCCAGTTGAACTTTCAAACAGTAGAGACGACACGGCACGACACAAACAATAAGATACATTCTTTAATTGATAGAAAAAACGAACAGAGACAAACTATCTGCAAAAAATAATAAATTTCGAAGAATAAATGAATAAATAATTATTTATTAAAATTAATTGAATTGTATAAATTATAAAAATAAAATAAATAAAAATAAACTTTCTGAAAAATAAATTAAAGTGAATATTTTAATATTGAAGCAAGGATGTTCCGTGCTCAGACAGACATAGGATTGTTTCCAAGGACTTACTTTCAGGACCCTAGTGAATAAAACCACCTTATTCAGAACAGAAACCAATTTGTTAAGTCAAGAGAGGGCGCTGGCCCTTTACTCTCACGTGCCATCTAGCGGCGCTTGCGCTGTTCACTGTTTTGAAGTCATTGAACGGTTTGGGATGCACACTAACACTAACACACACTTATACAAATACTAATAACTTTAACGAAGTTTTAATACTCTTCACATAAATCCCTTAATGAAGCAATTAAAAAAATGTTTTTAAATTTCGTAGTCTGATCGTTTATTTTTCTTATCCAGTAAAGTTTTCTCCTTAAAAAATAGAGAGCAATGAAGAAACTTTGAAGTAAAATTTCGAAATGAATTTAACTTAATTTAGAAATTTTAAAAATAATTTCATTTAATTGTTTTCTACTGAAATACCGAGATTGAAAATTAACAAATTTCAGAAAAGCATGACAAATGATTCTTTTTCAACACTTGTAATATAAAAAAATAACACAGGCCGACAAAATTTAACAAAAGTCTAGACCCAGAGACCGCGACACCCGAAGGATTTTGATGCGCTGAACTCCGAATCCATACCTCCTAGGTTTTCGAGATATCCTAACCTAAAAGTGCAAAAAGCGTTTTTTTGCAGTTTTGAGGTTACGTGACGGAAGGAAAAAACTTATTATCAAAAAACGTTTTATGGCAATTGAAAGTACCACCCTTCCCCTTTTAAACCTTTTTTGGATTTTTTCAAATATCTTTTTTCACCGAAAAATCTCTATTTGAAATTTTACAATTAAGCGTATTAACCCTTTAACGCTTTTACGCTTAATTGTAAAATTTCAAATAGAGATTTTTCGGTGAAAAAAGATATTTGAAAAAATCCAAAAAGGTTTAAAAGGGGAAGGGTGGTACTTTCAATTGCCATAAAATTGATAATAATTTTTTCCGTCTGTCGCGTAACCTCAAAAACTGCAAAAACGCGTTTTTTTGCACTTTTAGGTTAGGATATCTCGAAAACCAGACGTATAGGAGCAATTCCGAGCACGGATTCGGATTCAGCGCATCAAAATCCTTCGGGTATGATAGGTCTTGTCTCTGGGTTAAAAACTTGAGGCCTGTGTAATTCATGTGATTAGTATAGTATATCGACATGTAGAAGAAGAAAATAACTTTCGAAAAATGTACACGTCATCGTTATAAAACTATCCGTGCTCTAGATACATATATTGTTATAACTGTAGAAAGTATTCAAAAAGACTGTTTTCAAAGAAACCTTGAAAACAGTTCTTAAAAGAATTTGGAATCTGCGCCCCAAAACACATGAAAGTAGATCCATGAGAAACCGGCTCTCGAGACTAGTCTTAACATTTCGATTCGGAAATCTAATTCGAAATGTATGACATCAAGGAATTTTGTAAAATTTATTTGACTTTTCTCTGTTCTTAAAAAATAAAGACCATGTAATACCATGTACGCAACCTATATGAACTTGCGTCCAATATTTGATTTCCTAGTATTGGTTGTTAATTCCTTGGCTTGCACACGGATGGGCGTCAAAGTTTGGTTCTAAGCCTTTATTTTTAATTTTTAATGAATCCAGAATAAAATAAATGAATCCAAAAAACAAGGGGAAAACGTCAACTTCGGTAGAACCGAAGCTTAAATACACGTCAGATGAATCTATAAATAGTATATATGTGATGTTCAGTGGCTTAAAATAACTTCGAGATGGGATAGGTCAATGGGCTGATACAACAAAGGCAAACAAGGAAAAACGTTAACTTTTGGTGGAACCGAAGCTTATATATGTTACCCGTCACACGTATTTTTAAATTGTTAATGTGTTATCATCAGTGGCTTAAATAGAACTTCGAGATGGGATGCGATTTGGAGTCAAAACATTACTAAAAAAAAAACCATTTTCATATAAAAATTCGAAAACGGGCGAAAGTTTGTATAGGGACTTTAGCTAAAAATGGGCATTGCGCCTTGCTTTTGATATTTGATGATATTAGATATTTTTTAGGCCATTTTGGAGTGAATACATTCCTAAATAATAACCATTTTTCATACAAAAAATTCGAGAATGGGCGGTAAGTTTTTATAAGGAATATACCTAAAAATGGGCGTGGCAAAGTTGAGTAAACATTGGATGACATTAGAAGTGTTTTTACCCAATTTGGAGTGAATATATGCATAAATAATAAATATTTTCATAGAAAAATTCAAAAAAAACGGTATGTTTGTATGTTCTATACCTAAAAATGGGAGTGGCACTTCATATTTAAACTTGGTCGTTGTCGAGAAAGCTTAAGCTTCAAATATCAGCCAAAACCGTTCGACTTCGCCAAAATTTGATTTCATTTTGGATTCTGCTTGAAATTTTAAAAATTAAAAAAAATAATAATAATATTTTTTACGATTTTCGTTCTCTCATAAAACATTATTTTTCGAGAGGCAAATTGGCGAAGGAAACAAAAGAAAAGTTGGATATATATTATGGAGTTAGTGCTCCGTCAGATTACACCGTCAAATATTGGTTTCGAGAGTTTCGTGGCGGCCGCAAGTTCAATGTCAAAAAAATACATGAAATGGTGTTGGCTGAAAGAAAAGTGAAGGTGCACAAGCTAGCAGATGCCACAAAGATAGTACTGAGCGCAAAAGCCATATTTTGGGCGAGATTCTGCATATGAAAAGTTACGCAAGCTCACTCCGGACCAAAAACACGAACGCTAGTTCGAAAGAGTGTTTGCTGATGAACTTGCTGACTGTTGATGGTAACTTGGTAACTGCTGATGAAACCTAGATCGACTATTACACACTAGAATACAGAATGAGTGCCCGGCAATGGAATGAAGCCAGCACGAGTGCTCTGAAGCTGCCGAGGGAGGCTCAATTCTGTTTCTGTTTTCTGGGATTTAATTTTTAAAAATTTTTTTTTTTTCATTTTCAAGAGTAAAAATATTTTTTTTAAAATGCAATGATGATATTATTTAAGGTGGTGTGAGTTAAGAAAAACAAGGTTCTGGAATATTGATTAAGATTTTCTATTGAGACTCTCGAAATGTTCAGTACCACGTTGACAGCGATTATGTAATTTAAAAGAAAATGTTTCTTGCAGAATGTCCCTGAGTCGTGGTAGCAGAACAAATACTTCACTTAAATCGAAAAATCGTATGATTTTCGAACAGGTTGATATACCTTATCATACAAAATTTTACATATTGCAATGAAAACATTTGTTTCTTAACTGGACCCTCTATTGTCTGTATGTCTGACAACGCCAATGCTCAATCTTAGAATTAAGTATCGAATTATTTTTTGCCTTATTAAAGGTGTCGTAAAAGAGATTGTAGTGTTTAATTCTTTGTGGTATATGTAAGCTTTTAATAAACCAGTTGCCTATCGTAATATTCACGAAAAGAATCTTAACTCACTAATGAATTATCTTTTGAACAAGATAAACATTGGAATTGCATGCAATAATGGTGAATTTGATTCGCTTGTGCAATTCCGGTTTTATTTTCACGATCGGTGCACTTTATGCAATGTTTATGCTCATAAAAACCAACGCTGGATGATGTAACAAAACGATTTTAATGAAAATCGGAGCAATCAAAACATCAGCATGACACGCGGCAAAAAGTAACTCGATGTTCATGTAAATTGACAACGAAATTGGAGCTTGCAGTTTAGAGCAGCAGCAGCAATGTTGCGAAGCAAAGTTTCAAATGAGGCAATACAAACGCCATCTCCAACGCCATTGAAGCTGTCAATGATGATGGGGGAAAGTGTAGGGAACGGAGGGAAAACATGAAAATCATCTTCCAACTTATGCTGCAAGCGACTGAGGCGAGGCTGTTGTTGTTTTGAATGCAACTCTGAAATTGGAGAGAAGCTAAGGAAGATGCTGATGCCAAAAACTAAAATAACAAAATAAGAAACAAAAAATCAGCTTAAAGTGCTCACAACTAAGAAAACAAGTGCAAAACATCTTCGAGCTTTGCTTGAGAGTAGATTGTGATTTTCGTGCTTTCCTTTCCTGTTTTTTTTTTTTTATTTTATTTTTCTTTGTTTTTTTGTTTGCTTCTGGCTAAAATGCAATTCACAACCCAACTAAATGGGCGGCTGAGTGTAGGGTACACTCATCCTTCTCTCTTGCATTTCTCTGGCTTCATCATCACAAGAACGGCAGCATCTTCTCGTCTCTATTGTCGTTGCATATGCCATATCAATCCCTTTGACCGAACGACCCTGTTCCCCCTTCATTCTTGTTTTACTCCTACATTCTATGCTTCGTTGCTGAAGCGATACACAGTTGAGTAAATTACACTTTTGATTTTTAGTGGCCGTAAAATAATCGTAAATGTCGTGGTTATTGCGACCGAAAGTGCCCATTTTAGTTCTCAATGCCTTTTTTTGTTCAGTACTATACAGTGTAGTGCAGTGCAGTGCCACGTTAAAGACACCCGTTCCCGCATTCCCTTGCTGTTATTGCTGCTGCTCCTGTTTATGCCACGAGACGCGTTGCACTTGTTAATAAGTTTCAGTTTGCTTAGCTTTCAGCTTTCAACTTGGTCGAGCTCCTTTGATGTTTTCGATTGAGTTCGGTCGTTGGTCGACGACGAAATAGAGTTCCTTGTCTACCTCGCTTCTTCTTCTTCTTCTTTCTTGAAGCTCCAGGTTAAGTTTATAGTTTTCGCTGGAATTCCATTCCTTGGCTTTTGTTTGACTTTTCAAGCGATTTTCTTAAGCATTGCCATTACCTTTACGAGCAGAGCTCGTTGTTGAAAATTTCTCTGTTGCTCTGGCGCTGTCGCTGTCTCAGTTCAATTTAGTTTTGGTTGGTTTGCTTAGTTTTTGGCTTTCTCTGACGCAACTGGTTGCCGTAGTTCTTGTTCATTCCATCGTTTATTTACTCACAAATTTTGAATTTGATTTTATTGTTATGATCTCAATTGTTTTCGCAATTTAAACACTGAAGATTTTCCAACACATCAATGCTCGATAGTTTTGTACTTGTGCAGGGTACGTAAATAATTTTGGAAATATTCTGAACTTTGTTAAGTTTTTTGTGTTAAAAATATTTTTTGTTACTTTTTATTATAATTCTTTGCAATCTAAACTTATATTTTAGGTATTTCAAGTATCCAGAGCGCTTCTTTGATTGACAATATTTGCCTACTTTTTTTAAATTTCAACAACAAAACACGAAAGTTTGTTTTTGTAATTTAAGTTAGCAAACACTGTCAGTCAAAAAGGTACTCTGGGCACTAAGGACGCCTATGTTAAAAGATGAAAAGTTTGTGAGTTTCTTTGTGTGTCTGTATGTAGAAGGTAATCTTCGAAACTTCTTAACTGATTTAAAAAATTCTTGTATATGATCCCACAAAGTGAAAGAGCTATCTCGTGCTAATCGAATTTGCAAAGAACGGTGAGAGATGTTTATATGACTGATTTATATAGAAAAATAATATCTAAAATAATTGGGCGACAGCATACTTTTATATTTAAGCCACAAAATATAGCATTTGTATCGTTAGAGGATCTTTATTGGTCATGTTACCAACAATTAGAAATCCTTATCAAAACCATTAAGATTATTGTCACAAGTATAAAAAACAAGGTATACCTACTACTGTGCCCAAAATAAGGTGACATTTGAATTTTTGCGCTCGTCAAAGCAGTTGAAGGATTGGTTTTTTATTTTGGTCTTTGACATCCCCTACGTTTTGTTTTGTAAGCTGCTTAAAGTGAATTTCTCGTTATTTGCGATGTCGAAACTTTTGAGCAAAAGAATTTACTTTCAATTTTAAACTATTTTCTGCTGCGGATTCGTTGAGGATGGTGCATCAGCCTTTGGTGACGAGGCTATGTCGAAAAAAAGTGTTTTCAAGCAGTATGATGAATATTAAGCAGGTCGTGAACTTGTCGAAGTCGTCCTGGGCAACCATCAACCTTAATCGAAGAAGCTCACCTCCAAAAAAAAAAAAAAGGAAATTTGGCTCGGGCTCAGCCAATACAATGTTGAAGGATGTTTTGGGTTCAAACGCGTCAAATCACGACTTGTACTGAAATCATAGTTTTTTTTTGTTGGATTTTTCCGTGATTTTTTTTCCAAAAACTTGAATCTTATCGTTCCACAGCAAGCTTAAGAGATTACTCCGGGATCACCTAAAATCGACTGTATCTAAGACAGGAAAATCCGTTAGCATAAGTGTATTGCAATGGGATGACTTTGAAGGCGATGCACTTGATTTGTGAATATAAATAAAGAATTTTCAAAATAAATGCAATGTAACTTTAAATCTTGGGCACAGTAGTACCTGATGCTAGGGCCGGGAAGAATATGATTACTTTGGAAAAATATGGGGCCACATATAAAAGATATTAAAAAAACCCTTCATATTTTTCAATTACTTGATCTAAAAATTTGAAATACATACATGTTAAGAGAACCGATTTTTAGTATTCATAATAAATGTTAAAAATTATCATGGTAAATTTAAAACATGATGTCTTAAGAACTCCTTACTGAGAAAACTAAGAGACACAAGGGTACATTCATACGGTACCTTGTAATTATTTCACAAGCAGTGGCACAGTGCAAAGAAGTGCAAAGAGGAACAATCAGCTTAAAAGATTGCAAATTATGTAAAAAAATTTACGATTTTGGTGTTTTTCTTATTATACAAAAATTTCAAGTCACCATTTTCGTTTGTTATAATTTCCGAAACTACTCAACCGATTTCAATAAAAGCTTGTAGACTTGTATTTTTTGATCCAACTTAAAAAATAGGATATATAATGGACGGTGTGCGTGGCCACGATGGGCGTGGTTCCATTACAATTGATACAGAATTTCATAGTATTTTTAGAAATATTTGAACTCGAGAAATAAAATTCGGTTTACATGACGCTAGGGCCGGGAAGAATATGATCCCTTGGAATAATGCATGAAGGGCATGGTTGAGTCACAGGAACAAAAATCGGTTAATGTTGATAAGAACGGGAGAAGTATGAACCATCTGATGTATGGACAGAAGAGATGGTTGCTGACATAAAAATATTTACAACATTTTTTTCGACATCGAAAGAAGGCCGATTTTTTGGGTTATTTATATTTTTTGATTTTCCCCTTGTTTTAATGGTTAATTTTAGCTTCAATGCGGTTGTAATTAAATGTTCAGACAGTTTAATGAATGTGGGTAATAAATTTGTATACCTTTCCTTTATCTCAGATCAAGTAAAGAGTCAAGTCTTATCTCCTCTGCACTAGACCCACTCCTATTATTATGTCCAGCATTCATACCAACAAGTGCTGTCCATTTCACTTCAAAACACTGTTTCTATGCTTACTAATTGCAGATTTGGTTCTGGAATACGTTTTATTAAGTTTTTCTTTACCTTTCGAACATTTAAGGTTTGACATCCATTATTTTGTCCAGCAGTGTACATAGTCAATTCTATCGCTAATCAGCCGTGGCAAAAACTACATCGCAAAGATCAAACGTGATGATAACTAATTATAAGTGTACCACATTGTAGGTATGTATTCAAATTTTGTATATTTTTTGCATTTCTCAATATTTTAACTAAATTTTAAAGTTTACATTTTCAACAAGAAGCAAACCACTAATTCCTTTGTTATATCATGTATTCATTAACGGAAAATAAACATTGCTGTGTACAACGATAATATGTGTACAGTTGTTTGTTATTTGTATTTAAACAATTATATTTGCGTAATTAATATCATTAATATCGATTTTTTACCGTATCGAAAAATGTCGATATTTTTTGAGAATTTCATATCCCATAGTTTGTATTGGATCGACCAACCTTTCCATTTTCCCAATTTCTCCAAATAGAGTTTTGCGCAATATAAAGTTTATTTTGCTCAACCGTTTATTTAAATATTTGTAACCTTAAGTTGTGATGACCAGTTTCCAGCACAACAAAAAAAAAAATAATAATCTAATTAATGTGAATTTTTACAAATACTTCAAAATTATTTTAAAAACAGAGCCCAATTTGAACACAAAAAAGAAAAGACATTAAAAATGAAGTGAACTACTAACATAGTTCAAAACCATTAAAACATGAACACAAATTCGAAGGACAAATGCAATTATGGGTCCTTCAGCGTTAAAACGATCGCCGTGAAATATTTCACAAAAATCCAAAATATTGTAATTCATAAATCATAAAAATCTGTCATAAAAAGAAGTATAAAAAAAAACGATTCAACAATGAATGCTTTTCAGCATGTCCTCGATATAGGCCATGATGTAAAAAATTTTCAAGGAGAAATAATATATGAAGATTCTACAATTTGACCTTAGAAAATTTGTTTTGACTTTTTGTGAGGCTTGTTATCTCGGCATTATCTAAACAATTCGACGCAGACTACAGCGATGCACAACGACGTGCATATCATAAAGGACTTGCAAACATCTACACACACACAGCCACACATGAAAATGTGTGTGTATGATCAGGCTCATTGTTTCCGTTAGACTCGTTCAATTATTGCGTGCGGTAATAAATCATAAAAATATATTTCATTCGTAAATAGGAGCCCATTTCTCTGTCGACGTCGATGTCTGCGGCTCTTTTAGTCTGTGGCTCGTTACACGGTGGATTGCTAAAATTTTGTTAAATTGTTTATAATATTTTTCTATCTCGTAGCTGCAAAAATATTAGCAAGGAAATTGTTGGTAGACCGGCTGAAATATTTGTTTGCGCCTCAGGCGAGTGAGGATCGCGCCCTCAGAGATCTGATAACAAAACCACCGAGGCAATTGCAATCTCTGTCTAAAACATATTTAGCCTAAATGACAATAGGTAAAACTTTCTCTTTTCCATTGACCATGGTTGATTTCGATGTACACAATTATACTTATTCGAATTTACAATTTAAAAATATGAAATTTATGATTTATTTCTCAATGATGCCGATGATATTTGGCGCTTATCTCGTTCTATGAATTCTTTGTTTGTTAAACAAAAGTGTTAACAATATTCGTAATAGTAAGGGATGCTCAAATTATGAAGACTTTTTCGTAACAATAATTAGTCTTTAGCAGTTATTCCAATTTTTTTAATTTGAAACATTAGAAAAATATTCAAATGAATTTTATGTATCAGATACATTTATGTAATCATTGTCTCTTCAGTATATCAAGCGGAATTAAAAACTGATCACTTTAACCCATTTACATATTTATTTTTATTGACAACTGCACAGATTCAGACTCTATATTTTTAGATGTCTCGTTTTACTAAATATGATATCCGACATGATTTACTACAAACAGATGATTTAATGCAACCGCATAAGTAAAGGAAAACGAATTTAAGGCGTACTTAACTTGGAACATTCATGTAAGTAGATCTAGCGTCGACACATGTTTCTATTTGGGTGACAGCATGAAGACATGAACATCAAAAAATACTACCCCTGTCTGAATTTGAAAGAAGTATGTGGCAACCATCTTGAAAACTGTCGTATGAGAAAAGAGCGTCATATGTCTCTGGAACGATCGATGATATGTCGAAGCAGTTGCGTCAATTGAAACATTTTTCTTGGATCGAACTACTTAGAACTTCATACTTGAGATGGGTGTAAATTTTGTGTTTTAAAATGTATTTAAAAATACATTTTTACTTGAGACATCAATTGAAATGAATGAAAGCGAAGGTAGCAAACATATTGAGAACGTTTTTGGTTCTTCATATTAAGATAATGTTTTAATACGAAAATTTTGAACTTTATTTTACTTTTAAGAGAAACATATGTAGTAAGTATGTAACCGAGTACATAACAATAATTTACTCCTTATTTAGCTTTATGAAATTAAAAAAAATAATAAAGTATTCCAGTATTAAGTATCTAAGATATGTTTTATAAATCAAACAGAAAATGGTCCATATGCAGAACTAACAGTCAAAACAAATCGTTAAAATGCCGTAAAAAAATCTTTAGGTAACTTCAAAACAGGAAAACTGTATAAAATAGAATCGAAACAAAAAGTGATGAGCATATTTGGCAGTCTAATAAAATTTTACCACCATTTCCTTAAACATTGAACATAAAACTAACAACGGTGCAGAGTGAGCAGTGCGTGGCAGCTCGTAAAAGTAATGACTTGAAGTATCTAATAGATGCGCATTTACACACTCAGATACACAGATATTACATGCATTCAACCCAAATAGCATCAGTAGCAACAACAAACATCAGTTGGGAATAAAAATCAAAATAATTATGGCATACGTCACGGAACTTGAGTTTTTATATCTTTTCTATTGATTGTCATCATCATGTCATACTAACAGATCGTAAAAAAAGTCGTAAAATCTTTGAACCCAACGCAAAACAAACTGAACGAACTTAAAAAAGAAAAACCACTCAAGATATATAAACAAGCAAAGAAATGAGTAAGTATGTCTGTCTGTCTGTCTGTCTGTGTCCGTTCATGGTGGTAAAGTAACTCACAGAATTTCAGCATAACGATCAAAATGAACGAAATGTACTACAGCGCAGCATGCACTCAAATCCTGCAGGACACGTTAAATTCAACGCCTTTGGATCTTACTAGATTTGTTTGCATTGAGTGAGTGGTAAACATGCGAATGAGTGAATGTATCTGAGCTGAGCTGAGTAAGTGAATTGAATGAGATTACTGTTTATGAAAAGGCTCATTGCTTCACTGCTCGGCATTCAAGTGGCGCTAAGTCGTAAAAAGACTATAAAGTTTAGTATTAACCGCAATTTGTTTATTTAGTTGTAAAGGGAACATTTTGTTTGACATTTAATTGTTGCGAATGGTTTATGTTGCTCCGCTCGTTTGCTTGGACTTTTTTACGAGCACTCAAAGTGGGCAATACTAATAAAATTTATTTTACGACAATTTAAATGATTTCATTTTAATTTCGACACTTTGTGAATGGTAAGACAACAACAGGGCAAAACAGCAACAGGTAGCTTTGATTTGGTTTATTGCCATTTTGGGCGTTCAAGTGGAACGTTTACAGTAGAAGTGCATTAAAAAAAGTAACTTAAGTTTAAATTCAGCTTGCTTCAAATATTGCAAAATTGGAAAGAGATTGTATTGGATTGAAATAAATGGTTTATTTGATATCAATAATATTCAATCAGTACATTTTTAACGAAATAAATAAAATAAAATGAATTCAAAAATAAAATTGCTTAAAGAGTGTTAATATCCATTGGAAAACGACCCGAGAAGAAGAAAAATATTGCGAGACTAAAAGCCGTTACGACAGGACATTATACCATAAAATATAAGTTAAAAGCAAGAGCACTGATGTCAAGCGGTCTACAGCTTGGACGTTGGAAATTAGGACTACGTCATTTTCGTAACTTTGATCCTTTCAGAGCGTATCATGGACAAAAAGTGAGAAACCAAGAAGTGTTGTATCAAAACGGCATCTTAACGGGAATTGTCGCTTCTTCGCTTTCTTTCCCCCAGTCACCTCAACATATCTTGTACGCAAAGTTTAAAGGATTTAAGTATGAATATAGTGGTCCCCGACACCGATTATAATAAGCACCTTGCAGAAATTCTCAGAGATAATCCAGAACCAAATTAGCATATTTTTGCTGAAAACTTAGATTAGTTTTTATACCATGTACCCAAAGAGTAAAAGAATAAGTTTGTGTGAATGTATGTAACAGACAGATAGAATGTATGTAACAGATAGATAGAACCTATAAAGTGTATACATATGTATATTCTTGATCATCATTAAAAAAAGGAGTCGAATTAGGTAAGTCTATCTGTCCGTCCGTCATGCTGTCTGCCGTACGAAGACAATTATCTCGGAGACCATAGGAGATAGAGCTATCATATTTGAAACTTACACTCTCCGAAACCGTCAAGTGTGCAATTGCAAACGGTTTTTCGCTAGCCCCATTTTAAGGTGTACGCCCTTACAAATCTACTCCAAAATTTGGGTTTTTGCATAAATCGTCATTGTTTCTTGTTCTAGGAAGTCAAAATTTATTACAAATTATGTTTGTGATAGTCCCAATGAAATATCCTAATGTAGGAAGGAACAAAAAGAATTTAGGTATAATCATCCATTCAAATATTCCTCATTACAGGGTATCTTGCAGTCGAGAATACTCGACTTCATCGGTTTTCCTTTTCATTTTTTTTTTTTTTTTTTTTTTAATTTCTATGACGTCTCTAAAAAATAGTTTAAAAAACGAAGTTCGTATTTATATTCGGATTCAAAGGGCACATATTTTTTTTTAATAACAGTTTTATACAGACTGTCACAAATGTACATACCTGACTTCATATTTAAGTTTAACCTTGAGAATATATAAAATTTTTTTCTCGAAAACATTTACCAAATTGTTGATTAGAAACTACAGATTTGTACTGTAATGAAAACCATTTCTACTAAGGATAAAAAAAAATTTTTATTAAAAAAAAATTGGTTTGCAGTGTATATACTGTTATACTTGAAATAAGCTAATCACAAAATTATACTCTTTTTATAGTCCAATACAGTATAATGATGACATTGGTTGATGAATGAAAGCAAACAAACAAACGTAAACAAGAACAATAACAAACGCCTTCCAATTATCTAAAATGGCAAAAGCAAAAATAACAAACCAAGAAAATAAAATCACCGGGGATAATAGAGTCATTCGTTTCACTTACCTAATCCGGCCCAATTGAACCCTTGACTTTTGCAACCGCAATTCATCAAACAATCGGCAGCAAATTTGCATGCGGCTCCGAACTATTTATTGCCGTCCGCTCTGCCTGTGTTCACTGTTTTCTCGTTTTGTTTTCGCTCTTGCATACCTTTTGCTTAGGCGTTCTTATGTCAGACAAGGACAGTTCGACGGATAAATGGACGGACGTACAGACAGACACGCTACACGTCGAATCATTACGGTTGCATCAAACGCGAGTTGTCCTTATGTTTGTTTGTCGGTTCGCGAAAGAAAAACGGAGGTGGAAACTGTTTGTCGATTGGGTTAATTGAGCACTTTTCCTTGCTGCCTACTTGTTGGCTTACTTCGCTCGCTAGTTGCCATTGTAGGCTGCATGGCTTTCAAGGGTCAAAGTGCGTCATTACCAACGTCATCATGAAATCCTTTCTACTTGGCAGTGGTCGGCAAACAGAATGAAGTGTTTGCGAAAACGTGCAAAGTGGGTGTAAACGAATCAAAATGCTGATGATAATGACGACAACGACAGCGATGATGACGATAATGATGAAAAGGAGAACGACGCTTGCAGCAGTTTTAACGATGGCGTTTGTTGATTGTTTGTTGTAATTTTTATGACTGCTTTGCACACAAACTCAGTAAAAGACTTTTGTTCGTTTCAACCGGGTTCTATTCATCGCTCAAGGAAAGTAGTACGATTCAATATGTATTTGTCTTATTAAATGTTATTTGTATGAAACGAAGAAAGAAGTTTTGAGTTCCAAATGGTAGAAATATTATAGAACAAGCAAAAACGTTAACACTTTGTATAACGAAAAAAAAAAAACAAGAAATATCGCTGAATTCGAGAATGCTAGAGTTATACTTATAGTGTCATAATAATGGAATAAAATGCTAAAAACTGACAAACCTAACATTATGGAAAACATAATAATTTATGTTTACCCAATGTAGCGCTTCATAGTATGCACTATGTTATATATAATATATTGTCGAAGAGAACCCTGACAGCTGAAATGTAAGAAATATACTGAATTCCAGTATGCTTTTCTGCTAAATACTCTGTACCCAATATTTATATACCTTAAGTTATGTCTAATCATAGTATTTATTAAATTAAATTTGTATACCCATGTTGTATATTTCATTTCGATTATTGTAGAGATCCTAGATAATAGTTCTTAGATTACATAAAACAAAAGTTTTGATATAAAAACTCAAAACTTTGGGGTAGGTTGGAAACACCCCTTAAAACGAGGCTAGAGAAAACCGTTTGTAATTCACCACATGACTGCTAAGGTGCTCTATCTCTTATAGTCACCGAAGTAATCGTTTTAATGCGGCAACTGCTAAACAGCCGGACAGACAGACATAGCTACATCGACTCTGCTTTCAATGCTGATCAAGAATATACAATTAAACTTTATAGGGCCTATCATGCCTCCTACTGCCTGTTACATATATTTCACAAACTTAATATACCCTTTTACTCTTCCGGTACAGGGTACAATAAATCTGTATATTTTTCTGGTGATGTACATAATTCATTGGGAATAAACTATTAAATTTATAAAAATTGAGATACTATTTATTTAATAATAATTTTAAGTCAGTCTAACGCCCACATTTACATCTACTGTCTAACTTTTTGGGAATTTGTATTATAGTAATTTAACTGGGAATGTACGCCCAACTAGACCACATCTTAAATATTGTACAATGCGATCAAATGCATTGTAACCCACAATAAAGCGTTAAGCAATTGCAAAACTCAACGCATAATTACGGCAAATCAGCGGCAAAAATAGCAAAAAGAAATCTTCAACGCCGTCGACGAGTTGTTTACGAGCTACTCGTTGGCGTAGTTGAACTGTAGGTGTTGGAATATAACCGCAGACGAATGAGACCTAGCCCAGCCCACCTGAGCGCCATGTATTTCTCTGGCAGCATTAATTCGTCGCTTATGACGTGACACTGGGGGGCGTTTAGATGCATTTTTAATTGGCACACACAAACACACACAGTATTAGTATTTGTGCTCGCACAATTGCGAAAAAAATAAAACACTTTAAATCAATTATAAAACACAAAACAAACAAACAATGCTTCCAAAGCTGAAGAAAAGCTGTCAAAGCCTAAGACAAACGGCCATAAAAGACGTCTTAAATGTTTAGACTACCGCGACCTCGAGCGCAGCCAAATCGAATGGAGTAAAACTTAAATTGCCACTTTGTGTGCAAATGCGATGAAATGAGCAAAATCTCGACTCCCTCATGCATAAATATCTTTCGAATGCAATCTCGGAAATATTTTAAATGACTTTGGCCAACAAAGTAAGCGAGTTGCCTATTCGAAGCAACTTTGAGTAGTTTAGCAAATGGGAAACGAGCTATTGCCGCTTGACAGAAATTGCAGTTTTAACTCTGGGCGCAATTCGATTCTGAGCTATGTATGCATTCTATACGGAGGCTCATTCCATACACACCCCTCTGGCAATTGTCTTAAAGCGTTTTAAGCGTCGATTCACCAGAAGCAACGCCGTTGGTGGTACAAACTGTAAAATGCATTCCTCTATGTTGCCTTCGCTCCTTTAAATTTATACAGCAAACATTTTTAACAAATGTACGCCCAATTGTTGCACGTTTAATGACAATCGGTGGCACGTCAAGTTATTCATCAATTCGTCAAATGTTGTCATTCGTGCAACGAAGTTGTATAGTACTGTCTTTTGGCCTCTGCTACCATTCATCCATCCATACATCCATCCATCTAACTATCTATTCAACTTATTCATCGACGGGACTTGGAAATGTGCTCCTCACGATTTATTTGTCATTCGCAGTCGTTGATAGTCTTAATTGGTTTCGTTTCTTAGTTTGGATTGCATAAAATAATCGTTAGAAAACGTGTTTTGCTTAATTGGTAAATTTATACTGAGTGGTTTAGTGCGAGTCAGGAGGTAAGTGTGTCTTCAATAAATGTTTGTTTGCAGTTAGCGTAATACTAGGTTTTATTTTATTGATTATCCCAAATACATTATTTACTTTTATTTGACTCGTTGAAAAGGTAAATGGTTACAAAATCATATCATATGGTAGATACATATAAGGACCTTTATGAAAAATAGAAATATATATAATATATAGATACTCGCATTCGCATATTAGTTTCATATTAGAAATGCAATGAATAATACAGGCAAAAATTAAACTAAAACAAGGACAAAAAAAAAAACAGAGAAAAAGTTCACGAAGGGCTTGGGATGCAGTCAATGATTCAGTACAACATTAGTTAAGATACAATATTCCGATTCATTAAAGAAGCAAGTAAAAATAATTTTCTTTTTGTACCGTCACGCTAGTAATCGTCATTACAATCCATGGATTCCTATTGGATTATAATGATAGGATATTGAAAGATTGTAGGGTATAGGGGTGAGAATTTCTAAAACATATGTATATTCTTCAGTACTCTTAAAAAATCTATATATCAAATAATATATGAGCACGACTACATATGAGCAAATACTTACAATAAAATTAGTTGTTTGAATTTTATTAAAAACGTTTGCTTTTCTACGTACTCATCTGAAATAGTATAGTAATCTGCCTTTTCATATATCCTGTTTGTTCTGAAAATGCACTGAAGACGCTGGTCCCTGTTAGACACAAGTATTATCAGCTGCCAGGACATTGAGTGGGTTTCAGCAAGTTAGAATTTTCTGCTTTTAATATAATCCGTAATTTTCATTTTTGTTGTTGTAATTTTTTGATTTTTATACCTGTCACACATTGTGTAAAACATATATATTCAGTTTGTCGGAAAGTTTGTAACGCATTAAAGGAGACCGTGGACCCTATAAAGTATATTAGGGTGGTCCAAATGAATATGGGTAACTTTTTTTTACAAAATTTTATACTCCCATCCACTACGATTGTTCTATATCGAAAATATGAAAACCCGTATTTGTTTTTTTTTTCAGAAAATATTTAATGGTGCCGAAAAGTTCCTGAAGTTTCATTTGAAATTTGTATTTTTATACCCGCCACACATAGTGTGAAGGGTATATTCAGTTTGTCTGAAAGTTTGTAACGCATTAAAGGAGATGTCGTAGACCCCATAAAGTATATATATTCTTGATCAGCTCGACGAGACGAATCGAACTACCCATGTCCGTCTGTCCGTCTGTCTGTCTGTCTGTCTGTATATTTCTAGGCATCTTTTTTGATGAAGATATAAAGATATTAAGCTGAAATTTGGAACTTATGCTTTTCTCGGCAACGACTATTATGAGTTCGAGAATTAGAGTGCCACGCCCATTTTTAGGTATAGCCCCCATACAAACTTACCGTTTTTTTTTAATTTTTTGTATAAAAATACTAATTATTTATGAATGTATTCGCTACCAATTGGGTAAAAACATTTCTTTTGTCATCCAGTGTTAAAACCAAGATGCCACGCCCTCTTTTAGGCATAGCCCCCATATAAACTTTCCGTTTTTTCCGATTTTTTCGATTTTTTGTATAAAAATACTAATTATTTATGAATGTATTCACTCCAATTTGGCTAAAAACACTTCTAAGTCATCTAATGTCAAATCAGATGAGCCACGCCTATTTCTTGGTATAGTCCTCAAACAAACTTTCCGCCCATTTTCGAATTTTTGTATGAAAATGGTTATTATTTATTCATGTATTTACTCCATATTGGGTAAAAACTCTTTCAATATCATGGTGCCACGCCCATTTTTAGGTGTTTCTTCCATACAAACTTACCGCCCATTTTCAGATATTTTCGAGAAATATGTTGTTATACATATCTGTATTTTTAGCTCAAAATTTTAAATTAATATTGTGTGTAAACTTGGGTGACCACTGAGGATTACACATAAACTCTTGAAAGATTCGTGTGACGGGTATTTAAGCTTCGGTTCTACCGAAGTTAACGTTTTTTCTTGTTTTCTTAAATTTAGTATAGAAACCTGGAAAATGAATATTTCTTAGAAGGATAACGATGTTTCTCTTCATAAGCGGTCATTGAATAACATCAAATTTCATTTATTATTTAAATTAAAAAAAATTTTGTTTTTCTCATTTTTACGTTCTTTTATAAATTCTGTAAAAAATAGTTAATGTTTAAAAATAAAATAATAACTGGTTGAATGCACTTCTATGGCCATTTATTAAGAGAAACATTGCTATCAAGGAAAAACTTCGGTTTTAATAGTTTAAATGTTCACCAGGATGGATTTCACGATGGACTTGGTAACATTTGTATATAAACCCGATCCTTACCGTATCGATAGTGTTAACTAAGGCGGACATTGGAATTGATTTTACCTAATTTTAATTGGATTCTTTCAGAAAAAAACAATGTTTTCATACAAAAACTCTAAAATGGGCGGTAACTTTGGGGGCTTTGACTAAAAATGGGGGTGGCCTCTTCGGTTTGACATTAAATGACATAAGAAGTGTTTTTACCCAATTTGGAGTGAATATATTAATAAATAATACCTATTTTCATACAAAAATTCGAAAACGGGCGGTAGATTTTTGAATGGGGCTATGCCAAAAATTGGGCGTGGTATCATGGTTCTGACATACAAACTGCCTAGGATCAAAAAAACTTAAGTTTAAAATTTCTTGTCAATATGTTAAACAAATTTTGAGTAAAACGCATCGCGACAGACAGACAGACGAACAAACAGACGGACAGACAGGCGGACATGGCTAAATCGATTCATCTCATCAAGCTGATCAATAATATATATACTTTATGGGGTCTCCGATGCCTCCTTTAATGCGTTACAAGCTTTCGGAAAACTAAATATACCCGTTTACACTATGTGTAACGGGTATAAAAAAGTGAACATTTGGCATGTTTATTTTATTAAGTAATTGTTTAATGAAAACACTTATTAAAACACAGGCACATAAAACCCCAAATGCTTTAATGTTGCCATCTGTTACATATTGAATAGAGTGGCAAGGTTTCATTTTCAGTTTGGCGGGTAGCAAATTTTAATTTTTTTTTTATTGAAATGCAAAAAATTAAAAAAATGGCAACCCTATACAATAAATGGAGAATCTCGGTGTCATGGTGCAAAATTTCGAGTATTTACATCAAAACACTTACAGCAAAACTCTGAGTTTTCGGGTTCACCCCAATATATGTATATATATATTTTGTCAAGTTCTTTTACGATAAACAATTAGACGAATTGCTTCAAATATGTTATATCAAGCCAAATCTTCACTTTAAAATTGGTTGAGATCGTACCTCGAATTTCGCTACTTTGTGATCTCTTCAAAGAAACGTTTAGTGATGTTTTACTACAATCCGAACGAATCGTAATCATAGATGAATTCTTAATACTTCACAACACACCAAAGACTAAGGAACATTTAATTTATAGTACTGCACTTCTACGAGGTTACGATCACCAAAGAAAGCAAAGATAGGTCTATCGATAGGTCTTCTTTTTTTTTTTTTTTTTTTGATGCACGTGGTTAAATGATTAAGAAGAACAAAATGGTCAGCGACTATAATTATTTAAAGCTATTGAATAGTCTCGTCATTGATTTAAAGATAAAACAACAGTATTTTGCAATGAAGAGAAGCTCCTCCACCAAGACAATGCTCGGGTACACACGCTTAAAGGAATAAAACCAATCTTAAATTGCTGAACTAAACCTTATGTCGTGATGTTAAACGAAAAACAAAAAAGAAAGCTGCAGTCGAGTTTGCTCGAATACGAAATACCCAGTTCCCAATTCAGTAAAGTCCCACCAATCTTTTTTGTTTAAAATTTCGATACAAAGGTAATAACTTCGTAAACTTTTCATTAATTTTTTCCCTATGGACCAAACTAAAAAATTAGTGTGCTTAGCGTGAAAGTAGGCCAGACATAATTAGGTTTTTCTATTATATGTGTAAGGAATAAAAAAATGTTTTTATATGAAAAATTCCAAAATTAAGGTATGTGTAAAATAAGGTCATACCAACATTTGTAAATTTTAGAAATAAATAAAGAAGTTTATGCAACCTCTTAACCCCTTAAAATTAGATTAGAGAACACGTGACGGCTCAGGAAAATTCCAGTTTCAAATATGTTCGCTCTATCTCTTATAGTCTCCAAGAATATATACTTGATGGGGTCTTTCATGTCATCTTCTCTCTATTACATACATTTACACAAACAAAATATACCCGTTTTCCTTTCGGGTACAAAACAAGCAAAGTAACTTTTTAAAGATGGATGTTTTACAAAACCTTTTTTCTTTTTGTTTATTGTTCATTCGATGTGTATTTAAACAAATCTATCAAATAATTCTTGACACGTCTCATCACTTGACTTGTCGGCCAATTAAGATGTCAACATCTCGAGCGGCTTTTTACAGTGGAAAGCTGCAAATCGAAAATGCCTTAATCAGACAACTTTCAAAGCAGACATGTATTGACTTTGAAAATCAAAATAAAAAAATTTTGTGTAATAAATCTGCCGCATAGCATTCGCAGAGGCGCTCTTTGAGCTATTTTTACGCACTCAAAATAAAATTGAAATGGGATCGGGCACGGGCACTAACAGGTGCCGATTATACACATTTTATATACATAGGAACACAGCGAAATTATCTTAAATCGGAGTGTGAACGCAGTTAGCAGTCTGAAGAAAAAAAGTTTTAATTAAAAGTAAACAATAGAATAATCGAATTTTTTTTTCATATTCAAGAAACACTCATTGTTTTTTTTACTTCATTGTATAAAAATAAAAAAATTTTCAGAAAATAAAAAAAAACGAATTGGTTAGTTTCATGCGTTTGATCTCAAGTTTTGTCGGCGCACTGAAAGTCTTTGATGTTTGTTTGTATAACGACGTCTGCCAACTTATATCGAGTATCGTGATAGTATGTCAGGGAAGAGAGGGGACTTTGGCGTCAAGGGTGATGGCGCTTCCATCTGCCAAATTGCTGCTTTATTAGCTGCGTAAGTGCTGAGCATCCGACAATCGTCATATGGACACCAGTCCATGAACTGAATCTCACCAAACGAATTTAAATTTCATCGTTTCAAACCGAATTGCATCGATTCAAATAGAGCAAACATCAAATCATCACGTTGATTGCCTTGCAATCAGCGCCATCGCTCGTTGTGAGCGATTATGGCTAATTAAACAGTGGGAGTGGTAATTAAATTAGTCGTAATTACTTTGCTACTGAATATAGAATCGATCCTAATGTGGACTTGCGTTGCGTTCTGACTACGTAGTACAATACAATACGTAATGTGAGTGAATAAGTGTGTGAGGTGTGTGAGTGGAGGCGGTTTTTAAAACACGTTGAAAAAAAAAATTAATCAAAACAAGTTCCATTTTCTATTTTTATTTTATTTATTTTCTTTCATGAGTTTGTCTTAATTTATGCATCAGATATTTAAAAGAGAATGCATTTCCTTTGCGAAAACAAAAAAAAAGAACAATTTTATACGATTTTTGAGTTACTACTAAATTAGCATTTGGCTACTGTTGACTTTTGATACGCTTCTTTTGACTTAAGGCGTCTTAAATTACGCTACACAGGCCAATTAATTCTATATACGTAAATAACGAGTGTTTCGTTTTGACGTATCCAAATAAAAAACGTATATGACATCATTTCAAGCTAAAAATAGTTTTTATTATACCCACCACACATAGTTTGTCGGAAAGTTTGTAACGCATTAAAGGAGGCATCTGAGACCTCATAAAGTATATATATTATTGATCAGCTATACGAGCCGAATCGATTTACCCATGTCGGTCTGTCTGTCTGTCTATCCGTCCATCTGTTTCACTCCAATCTGGGTAAAATCACTTCTACTGTCATCCTATGAGTATGCTACCGATATGCCAAGGATCTGGCCACTTTAACAGACAGATAGACTCCGTAAAAATTAACCTTACATTTTGTTTGTATTTTTTCAAGAAAATTATGGTTTTATGTCCATTTTTAGCTAAAAACTTCACATCTATGCATCTTATTTGAGCCCTAACATGAGTTGTGCCCATCCAACCCCTTTGCGGAATATAATCTACGTCACTGATGATCGTACATTAACTAATTAAAGTTTCGTGTGGCGGGCATTTGAGCTTCGGTGATACCGAAGTAAACGTTTTTTCTTGTTTTAAATGATAATTTTGATTAAACGCATTCTGAAAGACCATTTTTCCACCACATATTCAAACAATGGGGTCCCTGACTCGGAAATTGTTCGCAGGATTTTGCCTTCCAAGTCGTCCAAATTAACTGGTTTGCTCGCATAAATCGAAAAATAGTCCCAAGTCGTTAATTCAAATAATGCCGGTAACAGTTGGTAATCCATTCCCAGAAATATTGCATTCGCCCAAGATTTCTTCAGTCTCGCGCTGTATGCGTGTCAAACATATTGGAAAAAAATTTTGCAGAATTTGTTGCCCTCTACCTTGAGACTATTTTTAACAAAATAGCAAACCAAGGGCACATTTTTTCAGTTGGATCGTTTGTGTTTGTGTTATGAACATTGAATCATTAGATAGTTAGTTCATGGTTTGAAATGGTTTTACTGAACCAACATTTACCTGGTGTTCATATAAGAAGCAAATCTATCAATATAAATATAAGAATAACTTTTGGACTCTAAAAAGTTTGTAAATGTTTTACCAGATTTAAACGATTAATAAAAATATTTATAGCCATCACAGAAATTCATATAAATATGGTATAAAATTTTAAAATAAGACATAAATGAGTTTTTTTTTTATATTATTTATGCCATTGTTGAAAGACAATTCCATAATAGTTTATTGTTAAGTGTTTTCATAAAGCTTCAAATAAAAATCGCGTCTCAGCTACTTACTTGTCGTTTCATTGCCACCCAAAAAGACACCCCAGAGTGTAATTAAATTTTTGGCACTTACACGCAATAACAGCAACGTATCCTGTGCCTCAATTAACAATTATCATTATCGACAGAGTGCATCACGTGAAGTCACTGCGAACGAAAAGTGGGCCAAAGCAAGCATCCAGTAAAAGGGCACAAAGTGTAATCTGAGAACCAATCGACGAAAGTGCAACTATTGCCTTCGGTTTTGGACTTTATTTAATGTTATATATGAAATATAAATAATATATTTAATATTTTTTGACCTGACCCACTGTGCGTTCTCCTTTTTTTGCTTGCGTCGAAATTACTTTACTTCCATTTCATTTAGAGAGCAGTTCGCTCGGCTTAACCAATTACATTGCAATTTTAACTTTTGTACGCGAAATTTTATGACCAAATTGCTGCTGTGAGATGAACGAGAGCTATGCATATGCAGCACATTGATAAGGAAGTCCTGAATGCAGCCGACTGAATCAAACAAGAAAAAAAAACAACCAATTATGCGAAAGCGGGGACAAATGATTCGTCGGAGTCAAACGGGCTTAACATACAAATCGAAATAAAAATAAAACAGAAACCAATACAGAAACAGAAACAGAAACACAGAAACAGTAACAGAAACAGAAACAATAGCAGAAACAGAAACAGAATGCCAAATACAATCCAACGGAGTTAAGTTCTTTATTAACACTTAATAAATCACAAGCGGGACGGAGGGTCTTCATTGAGCTGGCTGCTATGGAAATGGAACTCATGTCTGTATGGCTGGGAAATTGTGGTCATAAACCAAGCGTCAGCACCAGTAGTGGCCAACTCGATAGAACGTTTTCCATTCCATCGTCTGCACTTATTTGCCGTTTCGTTATCGCGCAGAGTGCGACAGTGTCGAGCATAAATCCTCATCATAATTCAAACCATTGATCATCATCGGCGTCATCGTCATCGAAGTAGACACTGCTGCATTCAAATATTCGACGAATACGAATACGAACAAAAAATGACAAATTGTTTGGCGCTCGATTGACACAGGAACTGTGATAGCGACACCACCCGCACTTCCTTCGTCAAACTACATTCGCTGCAAGCATGTTGCCATTGTTGTTTGGCGCCTAGTTCAACTTTCTGTTGCACTATTCAGACCATTGGCATTGGCCATCGAGATGCCCGACCCCCTCTGTCCATTCATTTAACAAAACATTTTGCAATTGTGGCGAGCAAAAAAACTGAGGCAGCAAAGCGAAACAATAAAATACTCGTTAAAAGCAAAAATTTCCTGTTTTATTTTTGAATGAAAGTTTATTGTTGTTATTTTTGACAAGATAAGGTAAAAGTCATAAAATTTTATTATGTATTTATGCATTAAACATTGCATTATGAATTTAATATGGAATTATAAATAGTATTTTTCAGATTTAAGCTTTCATTTATGCATTCAGCTTTAGTTCTTTTTTATGAGTTTGCAGCGATTTAATGCATTTTCGTTGGACACAAAGCATTCAATTGAATTAAACCTGATACTCTGAACATATAGTATAACATAAAATCATACAATGTCATACATAGTAAATGTTTACTTATGTTAGAGCATAGAGTAACCAATATAAAAATACGGAGACATTTGAATGTAAATATTTTCACTTTTTAGATTATTTGCAACAAACCAATTAATTTGTCTATCACAATGGTCAAGATGGCTTTTCCTTAGTGTCCCAAACTTGGAAAGATCATTTTCTATTTTGCTCTAGTACCTTAATTTGGTGACAGCCAAATTATGCTCAATCGAATTTGTATAAGAAGTTAGCATTTTTCTGCTCTTTGCAAGTACTATGAAGAGCATCTGGTATAGAGAAACGTTTACTAATAAGCATGTTCATTGTTTATATGTTTGGAGGCTGGATATAACTGGTAAACATATTTTTAACGAAATTCAGTATGTGTAAGTCTGAAACAGAACCCCGAAGCGTCGACGAATTTGATCAAGTTTCCAATAACTTGAATATCATAAGGACGCACCAGATATGCACTTTGAACTAAAGTTTTTCTTATACAACAGATAATTTTGCAATTAATCAACAAACTAATTCACTAGAAATCAATTAATATTAAATTTAACTGGTTATTCAATTCGTTTTTCATATGAATAAAAGGTTTCACATTAACATTTATACTGCCTATCAAAACAGATTGCTGCTTCGTTAATATGAGCACCCATTTTTCTATTAAAACTGTAATACTTTATGCAGTCATTCTTCAGTTTTCAAAGTAATTTTTCTGATACATATTTTTTTTTTTTGATATTTTAATAATCTATAGGCTAACACCGAATAACTGTTGTCCAGTACCACAGGTTCATATCCTGTACGTATCGTTTTTTTATCTTCCGTCACACTCAAGTTTTAAAAATGATATTCACGCTTCAAACTTCACACTGGTACTGGCGTCTATTATTATACCCTGTACCCGAATGTTAAACGGGTATGCCTCCTTACAAAGACCCTACAAAGTTATATATATATATACAGGGTCCGCCACGTACCTTTTTTTTTTTTAATGCAATAAAAACAAAACGGTTCATCCGATCATCAAATTTATTTTTTCATATTAAAGTACAATCCTTCCGGTTACTTATGGAATATAAGTTCGTTCAAATGGCTGCCTCGGCTGGCCTTGCAGTACGCCATTCGGTCGACCCAATTTTTGAGGACATTTCCGATTGTTTGCGGCCGTATTTCGGCAATGGCGACGCAAATGTTGTCCTTCAAAGCTTGAATTGTCGCTGGCTTGTCCACATAACACTTGTCTTTGACGGCGCCCCACAAATAATAATCCAACGGTGTCAAATCACAGCTCCGAGACGTCCAAACGACATCAGAATTTCGGCTGATAATTCGGTCTCCGAAAACAGTGCGCACAAGATCGATCGTAACGTTGGCTGTATGGCACGGTGCGCCGTCTTGCTGGAACCAAATGTTGTCCAAGTCCTCGTCTTCGATTTCCGGGAAGAACCAATCCGTTAACATGGCGCGGTAGCGTTCGCCATTGACCGTAACGGCGGCTCCTGCCGCATTTTCGAAGAAAAATGGGCCAATGATACCGCAGGCCCAAAATACGCACCAAACAGTAACTCTCTGAGGATGCATTGGCTTCTCTTCGATCACGTGCGGGTTTTCCGTCCCCCAAATACGACAATTTTGCTTATTGACGTAGCCGCCAAGATGGAAATGAGCTTCGTCGGAAAAGATGATTTTTTGGTAAAATTCCGGGTCTTCGGCCAAGCGCTCATCTGCCCATTCGGCAAAGGCAAACCGCATCGGATGGTCTCGTGGCTTCAATTCTTGAACCAATTAAACTTTGTACGGTGTCATACCAAGGTCTTTTTCAAAATTCGCCTAAGGGACGTCGTGGAAATGTCCAATTGTTGAGAGCGACGCTTCACTGATGTTCCGGGCGCCTCACGCACACTCGCACTGTTTTTGGTTTCTCACGCGTTGGTTTATCAATAATTGTGCCGGTTTCTCTCAATTTTTCAAAAGAAAGCGCACATACGGAGCGGACGGTGCTTCTGTTCGGCTCATTTCCGTGCGTAATTTTCGCACACATTCTGCAACATTACCATAATTTTCAAAGTAAAACTGCACTATTTTAACGCGTTCCTCAATCGTATACACAACCATTTTCGTTCAGCGGAAGGATAAAACTAACTTTCTGTATAATCAGATGTGACATCAGTGTTGCCAGACTCGAAATAACCACTAGTTCAAAGAAAAATGTTAGATGGCGGACTCTGTATATATATATATATATATTCTTGATTAGCATTGGTAGAAGAGTCGATCTAGTTATGTCTGTGTGTCCGTCTGCCAGTCCGTCGGTCTGCCTGTCTCTCTGTCCTGCTACTGTGTGATTGAGATATTTTAGGAGACTATAAGAAATGGACCCACCATAATCGAAACTTTGAGTCTCCTGAGCGGTCTTTCTCTAACCCAATTTTAAAGGGAATCCCCATACAAATCTACTTCAAAACTTTGGATATTTTGCATAAAAACTTCTTTGTTTCTTACACTAAGAACTCTAAATTAAATATAAATAATGCCTATAATAGTCACATTGAATTATCAAAATATGAGTAGGACATACAAATTTATCTTTTTTTTATATTTTGTATAAAAATTCAATTCAATAAGGTATAGTACTCATAAGACTTAACTAAAGGTAACGATTGGGCACAGGGTAACTTGTATATTATTGAAAGTTGCATTTTTCGAGAGCAATTTACCCCAATTATGTTCCTATACTTATTATACATACTTAGTATTTCAACTTAGTATTTCAAAAACTAAAAGAGATAGGATATGAATGTTTTTGCTAAAATATGCCGAAATATTGGCACATATTTCTTTCGATGAAAGTAGCACGTCTCTTTTAGTTTTTAATTACTATGTTAAGTTTTTTTTGATACATTATTAGATAGGAAGAGAAATATAAGATGTTCAAGAGAAATTTAACTAAACATGTATGGTTGCAATACGTGAAGATCCATCCATATTAACATGTTTTCAGACCATATTTTTTTTTTTTTACAACGTTTGGTACCTGGGCAATAGAAATCATACCCAAATTGTAGCTGGATCTGATGATTTCTATGATTTTATCGACATGTTCGGCTATTAAGCTTTTAAAATATACAGGCTTGCGATTACACCTTTATAAAAAAAAATAAAATCGACGATACCGTTTTTTCCCCCCAACCCATAAAAATCATAAAAATAACAGCAATTATATTACTATCTCACTCCAATCTTCTACTATTCTTGGTCTATTCAATAATAGTAGAATATCAATAGAAATTTATAAGAGTTCTATGCAAAATATACAAAAACATTTTATATAAAATGTTATTGTAAAGTTTCTGCTGTATATTTTTATGCTTCTGGCTTCTGTGTATAGCCTAAATATTGCATAATTATAAAACTTTATAAAGAATAACGCATACAATAATATACTAGTATACACATATATCATAGAAAACTTAACTTTAAATTACCAGAATCCTCTTCATACATTGCGTTAAATGTTTTTTATTTTTATTTTTATTGAGAATAAAAACCAAACTGACAAGTTGTTCCAACTCAATCACAAACTCTCCGCTTTGATAGCGTTGAGTATTTTTTCAGTGCGTTAAGAGGGCTACGAACTGAAGCCAAAAAATAAAGAACCACAAAAAAGAAACCACTAGCATAACTAAGCCAACAACAATAACAGAAAAAAACCATCTAAAGCAACAAAGTCTGAATACACTCATAAGAATCGCGAGTATATTAGGTAGCAAAATTTTTACGAGCTCATTATGGCTCATTTCGGCGATTGTTGTGATCCTTTTATGCGCTTTCGAATGGCTTTAAATGGTTATGATGCTATTTTCTCTGTCTGTCGCCAGTGGAAGCGCGGCGTCGTCAAGCATCGAAACACCCTGGAGGGCACATCTCCATTGCAACTTTATTTTTTTTTCCTTTTTCCTTTTATTTTTTGATTTTACTTGTTGTTGTTGTTGTTGTTTTTGTTGCTATTGCTTGTTTGTTGTTGATAGTCACTTACTTATTTTCCCTTCCCCTGAAGCTGAAGCTGAGGGGAGAGATTCAGTCTGAGGCGGATGATGCTTGCCGCCAATGTTAAAGTCAACCTGTGCGTTTGTGCATGTCTCTCTATAAGTTTACTCTATATTTGTGTTTGTATCTATGAGAAAAACATCCAAGATGCTGCAAGTTTTTATTTCTTTAGTCCTTGTTTTTTTTTTTTTTTTTTCGTTTTTGCAGATTTCTCAGACTTATTTGCGGGTCTTCGAAAGTGAATGCGAGCACAACTTCTAATGTGATAGAAGCGGAATTGGCGGGTACTGTGCCCAGTAAATTTCTTATACATAACAAGTTTATTTTGCAAACACTTGTGGCAAGCAACTTCGTTTGTTCGTTTGTTTGCTTAATCTATGAGTATTTTGTATGAATGTGGAAACTTTGACAAATATTTGCAAAACTTTCACGAATGGTTTGGGATATGTTTATTCCATGGTTTTGTGTGTTTGTCTAAGCGAATTATTGTAGAACGTATGAATTTATTTGTTAATATTTTAAATTTTTAAAAATAATTTCTTATAGTTATATGTTTTTGTATTAATGTATCTGCACTTTGCATTATACATATCAACAATTGGTTTATGATTGTTTGTCAAAAAAAAATAAATTTATTTTGAGAAACTTATTGGTCATACAAAAAAAAAATGTTGCTTTTAAATTAGAATCATCCAAAAAATTGATGATTGGTGGAGGACTACAGGGTAAGAAAAAGAAATTGGCAATTGGTTTTTAACATGACTACATCGAGAACGGAAAAATTTCATGGAGTCTGGCCTCCAAACATTTATATTTTACGATAAGAGTAAAACATTTAAAAAATAACATAAAAGTCAAAAATGTTTGCCTATTCCTAGCTTAATTGTACTCTATAATTTCTTTTGCATACAGATAAGAACTTAAAAAAAAAAAAAACATGAGGTCTAATGCAAATTATCCGCAATTCAAGGTACGACAAAATATAATATTAATGTATATAACATTATTAAAATGACTGTCTCGAACCTATAAACAGTAAATGCGTAGAATAGAGTTTTCGTTGATTCGATCCATAATTCTCAAGTTAATGAGTTTTTAAATGATGTTCTTCTTATACTAGACCTAGATATTTTACAAGATTGAAAAAGATTTTTTTCAGGATATTGACAACTTTTTTTTCAAAAGAAAACTCCGCCTACACGCAGTGAAAGAGATGGTCAATCAGGTACGAGGAAATTAATAACATTTGTATATAACAATTAGTATCAACTGAAAAATTAACTCTCTGGTACTATGGACGCTAAATCTTTGTATGTAAACTCCCTATGTACCGAAGCTATACATAAGTAGAAATATAGATGAATCGCTATTTATATAAGAATAGGTCTCATACAAGCTTATATCACACTTTTTCAGTTTGTAAAAAAGTTTGTAATGCATGAATGAAGTATATATATATATATATATATATATATATATATATATTCTTGATAAGCTCGATGAGACAAGTCGATCTAGCCATGTTCGTCTGTCTGTCTGTGTGTCTGTCTGCCTGTCTGTCCGTCTGTCTGTAGTTACAAGTTAATTTGCTCAGTTTTAAAGATACTGAAATGAAATTCAAAACTTAAGCTTTTCTCAGTCCTCAGCTGTTAAAGTGTTAAAACCGATGTACACGCCCATTAAACGGCATAGACCAATTCGATTTTTTTTTTTTGATCTAAAATTGTTCATATATGAAACGATTTGTGATAAATACACTAAAAACACTTCTAATAGCAAAAAATTTTAAGGTGGGGCCTTTATAGCATGTGAGTTTTATATAAAAAATGATTTATTTCTCAAACGATTTGTGTCAAACTCGATAAAACACTTTTTATATCAATTCATGTTTAGAAAAGGACCAATGGTTGAGATGGGATCACTATTACATATAACCCATATAGAAATTTACCTCTAATTATAGATTTTTTCTATGAAAAATAGGTTATAGAACACATGAAGAAAGTACGATCATTACAGCACATAACCCCTTTACAAACCGAACGCACAAATTCATTCAAGAAAAGTTAGCCTAATTATCGTGTGACGGGTGTTTAAGCTTCGGTACCACCGAAGCTAACGTTTTTTAGTTAAATTTTATACCTGCCACAACAATGTGAAGGGTATATTCAGTTTTTCTGAAAGTTTGAAACGCATTGAAGGACGACAAGATGAATCCATCTAGCCATATCCGTATGTCTGTCTGTCTGTCTGTCTATCTGTCCGTCTGTCTGTATATCTCTATGCATCTTTTTCGTTCAAGATATAAAGATTAAATTTGGAACTTAAGCTTCTTCCCGGCATCGACTAAGTTAAGTTAGAAAATAAAAGTGCCACGCCCATTTTTAGGTGTAGCCCCAATACAAACTTACAGCCCATTTTCGAATTTTTGTATAAAAATAGTAAATATTTATGAATTTATTCGCTCCAAAATGGGTAAAAATACTTCATATATCATCATATGTACACACAACCGATATTATAATGATCGGGCCACTGTAACATATAGCCCCCATATAAACCTCCCATTTTCTGATTTTTTTTAAAGAAAATGTTTGTTATATCTGTCTTTGGCTGATATTGTGTATAAACTTTGGTTGCATCTGACTCCCACCCACCCCTTTCCAAATTTTACCTAAGCCATTGATAATAATAAATAAACTATTCCAAGATTCGTTTGGCGGGTATATGAACTTCGGTTCCACCGAAGTTGTTATATAGGAACTCTCCTTCAGTTGAGAGGTTATCGCTGATTTTCGTTTGGAAATTGAATTTTACCGAAAACAAAGGCAAAATATTTTTCTGATAGTTTGACATTCGCTGGTCTTCCGCCAGCCGTTTTCGAGTGACGGCATTCGTATTATATATATGTTATATGTATAGTACATGGATTTAATTTTTTCATCATATTTGAAATAATTAAAAATGTTTCTTATTCAAAAACTCAAAAATGATCAGAGGATTTGTATTGGAAGCTGTGGTAAAACGTGGTCGTGATTGATTTTGACTTACAGGCCAGGAAAATTAATTTTGAAATTTCATATCATTGTCTTCAAAACAGAAAACACCATAAGTCGTTTTATTTTTTTTCAAGCATTTCAGAAATACTTTAATTATATTTACAAACTTTCCAAAAATGGACTAAAAGTATACACATTTTAATACATGAATTTAAAATTTTTATATATCAAATTTTTCAATCCAATTCTAGAATAAATATAAAAGGTTTATTGAAAAAATAATAAGTAAATTTTTCACTTGAACCTTTAAACTGCCTAGATTTTTTTTACTTATTTTTCTTGTTTTGGTTGAACGATTTTTATTTATGAATACCAATAGTATATATCCATACAAAATAAAACAATTAAAAATACCCACCAAATCAGGGCTTAGTTTATTTTTGACCATATTTTTGGCTTTGGTAAAATTTGGAGAAGGGATGGCTAATAAACATTTTCTTGAAAACAAAATTAGAAAATGGGCGCTGACTTTGTATTGGGACTATATGTTATAGTGGGTGATTATAATATCAGTAGAGTATATATAGAAAGAAATGGGAGTGGCACTTTGATTTTAACCCTTGAACTGCTTAAAACAAAGAAAAACTTAAGTTTTGAGTTTCATGCCATCTTTAAAACGAAGCGAATGAAACGCATAAATACAGACAGACAGGCAACCAGACGGATATGGCTACATCGACTCGTCTCGTCATGCTGAACAAGAATATATCTACTTTATAGGGTCTACGATGTCTCCTTTAATGCGTTACACACTTTCGTACAAAATGAAAAATACCCTTCACACTATGTGTGGCGTGTATAAAAAAAATCGAGTCAAAACGATGTTTCCAGAGTCAGAAGTTATACAGCGCTAGACGAAGCGAATTAATATACTTTTAAACACTTTTTTATGAAATTGTTTGGTCACTTAAAACCTTCTTCGATGATTCTACACAAGCAAAAACTCTGCTTAACAAAACCAATTTTTGTAATATTTTTGTATATTTTTTTATGTGCACAGAATACAATATATTGTCAAAATATATCAAAATAATTATAAAGAGTGAAAATATAATAGCACAGAAAATATCGATTTAAGAAGTTACACCATTTTTTGAAAAATCCTCTTAAAATATTTAATTTTAAATTCATAAATTCTGGATCTATTCGCTTTTAAAATTATTCCGACTTATTCCGAAAATAAAAAGGCAGTTATTAAATCCCTTTCTGAGCACTAATTTATATTTAGAGTAATATTTTAAAATTTCACTAAAATACAAATTAAATAATAACTTTTATAGCCAATTTTAATGTAAAAGAAGCATTTCGTAGCCAATGAATAATCAGTAAATATAAATTTTAAAGCACTTATATTAGCCATTATACGATAAAATATCTAAAACTTGTTTTATGCAAGCGGCTAATTCTTTAAAAATAAAAATTAAATTAAACATTTTACATTAAAACAAAATAAATAAAGAAAAACAAAACATCCAAGCGGAGAAAAATAAATTTAAAAGAACTTCATCAAACAAAATTTGGTTTCCGTACAATGCACAATATGCAACGCTCGAATGCAATAGATACAAATGTATCTGCAAGCAGCGTATTCGAAGGTTTAATCGCTGGCACAGAGAGTTCGCTTTGCGAAATTGAGTGAAGAAAAAAATGAAAAAGAGCCAAACGTAATAAAAGGCAAACAAGAAATGAATGTGTCGACCGGCCCGGCCTATAAGAAAATTTAGCCCTCCTCCATTTTCATACAGTAACTCACTCACTCACTCGTACAGAATTTTCCGAATGATAAATTCTCTTCATATACAAACAGATTCCCACCCCACAGACTCAACTCAGATTTGAGTAAAAAAGTGAATGAACGCTGAGTGAGTTTCTTTCTGAGTGGTTCACTGGAATTGTTGAGCAAATTCTCACACAGCGTTTTAAGTCAATATGCTGTTATCACTTTACGCTCAAAATGCTCTCATGTTTGCATTTTACTCTCTGTTTTGGCCAATTCATCTTTGTACGACTTGGTCAACTCAACTCACTCTCAGCATTTCATTTTATTTTATTTTGTTTTCTGTTTGTTTTATTTTGGGGAGCGGAGCCTCAAATCTTTCGCTCAGCACGGCAGGCAAGCAAGCATTCATTCATTCAGTTAGCAATCCATTAACTGGAGCTAAACTAACGCAGCGCAGTCGACTCGAGTCAAAATACAACCAAAAGCAATTTAGTGGCGCATTCGTGCGAGGGCCACGGTTTGGATAACAGGCGCGCGCGCTCATTCTTTGCTTTGTTTTATTGTTCATTCTTGTCTCTGCTCTGCTCTGCTCAGCTCAACTCTGCTCTGCATTATCAAATCAAATCACCCATTATTGTTATTGGAAGCGTCAACGTTTACGTCAACGCTCGTTATTCGCTCAGTGGCCGTCGATGGCTCCGTGTGTCGCAGCGGTTGCAAACAATTCAAGTGGTATCCAAATTAAAATCCAACTTCAAAAATTCAAATCCAATTCGTGCAACACGACTCAATTCGATTCAATTCAGTTTTGCATCAAGTCAAATGTGTGTTTTTAAAAGTGAATCCCAGTGACAAAAATATACGCCGATCATCATTATTAATATTATTATTATCATTATTATTATTATTACTATTATTATTATTACTATTATTATTGCCACTATTTACTGTCATTATCATTATTGAAATGGCGATAATTATTACGGTTACGATTATGAGCGTTTAATAGTTTTGAAAAAAAAATTAAATAAAATTAATACAATTTGTATCGTAAAAAAATAAATAAAAACAAAAAAATCGAATGCCGCGAAATTAAAATAAAAATTTATACAACATATAAATTTTTTTAAATATATATAATAAAAAAAAATAAAACAACAAATAAATATAATTTTATAGACAGAAACATAACAAATAAATATACGTTAATAAAAAATTTTAAAAATTATAATTAAAATATTTATTTATAAATAATTGTTGTGCCAGTGTTAAAAAAGGGATAAAATTAGTAAAATTAAATTTGAAAAATTTAAACGAAACGAAGTATACGAAACCCAAATACAACTTTGCTACAAATAAAATAAATAATAATATTATTTAAATAAATCAAATATAAATATATTTCTCCTATACCAGTGGAAAGTGCAATAAAAATTGGAAATTTTTCAAAATTATTAAAATTAATTTTTTTAAAAAGTTGCAAAATATTACAAATAATTCAACATTTTAAAAGCAACTCAAAAACGTAAACAAAATTTAACTCTTAAAAAATTTAAACAAAAATTTTAATTCAAATATTAATTGACTAACTAATCTTTTTTAAATTACAAAAGAATAATAGTATATATAGTATATTGACTGATAAAAAAAAAAATTTAAAAAAAAATAGATTAATAAGTGCAACGCCCTTTGAAATCGAAAGAGATTCAACAAAAGAAAATTCTATACAACTGCTACATTTTTTTTGTCTCTGTGTTTCTTAACAAGCCGCCAAAATTCTTACCGCAAGCAGCATGAATTCATACTTCGAACAAGCTTCGGGCTTCTACGGCCATCCGCACCAGGCCACAGGCATGGCTATGGGCACTGGTGGCCATCACGATCAGAGTGCAACAGCCGCTGCAGCGGCTTACAGAGGCTTTCCGCTTTCATTGGGCATGTCGCCGTATGCCAATCATCACGCGTTACAGCGCTCCACACAAGATTCACCCTACGATGCCAGCATTACAGCCGCCTGTAACAAAATCTACGGTGATGGCGCTTACAAACAGACAGATTGTCTTAATATCAAAGCAGACACGGTCAATGGCTATAAGGACATTTGGAACACAAGTGCAAACGGTGGTGCCGGTGGTGGCACAGGCGGTGGTGGCGCCGGTGGTGGAGGATCAGGCTCAAATGGTTCAAATGGCGCCAATGGACAGAATAACACAGCAGGCGGCGGCATGCCAGTACGTCCCTCTGCCTGCACACCGGATTCACGTGTTGGTGGCTATTTGGACACATCTGGCGGTAGTCCTGTCAGTCATCGAGGTGGTAGCGCTGGAGGCAACGGCAGTGCTGGTGTTGGTGGTCAGAGTGGTGGCGGTGTTGTTGGCGGTGGAGGTGGAGTTGGTGCGGGCGCTGGTACTGCCTGGAATGCGAATTGCACAATATCAGGCGCCGCCGCTGCACAGACAGCCGCTGCGAACAGTTTACACCAGGCCAGCAATCATACATTCTATCCGTGGATGGCTATCGCAGGTGAGTAATAGTTTCCAAGTTTAAACGTTGCTTTATGATATTTATTAAATTTTAGCTTCTCCCCAGAATATTAACAAGCAGCCTCATTCTGGCACATCCTAAATGATTTAGCGTGGAATTGACCCTTTTCATAATTAACTCATCTAATGCAAAGCATAATAGACACATTTAAGCAAGAAATTTTGCACCCTGTGTCAGCATTTATTCTAAACCTTTTTACACCTTTTATATTCGCTGTGTTCATAATCCTGAAGTCTTTGTCAACTTTTACCTTTAATGATGCACAGCGGCAACAACTGAGTTGTTAATTGTTGTACTTGTCGTTCTTGTTATTATTATTATTTTATATTGTTGTTTTTGTTGTTGTTGCTGTTGTTGTTGTAACGACGGGAAAAGTGTTAAAACAAAGTGTGCTGCAATTTGTGCAATAAGAACGCTCAAAACTGCTTAAAAAAAAACTAGAGAAATTAAAAAAAAAAAATAAAATTAAAACAAAAGTCAGCAATAAAAACATAAATTACAACACGAAAAGGAGCTGCAAGAGAAAAATGCGCAAAATGAAATCCTTTCGTGCACAGGATGCACACACAAACACACATGTAAGATACTCACTCGCACAGCAAGTGGCAGACAGGAGCAGAAGCACCAAAGGTGTTACTTTATTTTTACTCTTTGTTTTTTTTTGTGTGTTTTTTTTTTTTTTTTTTGGAAAGCGTCAGAAGCCGCGCTTATTACAGTTAACAGCGTCATTATGTAATTATGTGCACTGGCAGGACTTTTTTCACCTCCCGTCTCGCGTTTAACTGATTCTTTAGCGTGTTGCGTTTTGTTAAACTGAGTACTTGGCGCACAGTGGGTGCCCCAATGTCCATCTGCAGCATTATAAGCAAACATTCGAATCGTTCAATGCTTTTGCTTTGTAGAAAAATATCAGCCATATTCTACAAAGAAAATATTTTCGAGCGAAATGCATACTGAATTTTTTATTTGAAGTTTTCATAAAACTGCCTTTATCTTTAGTCCGCTTCAAACTTTTTATATGAAGAATCAAAAAATTAAAATAAAATAAAATTTAAATTAAATGTTCTATATTATTTTTTTTTAAATTTTTTTTTTAAACATATTTTTTTATAATTTTGTAAACTGTAGTTAATGATTTAATAAGTGCAAGTCACGAAAAAAAATGTTTTAATCTTGAATGATTTTTTTTATAAATCACGCTATCAATATGTTCGCTAGAAAGACGCGATAAGCATTTCGACTACTTCGTCCCAGCTTCCAATGTCAATAAAATCAATCTAAAAGAATAAAATCATTTTTATATTTTTTAATGTGTTTCCATACAAGTATTTTTTGACATTTATTTGTTCAAATAAAATAATATAAATAAAATAAATAGCCTAACAAAAAATGTAAAGACTTTTTAAGTGTTTCTTATGAATTTTATCTCTTAATTTTCTATAAATATATTTTTTATTTAAATGAAAAAAAATAAAGTTTTTACACATAATTTCATAATATAATATTTAACTTGACGATCAAGAGATGTTAATGCCTTAGACCAACTTCGAGATTGGTTGGCCCAAGCTTTAATTTCTTTTTGACAAGTATTTTTTAATTTAATAAAGTTTATAACCTCAATATTTTTAAGAACGTCACAGGACACAACAACAGTTTAGAATAGTTAAAAGGTGGACGTATCGATGCTACGTATTTTTTATATTTATGTATATTTTTTTACAATTAGTTGGAGTCTTCACCATCACTTCTAAAGGTCGACATCTAACATCAACGATTTTCAAACCTGTAAATGATTTTCAAACTAACAGACGTGAAGTTCATAAAAAAAAAACGTTGTTCTAAAAACATAAAATCCTAATAAAGATTGTTCATATTGTAACGATTTTCCATCTTGAGAACAAATTTCATTTGTAGCTTTATTTAAATATTAAAAAAAATTGTTACACGCAAAATATTCTTAAGTAAAAAATAATAAAAATTGCCAAAAGAATGTTTCTGTCAACAGTTTCTCCCTCCATTTCTCCCTCTCTTTTTGACTTTTCTAAATGCTGAGCACCTCACATTCTATCTCTCTTCCACTTGTCGAAAACAAAATTGAATTTATGCGAAATTTCATGTAGGTGGTCACAGTGCAAACATAAATTATTTATTTCTTATACAGATCAGAACGTTTACGTGTTAAATTCGTTACATTTATGAGAAATGTTAACAAAAAAAAAAAAGAACAATTTTTCGAAAAATATAAAGAATAAAATCGCTCTTTTTGCAACGAAAAGCATTCATTTATTTTATTTTTTTTTCTGAAGTAAAAAGCCAGCGGCAAGAAGCTTCAGCTAAAACAAAATTGATGAATTACACCCGAAAATATAAAACAAAATCGGAACCGTTAAATTGCATTTTAAGCATTAATCGTATTTTTTTGTTGATAAAACTTTAAAGTAAATAGAACAATTGAAATTGAAAAAAAAAATGTTAAGTTAAAAATTGCTAATTACGCATTCGATTTCCCACCATTAATTTCCGCTGCTTAAAAATCAATCAAATCTTACAAGGCTATATATAATTAGTGGCCCTATATATTGTATAAACGAGCTCGTAATAGCCTCAGAGAGAGCTCCTTAAGAAACAATTAAAGTTGAACTAAATACAGCGCTAAAAAGTGAATACAACGCAATCTTGAGCTTCAGCTTGCTGGCATTTTATAAGCAGGTTTCAAGCATATTTTGTTAAATTTGTCAAAAAATATTGGCTTCGAACGAACGTCGTACGCCGCCGGATCAGATCTGTCTGTTCCTCTGTTGTCTGTTTGTCTGTCTGTCTGCCTGTTTGCTTGCCAGCCTTATTGTCTGCTCCTTCAGTCAGGAAACTGCTATAAGCTTCACAACACAATTACCTCGCTTCAACTTTACTCAAGCAAATTCCATGCGTCTGGCACTTCTTGTGTTCCACAGTGGTCTGAATTGAAGTACGTGTGGCTCAATCAATCGATTTTGATAGTAAAGATGATCGTAAATGAATTTATGCACTGCAAACAGCGCGCAAGGTGAAATGCCGTTGATTAATTGCATGTCAAACAAATACAGGGTGCTTCGTGTCATTGAACTGTTTTTAAATAAAAAGTCTGGCAACGTTACATTTTTAACTATTATACAAAAATATAATCGGTTTTCTAATTAGATATTTTCTGACAAGATTCTAATAGTCTTATCTTATTCAATAGAAGGTAATTTTAAGATACCTGAGTCGCTTAAGGTGAGGTGAGTTTTTTCATAAGGGTTGATTGAATATATCTTCTCTTATTATGAGTAACTTTGAACATTCTAAATTTTAAATTTAGATGATTGCTTTATTTTACCTGTGACATGCAGCCAGCAGACAACATTTTGTTTTTTCATTTTATGTAAAAATGATTTAAATCTGATTTTTCCTTATTGATCATAAAAGCTGGTACATTGTTTAAAAATTAATAAACAAAATAAATACAAGCAGCAAATAATTAAGACGCGTTGCCAGAAAAATTGCAGCAGCAATTTATTCGAGAAATATTTTTCTTAATTTGTTTGCTACGTCTACAAAAAAAAAAAATAATAAAATAAAAAAATATATCCACTGCGCATTATTTGTGGGTAGCTTAAAAAATTATTTATTGTTTCTTTTATTTATTTTCAATATTTCGATTTATATAAAAATTAATTTTGAATTTGTTCACTATGAAATAATATTTTTAAGTTCTATATTGATAAATTAATTGAATTGTTGCTCGAAAGTTACTAAATTAGACAACTTAATTTGACTTTTCCATAATTTGAGATCACACATGTTTGTTTAAATTCTAAAAACTTTGAAATAGTTTGGTGTTGTCAAATTAAATAAGTTGGAAGTAGAACATTTTGGCTTTGCAAAATCATCGATGTTGATAATAGGCGGAAAATATATTACAAACCTTAATAAAATAAAATTTTTAGCGATCCAAATATAATATTCATACATATATCACCATGGGCGGCATAAACGTAAGAAGTCCACTATTTTGCGGAACACAAAATCAACATAATTCAAATTTACTAAAATGGCAACGAACATTATTTATGAACATAATTAACAGTTAGTTCACACATTATTTAAAAAATAAATAAAATATACACCGTACTTTTGTTATTTACATATATAAATACAGTTTAAAACTAATTGTGAATTGCATTTTTATGTCATTGAATTTTAGAAGAGATTTGCAACAAACCAAAAAAGCGATTTTGGTATATGAATTTAAATGTTAATTTTTTTTTGGCAAAATCAGAAATAGAGTTGGAAAAATAATTTAGAAAATCTAAGCCTCAATTAGCGTCTACTTTCCTTTATGATTCTCAAGATCAGTTGTCATTGCGGGTTTTCAAAAACTGCTTTTGGCTATCGGCTTATTCATATATATTTTTTAATTAAAAGTAATTAAATGATACAAATTTCTGTCACCGAAAAGAGCAAGCTCAAAGGTACACCCCAAATTAACTTGACTCAAAGCTTTAATCATGCTTAATAATTTGGACTCAATGTGCTTTCATTAATGCAGCTTTTGATAAAGCTAAATAATTATAAAGTCACCCACGTTTCGGATACATTTTGTTGTTGCTGCAGCTGTTACAGCTTAATGCATTTTCTTTCTTCAATTTTCCTTGCTATTTTGTTGCTGATTGACTCGCGTTTGTATAAATTTTCTATGAATAAATGAAAATATTATAATCAAATATAAACGATGAACATGAAACTAAAAGAAAATAATAATAAATAAATATTTATTTCAATATTTTCATGTTTATCGGTTTTATCTTTCCACTTGCTGCGCGCAAAATGCTTTTGTGATTTGTTAATCATATTAAAATGAAATAAAACTGTAAGGAAAATAACAAAAAACACAACAAAAATCAATTTATTAACAATTTGCATCTAATCTCAAATCGAAATCGCGCGTTAATGTTAAATAAATAAATAAATCTGTGCACACCACAAGCGATCATCGATCATTCGCATGCATGCAAAATATATAAATACAAAAAAAAAAAAAATCATACGGCGTAAATCAAAAAAAAAAAAAATGGTTAAAAAATTGTATTGAATTTTATCTAAACATGCTTTGAGATTTGAAAACCTACTTCACTTTGTTCGTTCGCATGTTATTTGAATTTGTTTTTGTTTTTGTGTTTTATCTTTATTTATTTTGTTTTTTCTTTGTTGTGGGCTTCGATCACAACTTGAACGAACTTCAACTTCAAATGGCTAAACGCAAAGCTAAAGCTGAGCATTAAATCATTGTCCTGAAGGCTTTTAAGTCATTATCGATGAATTTCAACATAAATTCGTAAATTTGTTTTATATGCCCATATGAATGTTTATTGGGCACAGATTTTGATTTTTTATTTATTTCATTTTTTTTGCGGCAAAACAGTTCTTGTGTTGAAATTCGAATTATGTTTGACTAATTTTGTTTGTGTTTTTGTGTTATTCGAATTTAAGGTGTTGCATCTCAAAAAGAATTTTAAAAATTTCATACCCACGCAGCACTTAACATTTGCAGAAGAAAAGGTCATTTATTTTTCCTTTAAACAACTGAAGCAGCATTCGCATACAGTTTTTTTTTTTTTTTTTAATGAAATGACCTTGAAATTGCATTGTATGCAATTGACACGTACGTCATAATTCATAATTTTTTTCCACAAGAATTTTCTACACAAGGCAGTGTTGTGTTTTGTGCAGATACATTTGTATCTCTAAATGAGACTGACGTACTGAATACAATAAAGCACAGCAAGAGCATAACCCAAATGTACCATTGCGTACAAAGCATCATTATTTGTTGCGTAAGAACTGAGGACTAAGGATGACAGGCAGTTTCAGAGTACATTGAGTTTCAGTCGCATTGAGTGCGAACTGCAACCTGTAGCGGCAACATTTTAATGGGAATTTTAAGGAAATTTAAAAAATTATTAAAACGTTTCAAGTCAATTGTGGTTCGCACATACTTATTACATAAATGTGACCTGTCCGCTGCTTTGATAATTATTTTTTATGAATTATATTGAAGGTCACGAGCAACTAGTCTTACTTGGTACTAAACTAAAATTTGAATACCACAAAGAATTCAATTTGCTAAGCCATGAGGGTTAGGTATCTGAGCTCTGACTCTGAGCTCTACAGTCCAGTTAACTTCACTACAAGATATCCTGTACATACTGAGCACTCTGAGAATTGTATGTAGTTTACCAATTTAGGCTGTTGAAGAATATTTAAGAAGAATATTTTTACAAATATGTAAACTAAGATGGACAGATAAATGGATGGATGCAATTAGTATAGAAAAAAATTGAAGTAAAAAAGAATAATAAGTTAATACCGAATACGGGGAGCCCTGTACTCAACCTATATGAGTTGTGTTCTACCTATCGATTTCCATTGGTTAAAATTAGTGTACTTACCTTAAATTAAGAATGATTAATTACAGAAAGATTTTGGAGTAACGTTTAAACAGTTAAAACAAGGAAAAAACGTTAACTTCGGTGGATCCGAAGCTGAAATACCCGTTACACAACACTATAGTTTATATGTTCTCCAGGTGCTTAGATTAAATTTCACGATGAATTTGGTCAAATTTGTATGGAGGCTTTATGTTATATTTGCCCGATCCTTTCCATATCGAAAGTGTTCACTTAGGTGGACATTGGAATTGATTTTACCAAATTTAATTGAATTCATTCAGAAATAATAAATGTTTTCATATAAAAACTCGAAAATGGGCGGTAAGTTTGTATGGAGGCTATACATAAAAATGGGCGTGGCTCCTTAGATTTGACATTGGATGACATAAAAAGTGTTCTTACCCTATTTGGATTAAATATATTCATAAATAAAACGTATTTTCATACAAAAAAACGAAAAAACGTGGTAAGTTTGTATGGGGGCTATATCTAAAAATGGGCGTGACAGCTTGGTTCTGACATACAACATAACTAGGAGCACAAAAAGCTTAAGTTTCAAATTTCAGGTCAATATCTTTAAAATTTTCCGAGTACCACTCATCGCAACAGACAGACGGACTGACAGACAGACGGACATGGCTAAATCGATTCGTGTCATCGAGCTGATCAATAGTATATATACTTTTTGGGGTCTCCGATGTCCTCTTCAATGCGTTGCAAATTTTCGGACAAACTGAATATACCCGTTTACACTTTGTGTAACGGGTATAAAAAGTACTGTTATTATACAAATTTTTTGAATTTTCTCACTTTTTGCATAATTAATTATTCAACTTATTTCCCCCGCTATTTTACATCTTTTGCCACTAATTATGAAATTGAATTTCTATAAAATGTTGCCTACACCAACGCTTCAGCACACTCATATACAATACAAATGCTCAGACACAAATACTAGTTTGGATGCCCTACGCAACTTTTTTTTTCATGAGCCACAGACCCCATTCATGTTTCCCTACCGCTCTACTCTTAAAATACAGCAGCTCATCTTTGATCGCGCGAACATAAATCGTTTCTTCGATTTTTCCTCTTAACTTTTTTTTTTTTTATTAAGCTTTTTTGATTTTTATCTAAATTGCTGCTCATTATTATTGAATTTTGAACGCTTTAGCTGAGTTTTGTTTGATTTGCTGCGGATTTTCTCAAACATTTTTGAATTTTCATAGACAATTTTCTTTGGCACAGTTTTCCAGCATATTTCATTTTAAGTTTTATTCACAGAGAAAATAATGTAATTTGGGTTTAAACAAAAAGTAATATTGAATACTTTACGATCGTTTTGCAAGAGAGAAACCTAACTGAGTGCCTTGCGATATAGAAGAATCGAACGTTCTCTCGACAACGGCAACCATTTGGGGCCACCACCAATGAATTATTAATAATAAATAAATCATTATTAAAATATAATACGCAAATATGCATATTATCGACAAACAGATACAGATGCAAATGTATCTGGTAATATTTGTAAAATGTATCTGTGTGTTGTTCTTTCATGTTTACGCCACTATATTTTCAAAATTTTTATACACATATAAGTATCTGTATGTTTGTGTATATAACTTTGTTGTGTACATACAAGTGGTTATAATGAATGATTTGTTGTTTTATAATAAACACGGCGGCGTCTTCTTCTGCCCTGGCGTTGCTGTTAGCTTTTGCTTTAAAGTTGGCAGTGACGGCAGTGAAGACATCGACCGCCGTCGTCGTCGTCATCATCATCATCATCGTCGTTGTTGTTTTATTTTGGAAGAACTTAACAGAACCGCCAAACTGAACAGAAACTACTGCCACATTTGTTGGCGCGAGTTTATTTTTAATTTTTATTTTTTAAATTTTTTGGACAAAAACGTAGGAAGAATCGATCGAACGGCATAGCGGCACATGAGGAGAAGCACAACACTCTTGTACTTTTATATTTTTTATTAGGTATCAAAAACACCTTAAAACATGATTTTGCAACCGCACTTGTATTTGTGTGTCTATCTGTGTATGTGTGAGTGTGTGTTGTCATACTTTTGAGGACTTGTGCAACACGGTGTAGGGTAGAACGTTGAGCTGCATTCAAGTTTTCGGTTTCAATTTACCTTTTGCGCTCTAAGAAGGAAACCCTGCACATAGTCTTGCCAGCTCTGGTCTGCTGGAAGGTGCTTATTAAATTCCTTATTTAAAAATACATTAAACGAACGTATGCAATTTGCTTTTCGGGGGCCAACAACAAAATCGCACGAAATGAATGAATGAACGAGCGAGCGATCGAATGAACAAACCAACCCAAAAAGCCTAATAACATTTATTTTCGCTTGCATTTATTATTTTCATTTTGTATTTTTTTATCGTTTTTATATTTGTTGCTAATTAATTTTAAGCAAAAACAACAAGTTGTAAATTTATGGGTTTGCACAGGAACTACTGAAATTGTTTTTATTAATGATAAGATACATTTTCACGCCCTCGCAAAACAAATATAAATTGCGTTTAGAAGTATAAAAATATTTCATAATAAAATCGAATCGAATAAAACAAATTGCATTTCGAAGTTGCTGCTGCTGCTGCATGTGCGGGCAAATCAAAAGAAATGTTCAACTTCTGTTTTTTTCGCTTTTCGTTTTTTTTTTTTCAACAATAATTAAAATTGCGCGTTGAAAAGTTTTCCTGCTTTGAGTTTTCCCCTAGAAAATATTATCGATGTTTTTGCATTTCGCATTCGCAATGTACTCCCGCGAGTACGTCTGTTGACTTTGTGGCATTTATTGGCGCTTTGCAGTAATTGCATGTTGCATGACCGCAACAACGCTAAAGAAATGTGTATAGGTCGTGGATGTGATGTGGTATGAGATTGTCACAACGAATTGATTCAGTGTAAACAATTCTGAATATTACCTGGCTGGTCTGAAAAGGTAGAAATAAATAACGTTATTCAGAAGTGAAACACAACTTCTCGACAACAAAATAATAATAAAAATACGATACATTTAGAAACCAAAATGAGACAGAAAGAGACAAAAACTATATTTTTCTTGTCGTTTTCTTTACGCCTTCGATATTTACCTCCTTTTTATATCCATTACACATAGTTTAAACTGGTAAATTTAGTTTGTAGGAAAATTTGCAACGCACTAAAGCAAACATCGAAGACCCCATAAAGAATATATATATATATATATATATATATATACTTGATCAGCACGACGAAGCGAGTCGATCTAGCCATGCCCATCTGTCTGTCCGTTTGTCTGTTTATTTTCAGGGCTGCAAACCACTAAAATATTGCCAGTGGTTCGCTATGCCTTTGAATTGCTGGTTCGGTTCAAAAACAGGTTTTTAGTCAGTGTCGAGCCATGGTTTGGTTCGATTCAAATGGTTTAAGTAAAGCATTAAATTTAAATTTGTATGTTAAAAAAAAAAAATCCTCTTCACCAATAAAAATTTTTTTATTATATAAGAGGACCTTTTTTAATCAGTAGTAGGTATAATATTTGTGATTGCGTACAAATTCAGCAATATAGAGCTGTGTTACTTACATCTTCTGAGACATTCAGATGTTTCTCTAATGTTCATACGGCAAACTTAGAGCAACAACTTAAAATGATTGTTTTTTTTTTTATTTGCTGAGACGAACTGACGATCGGAAAAGGACGTCTTTAAATTTATAGACAATTGGTTTTAACATCCTCACTCAAGTAAATTTTAGAATATTATAATATTTAATATAAATTTCTTTTAAAGAAATTGAGAACCGGTTCGATCGAGCCACTTTTGTCTCTTAAGTGGTTCGGTTTTTAGTTCAAAACCATTTTTTTTTTCAGTTCATGGTTCGAAGCAAACGATCTCAGATGCTGTGGTTCGGTTCAAATACCGGTTCGGTTCAAAACCGGTTTGCAGCCCAGCTTTTTTTGGACTCTATTTATCCGAAGACTACTGGAGATATTAAGTAGAAATTTGAAACTTAAGCTTTTCTCGACAACGACCAGATCAAGTTTGAAAATGAAATTGCTACGCCCATTATTATGTATAGCCCCCATTCAATTTGAGAACGTTGTGAAAGACATTGACAGATTTTTTGTATCACCCTTTTTTAACATAGTTAATACGATATTTAGAGCAACTTAGAAAAAAAAAATTATAACGAAAGTATAAACAATTCTAAATCTATTTTTTTCTCTGCAAGTTAAGTTGAATCATTCTTGTTTTGTACAAAAATGGCCACAATATGAGGTCAAGTCAACAGCTCTCTTTAATTTTTTTTTTCGTTTTTATAACGAAAGCGAAAATTTTGATCTTTCTAAAAATTAAAAAAATCTTCTTGTTATGATTTATTAACATTTTTTTTTGTTTATATTTTTCAAATGTCGATTGATTCATTTATTTTTGTTGACATTCGTAACGCTGTTGTTTTGGGCCAATAAACTTTATACAAAACGCCAACGTTGCCTTAGTCGAAACTAACAAAATCAACAACAACAAAAACTTTAAAATCATGGTTAGCAAAGTGTTGAACAGAACATTAATGTCAATTTAATGTTTCCTTAATGACTTCTTTCGATGCAACTTTACATTTTGTTGTTTTTGCATTTCATTTCATTTAATTTTTGTTGTTGTTGTTTTGTATTTTGGTTGCTCTTATCAGTTTTTTGGTCAAAACTTGTCCAAAATTTGAAAGTGTTTTTGTTAACGAGTTTTCTTTTTTTAGTTTATTGGAATGTGACCCTAGTTTAGTAGCAATGAAAGTTATTATGATTATATGAATGTGAGTAAAAGAGATAGACTGATAGAAAAAACGAAATCAAAATTTTAAGATACAAAAACTAAATATTTAAAATTATTTAAAACATATTTTCATTTTCTTTGCTACTACAATACTATTTGGAAAATCTCAACAACTTGTTTGCATTGGCCTTCAACTTGCTTCATTGCCACTCCTCCACTCCGCACAACTGCAGCCTGCTGCATTGGTTGCGATAGTATAATTTCATAGCTCAGCTCAGTAGTAGACTAGCTAGTGCGCGCGACGCATATGTTTATTGCATGTATATATCGAGTCTATTTATTTGGGTCGGCAATTAAGATTTATATCAGCGCCTTTGATGAGCAATAAAACTAAAGACAGTCGTCTACTATGCGGCATAGCAGAAAGCAAAACAAACATTAGAAAGACATAACGAACGAACGAACGAAAGAACAAATTTTGTATCTTGTGCAAAGAACAAAAGGGGGAAAAACGGTGTAGAAACCGCAGACGCCAGCATGTTTTCTATTCTAAATCTTTAAAATTATTTATTTCTCAAGCATGCTAATCCGTCTACTGAGCGCGATGCGTATTTATAAAACCATTAAAATAATTTTAATGTGATTTTTATGCAATAAATTGTATGAATTTTATTAAAGATGATAAGCATTGCACTCAAAAAAAAAAAATATTATCTTATTGCTAGCTACTTGTTTACTGTAGGACTTAAACTTGTGAAAAAGTTAATGCTTTATTGTTAATTTTTAATTTTTTCAGATACTTGAGTACATATCTGGCACAGTTTGCATAAAGTGGGACCTAGCTTTCTCCGTAGAAATCCTCTGTCACGATCAACTCGTGCATTTCAAATTCAAAAATTCAATTTTTAAAAATTGTTATAGTAAAGAATCTTTTAAATTTCATTTTTATACTCTCTGATGTGTAGTATGATTCCTGGATTTCGTAAAAGTGCATATTTGATAAATTGTTTTTTTCATTTTGAAAAAATAGAAAAATCTGTTTATATTTTGGTAGCTGTATGTGTTTCTTTCAGTTAGTTTATGTGTGTGTGTGTCTGTGTGAAAATTAAGTTTACTCAGGCGCCAGGCGTTGTGCATATTTAAATACACACGTGTTTTATCGCTGCCATTAAATCATATTTTTATACTTTACCTTTTTATTCTTTTGGCGCTTCGTGAGCAATTTGATTGTTTACATTTTGCACTTTTACGGTGTAAACATAAAGTACCACCATCAACAACAACAACAACAACAACAATAAAAACAACAGCAACAATGTAAAATCGACCACAATAACAAAAACAACAAAAAATTACTAAATATGAAAAATGAAAAAATGAGCCACCGTTGATTTTTTTTAAGACAATCTTTAGACAAAATAAAAAAATAAAAAAAAAGCAAAGAAAACTACCGAGAATGGGGCGCCCAAAGAATTATTGTCTTGTAACAAAACTTCAGAACAAATGTTGTCTAGTCGGTTTTGTGCAGAAGAATATGGCACAAATTTGTGTCTAGACCAATACAATATGGCATATGTCTTTAAATAAAAAAACTCTATTTAAAAAAGCCCAATTAAATATGAAGCTTTCGATTCTATAAATTTAGCTTATATTTTGAAATACTTATCAAATTGTATTAACTAAAGAGTGCTAAGAGAGAGAGAGAATCTGTTGAAAACCCTATTGGATTTATTAAATAACTTCCATTTTTTTAGCAGCTATGTTGTAAAATAACACTTTGAAGAATTAGAAAACGTACCATGAAAGTAAAAGAAAAAAACTTTTAAAATCATGAATCCTACTTATATTCCACCATAAATAGATAGTTTCAATTTACATCACACGTGCTACCTATATTTCTGTTTGCTTCTTAAACTTTTATATATTATACCCGTCACACATAGTGTGAAGGGTATATTCAGTTTGTCTGAAAGTTTGTAACGCATTGAAGGAGACGTCGGATATTCTTGATCAGCTCGACGAGATGAATCGATCTTGCCATGTCCGTCTGTCTGTCCGTCTGTCTGTATATTTCTAGGCATCTTTTTTGTTGAAGATATAAAGATATTAAGCTGAAATTCGGAACTTAAGCTTTTCTCGGCAACAACTATTATGAGTTCGAGAATTAAAGTGCCACGCCCATTTTTAGGTATAGCCCCCATACAAACTTACCGTTTTTTCCGATTTTTGTATAAAAATAGTAATTATTTATGAATGTATTCGCTTCCAATTGTGTAAAAACATTTCTTTTGTCATCCAGTGTCAAAACCAAAATGCCACGCCCTCTTTTTAGGCCCCATATAAACTGTCCGTTTTTTCCGATTTTTTGTAAAAAAAATACTAATTATTTATGCATATATTCACTCCAATTTGGCTAAAAACATTCTGTCATCCAATGTCAAATCAGATGTGCCACGCCCATTTTTTGGTATAGCCCCCATACAAACTTTCCCACCATTTTCGATTTTTTGTATGAAAATGGTTATTATTTCATGCATGTATTTACTCCATATTGGGTAAAAACTCTTCCAATATCAAGGTGCCACGCCCATTTTTTGGTTTTTCTTTTTTACCCCCCTTCCCCCCCTTTTTTATATTTATTTGAAAAATTTTTTATACATATCTGTATTTTTAGCTCAAAATTTTAAATTAATATTCTGTGTAAACTTAGGTGAAGACTGATGATTACACATAAACTCTTTAAAGATTCGTGTGACGGGTATTTAAGCTTCGGTTCTACCGAAGTTAACGTTTTTTCTTGTTTTTTTTTTTTTTGTTTGTCGATTCTATTAATTTTGCTCATGAATTCTCTTTGTTCTTTCAGGTAAGATAAGATCTGATTTAACACAATACGGCGGCATATCAACAGACATGGGTAAGAAAATTTCCACTTTTTCTTTTATTTTATTTTTTTTATCGAAGCTAAACAACAACCACATACATAGATACTAAGCGGTTGCAGTAGTTATAGTAGTAATGGTAGAGTTAGACTGACTACTAATATTTTGCATTATTTAAGGTGATGGTGAATGACTAACAAAGAAAAAAAAAGAAAAATATCGAAAAGTATTATCAAAACAAAGCAAAATTAAAGCAAATTTTCAGACAAATCACTACCGTAGCAAAGTTGATCATCAAAAATCCATGCTGGTGGCTGTCAGAAGGCTAAAGCCCGGCTACCAATTTCCAAAGGCCAATTCGATGCTTTCTCGAAGATTTCTTTAGCTGTTTATGTTCCCAGTTCAGCGTTGCTTTTGACTTGATTTTGTCTGCACATCTCGTGCCACAACTTCCGCGAGTTTTTCATGCATTTCGTCAGAGAAGCTAAGCAAAGCATATGCAGACGAGATCGGGATGTGTTGCAAGTGAAAAAAAATTTTTAAATAAGATAAGGTAAAGCGCAACATGAAATCATTTTAGCAACAACAAAGCGCGTGTAAAGCGTTTTACGGACAGACAGACAAACTGACAGCCTGACTATATGTCCGTGTGTCTTTTTGTCGGCCTGCCAGAAAAGTGAAATGAGCTAAGCGAGAAAGAATAACATTCAAGTTCGTCAATTTGGCCAGGTTTGCAAGACGCACACAAATCTGCGCACACTCAAAACGCGCTCAACTTAGCTACTGCATTTTCTTCTAGCGATGGAAATATCTTGTAGTGGAGTGTGGAAATGATTGATTCGAAGTCTTGCGCAGCTTAACTAGCTGCAACTCCGTCTGCCGTCTGTCTGTCTTTATGTCTGTCCGTCGTAGATACTCAGCGTTGATTAGGCGCTATTTAAAATGTAATTTAAGCGGGGGGAGCATGTGTTACTACACGCAAACCTCCGGCCATAATCGACAACAACCGACGGAATAAAGTAGCTCTAGTTGCCTCAAGTTGTGAATTTCAGAAGATGCTATGACTTTAGATGCCACTGACACAGCTTCTGCTGCTCGCAATAATTATTAAACATGGCAATTCAATGTGCGGCCACCTCGTAGAGGCTGCTGTGTGTACATTTTTTTTTTTTTTTTTTTTGTAAATACAATATTTACTTGCAAGTTTCGAATATCCATTCCATCTCATCTCACTCAAAGCTGAGCCCACAGCGATTAAAGGCGTTTATTTCACTGCAGAGTAGCGCAGACGCTGTAGTTATCAATCAAAGAAAAAGTCCAAAGTCTCGCCTGACAGTCAGACAGACAGACATACTATACCTTTTTAAAATCCAATTACTCACATTTGTTGTACGCATTTAAATTATATACTTGACTGCACGTCGAATCGAGGCGAAAAATTACAACCGCATATTATATATGAATATATTGTATTTTTTCTTTTTTTTCTATTATTTTCTTTGCGCTATGATTGATAAAGATACAGTTGAGCGGATCTTTTTCAGCGTGTCTATTTGATAAGGTAGCACTGCATTTTGATGCAATTTGAGCGTGTTTATTGAATCAAATGCAAGATTATCGCACAGTACTCCTCTTTTTTCTTTGCAACAATAATTTATATTGCAAGTACTATATACTTCGCAAAGGTGGTCTCGAGCCAAATTGCAGTCAGATTTCATATTACTGATTTAGCTAGTGTGTCTAATTATGTGAGAAGTTATTAAATATGAAGTGTTTGGAAATTCCCGGAATTCATTGTTGTTGCTGAATTCATTTTGTTGCACAGTGGAGTGATTGAGTGCGAAAATATATCAAAATAAAAGAGAAATGATTATAATTTTTAATTTTTCTTTGCCATCCATAAATTTATTTTGCAACTATTTTTGTTTTATCGATTTAGAAGAAGTGAAATTACACAGAAAGGAAATGTATAATTTTAATATTCTAGACCAGATTTCATTTTTTGTTTTCTTTTCACTTTCAAGTTTACTTTCGGATTTATGAATTAATTCTTTCATTATCCCTTCCCATTCAGTATCCCTCAAGCAGATCAAGAGCAGTGATATTGTAATAATGGTAATAGAACACAAATTTTAAAATTTAAACATATTTAATTATTTTTCAAAGTCCAACATTGTAAAAGGGTATCCAAACTGATCATAGTTTTTTTTATTCTGAACTCGAATATTTCTTATATAAAAAAGTTTATTTCGAATTTATTCCACTGTGCAACACTGAAGGCGGCATTTTTGCAACTCGTTTAAAAGTAAGCTTCAAATTAGCAAAAAAATCCTAAATAAATATGTATATGGGAATAAAAAACGAGTGGAGAAAGAAATTGTTAATGAAGCGGAGGAAAGAGGGTTACACGAAAAGTTATTGCGCTAAATAAACGCCCCTTGTTGCACTTAATCGACACTCTAGTCTGACATTTACATTTAATGCTTGCAAATTTAACAAATAATATTCAATTAACAATTTGAATATGAATTTATTACCGTACAACAACAACAACAACAACAAAAGCGATCAAGCAACGTAAATGAGCGGCAGCGGGTGCAACTTGTTTATTTAAAAACAACAACAAAATATGCTACAACAAAATGTGGTAACAAGTTTGGTAACATATATGTGTATGTATGTAAGTTAAGTGTGAATCGGTTAGCATATGCCTCACTAGTAGCGAATTCTGTTCGAAGTAGTTTACTATCAAAGTTTACTAGAAAAGCAAGCCAAACCGGAGACTGCCAGGCGATGATTACTTAAAAGGAGTTTAGCTACTGCTACTAAAAGTACGACGTTGTTGGCCAGATACTTGCTGGCTTATTTACTCAGCCTGCCACAGAATGGAAAAAATGAAGCAAAATAAAAGAAAAAGAACATTTCGAGTGCACAAAGAAAAATATGAAAAAGGTGGGAAAAATGCAAACATTGTTAGTCTTTTTGACTAGTGAAGTAGCCCAAATTGAAATTGAATTGAATTGAAGTGAGGGCGCTAAGGCATCGTGTACCTCATCGATGGCTCAACAACAAGCGCGCGCCACCGCGTGCAACGAAGCATGCAACAAATGTACATACGAATATCGCAAAGCAAACGGAAGTGGCAGGAAACCACCAGAGCAGACCATGTCAATGTTGGTCATTGTTGACGATGGCGATTACGATTCCTGCACTACAAGTCCTGACTCAGAACACACACACACATTTTTGAATGCCTTTTATTAATAATTATTATTAACTGCAACATGCAATGTGCAACAGAAACATGCAACATATTTTTATTCGCTTACTCAGTACTTGCGGGTCTCTGCAATTAGCAAAGTTGTCCGAAAACATTTTTTTTTTTTATTTTGTTTTGCAATATTCATCTCTCTTTCTCTCTCTCTCTCTGTCTCTGCTACAATTGAAACTTTTAAATGTAAACAGGGCATTTAATTCTATTAGGCGCTCAATTTAAATGTATCTTTAGAGGGAAAAAATGTCATTTTCAATGTCAGCAACATTTTCCAATAGCAACTCATGTTGTTGTTATTGTTGCTGTTGTTGACAGCGTCTTGTTGCATCTAGAGATAAAATGACAGCGCCAATTTCTAAAGTGACATTTGCTTTGATAATAATTAAATGTTAAGTTACATTTCACAATTTATACCAATTTAATTTTGTCGAAATAAAGTCGTATGACATATTTGATCAAATCTTGAGTTAGGACAAGAATTAAAGTTACTTGAAGCAAATAAACTGTGACAGATGGAACAAGAACAGAGGGACAAACTGGCAGCGTAGTAGGTACTCTATGTGTCGCATTTTAGCGATATACGCTCTACATACTACAATATATTGTATATGACTGTTTACAATATATATAACATTTGCAAAATAATTAAAGTCATAACTATTTAAAGTTTAGTTCAGCTGTTTTTTTTTTCTGTAGCTAAACTATTTTAACGTGGCTCAAGAAACAATTTGGACCAAAATTTTTTTCAATAATTATAAGATTTATCTCCACCGCAGAATTTAATTTGTAAATCAATTAAATAGGTCAATGGCACAATTTTAAAATAAAGAAATTCAATAAAAGGATTCCACGTAAAATAAAAATATTTTATATACATACGCAAACCGCTCAATAATCTGCATAAAAAAACCGATGATCCCTTATGAACGACGCACAAGGACATTCTAGCTTACAGAAACAGAGATAGAGAGAGAGAAAAAAAGCGGAAAATCGAACAACAAAATTTTATGTAACTGTTATATTTGCCTTTGTTGACGTTGTCCTTGTCGTGCTAATTTTTTTCCAGTATTTGTTCCTTGCTCTGTGTTTTTCGTGTTGTCATTGTATAATTTCCATAATTCATATGCATAGATACAACAGAAAAACACCGGGACACGTTAGAGCAAGAGTCAAAGTTGGCCAGAACAAACGGACTAATACACAGATACATTTTGCACGACAGACGGACAAGTTGTAGAGTGGCACTGAAGGAGTAAATGAATGAATGAGTGGCACCTGCAATACGGATAAATTCCAACAAAATCAAAAACATGAAAAAGGTCTACAAAAAAAAAAAAAATACAAAAAAACGAAGCAAATAAAACAAAAAGAGAACAACGAACGAACGAAAATCAGCAACTTTTGTGTAAATAAAAAGAATCTTAGAAGAAGTAGAACCTGCTTCGACGTTGACGAGACAAGTAAAACAGATTAATAAATAATTAACAACACGAAAAATGTTTTCAGTTAATATTCAGTTGACAAAACCTTGATTACGTTGTTATCCTTTTTGGACACATTGCGACATCATTTTTATTGAGTTTTAATTAATTTATGCTATATTGTACAAGTAGCTACGCACAACTTCGAACAAACTCGATTACATATGGTACCAACAAGCAGCACGTTGTGTACATCATTAAAGCCATCAGCAGCATCGTTACTCTTAGAGAGAGAGAGTTGAAATAGTATTCTGGCAGTTCATCAGCGTTGCTGTACGTGAAACACTTATACTCCATTTGCTTGGACATTTTGATTTTACACACACACAAACACACACATTTCAGTATTACGTATTATTATTAACATGGGACTGTTTTGTAGTTTGTTTCAGCATAAGTGGCCTCAACAGCTCGTAAAATTTGCACATGGCACTCACATTTTCTAGCTATAAACACATGTCGTCCTTCGGTAAAAGCTGTGCAAAGGGATATAGTGCAGGCAAAATCTACTACATTGAAGAATAATAAAAGGAAAGAGTATAAAGGGCAGGAAAAATTTACAAAATTGTAGAACAGCTCAAAATTCAATTAATGAATTAATAATTTGGCTAAATTTTGACACATATGAAAAGCATTGAAAATAAAGAGTTTACTGACTTAAATGCGAGATTTATAAAAATAGAACTACACATCTTCAATATCTAAAAACAGTGTTTTTTATTGTTTATATTCAAAGGATTCAAGAGAGCAATGAAGTGTAGATAGTTTTGGTTAACTATTGAAGTTGAGTTCGGTTCATATTTTAACCTTTAAAGATTTTGTTGCTCCGGTTTTTTTATTTTAAAGCCAAATTTATCGTTCTTCTTGTTTTTTTAAATTTTTTTTATTCATTTAGCTTTTTTTTTTTAAAACTATAGAATATTATGCAAACTTAATTTACTTATTTAAAGGAAATTTGCTTTTATAATTTTGTGATGTGACGATAAACGATGTCAACATTTTATTATTTTCGACGAAATAGATAACATTCTTGACAAATACCTTTTAAAAACATTTTATGTTTACGGGGCACTTACTGTCATTAAATGAACGAATGATTCGAATCGCGTCGACCAAACTCTTTTTTTTTATTATTTTCAGACATGAAACGGCAATTATTTTATTAAAATCAAAAATAACTTTTTCCATAGTGAAGAGTAATAGATTTTTGATATTAAGTTTGTAATACTCGTATCCAGATCGGAATTTCTGTTCGAATAAGATAGATTTTTGTTAATATGTCTGTCTACCCGTGTGTGTTGTCTGTCTGTCGTTTGGTCAGTTTTCAAAAAATTACTATTTAAACCTATGCTTTTCTTGGCCACAACTACTTAAGATGCCAAAATCATTGATTCTACCTATTGGACAGGTTCGAGTTCCGGTTTTAATTTTGTTTAAATCTGTTTTGCCGTGTTTATTAACCGACAAGTGTTCAATATCGCCAAGTTTGTATGCCCACCCTATTCAGGGCTATTCTTATAATTGTATTTCGATCCGAATGTACGCAATTTACTATAAAATGTAAACCGACAAATTTCAAATAAATTTTTTTTTATGTTTGTTCTATCAGTACTATTTTACTATATATTACCGGGGAGATCTTTAATACATCGTTTATATTATTAAAGTATTTTCTCATATCACAAATATTTTATATTAACTTATTTGAACACATCGCTTACTTCAATGAGAGTCGTCTTTCTTTCTATTTGCACTGCGCTCCGCTGTAGGTATGCAATTAGTCAATTAATTTGAAAATTTATTAACCGCCAAAAAGCAATTTGCCCCAAAAACAAAAACAAACAGAGAAAAAAAAAAAAAAAAAAAAAAAAAATAAAATTGACGACCACAACAACAAACACATGAGCAACTCTGCACAAAAATGCCGGCGGTAAATTTTGCTGTGCTTTCGAATCGAATTCTGACACAAATAACCGCGTGTACTCCACTATTGACCGAAAGCGAAATAAAGTTCTTCGCAGCGTTGTGTTTTGAAAACTGGAAAAGAATTCAAAAATTTCTGTTTTATCGTATTTGCTGCAAAAAGGAATAAAAAAACCAATAAAAGAATCGCACAAACCAAATTCACATAAAAATCATAAAACGGAAACGCATTCGCTTAGCCGACGACTTTTAGAAGGAAGCAAAAATAAATTCAGTTCAGCTAAGCAAAGCAAAGAAGCGCAGAATATAATTTATTGGTTTCGCGCCTTGATCGCAACAAACCCGCGCAGCAAACGTAACACAACCCCTTTTTACTCGTAGCTCAGGAAGTATATGCATCTTTAAGATGCTTTGCACACTTATCAAAGTAGGCCATGCGCTAAAAAAAAAACAATATTTAGATTAATAAATGGCTTTTGTGCATGTTCCGATTTGTGCTTAGAGGATTCTGCAAATAAAAAATAAATAATGAATTAATAAGAAAAGTATCTACACGTGTATTTTTAAAAAAATACATTAATCAAAAAGTATCTATACGTGTATTTTTAAGCAAATTCATTCAACTGATAATGATTAATGAGTATTGCAAGAAACGGTAACGAATCAAAAAACCTGCTCCGCTCTGGCGGCCATCATGCACACAGCTGATCGATGACTGAGAAGTGACTCAGTTAAGCTAGTCAAACGTCATGTCAGGTCAGCGCAATGTCTGCCAGGTAAATGAAATAAAATGTGACTGCAGATACAGATACAAAATATACATAATTCGCCAGAGTCACATGTTTTTTTTTTATTTCCTTTTTTATCTTTCTTTCATTCATTTTATGCGATCTTATATCCCATTTTGAAATTGTTGCATTTTTGACAGGTATGCAAGAACAACAACAAAAAAGATCTCTTGCTTCTCTCTCTCTCGCTCTCTATTTTTCTCTCGAACATCGATCATTCGCTCCGCTCACCTGACCTGGTTATTCTCTTTAGTGACGATCGTCGATCATCTTTTCAGTAAACGAGTTTTATTTATATAGGGTGATCTTTTTTTTGTTCGTGGTAACCATAATTTTTAAAAACTCTGATAGCTATTAGCTGTCACATAGCCAAATGACTAAAGGCATTCCAAACGGTAGTACCAAAAATATAAAAATATTGACTTATTTATTATTACAAAAATTAAGAAAACATTTTTTAGATAAAATTAAAAAAAACACCCTGTACTATCTCACCTCACCTTTCCTACAGACAGCTAATAGCCGAATTCTTATTAGCATCTTTGCGTTTGGCTCGATATCGCGCGAGATACTTAAGATAATTTCTTATTTGAATTTTTATATCGTTTACGATATTAACTCGATTCAAACGTGTATAACAGTTAATAGAGAGCATTGTTTGAGTGTTTTATTCGAATAAGAATAGTAAGATACTTGTTAGCAAATCTTTAAGAATGTTTCAAATAAAGCCGTTTCTATTTAAATTATTCATACGAATACTGGAGAGAAAATTTGAAAATATACAAGTACAGCCAAAACTTCAATACTCTTCATACTTAGTAAAAAAAAAAAAAGATTACAATAAAAGAATAAAAAACACTAACTTCTGTGGAACTGAAGCTTAAATACCCACCAAATCTTTGTTTAGTTTATTTTGGATCATCAGTGGCTTTGTTAAAATTAGGAGAAGGGAGTCGATAGTCCGATAAAACCAAAGTTCAGACACAAAAAATGTGGTCAAATGTTAACCCAAGCACAGAATAATAAACATTTTTTTTTAATTGAAAATGGGGGCTGACTCTGTATTGGGGCTATATGTTATAGCGGGCTGATTCTTATAATAACTGTAGAGTATATATTGGATGACTTTAGAAGTGTTTTTACGCCATATGGAGTGATAATACTTAATACTCATAATTACTAGCTATTCTCACATAAAAAATAGAAAATGGGCAGAAAATTCATAGTGGGCCTTTACCTACAAATGGGCGTGGTACTTTGGTTTTGGCATTGGATAACATTAGAAGTGCTTTTACACAATTTGGAGTGAATACATTCTAAAGTAATAGGTATTTTCATACAAAAAATCTGAAAAAACGATTAGTTTGTATGCGGGCTTTATCTTAAAATGGGCGTGGCACTTTGATTTTTACACTTAAACTGCTTAGGACATCTTCAAAACTAAGCAATTGAAACGCATAAATACAGACAGAAAGAGACAGACAGACAGACAGACGGACATAACTACATCGAATCGTCTCGTCGTGCTGATCAAGAATATATATATACTTTATAGGGTCTACGATGTCCCCACTAATTTTTGCTGATGAAATCTGGGAGTAGGAGCAACTTGGAATATGTTCCCTGGTACATGGATTCTGGTTTATCGGAATAAACTATTCCCTATCTTCAGCTTACCCCCAGGAAAATGTTGGTGGCATCTGGACTACACTTTTCATAGATTTAACGCATTTATAATCACAGAGGACCTACCACAGCTTAATTTTTCGTAATCTATAATCAGTATCGTTGCTAAGTTCAATGGAATTACTAATTCTTGAACTCTTCTTACAAAATGGCGCCTCATTGACACTGGAAACGAAAAAAAAAAAACATTTCCTTTTGTTCAAACACTTTCGTTTCTTTCTTTTCTTTTCTTTAAGAAAGCAATAAATCTTTGACGTGAAAAAAAAAATAATGTGAAACCACAAGCAAAACAAGAACAATATGTCATTGTCAGTACGGGATGTGACGCGAATGCAAGTGTTTAAACCTGTTAAAAAAACAAACAGAACGCCTTGCCCTGATCAAACCAAAGTGTCAATGAGTGAGAGTGAAACAATAAGGAATGCAATTCAAAGGAGTGAATTGACACATGTTTGAACCCTAAACAAAGTGAAAATAAAATGAAGTACAAGTAAAGCAGCAAGGATAATGTGTGCCTATCAGCATTGACATCTATTGAGCAGGTAGTGTTCATTTCATTTTAATAGGAATTGAGTTTATCAAATCCAATAAATCACTTAAGATGGAGCACTGAATTAGAGTATCTCAACAAAATAAATATGAAGCCTAATTTTCTGCATTTCTATTTATTGTAATTTTATTTGTCACAAGCATAGATTGAAGTGAAAAATATGAAGAAAAAAAAGGACAAAAGACACTGCTGTTTTTATTTCTTTTTTTTTTTTTTTTTTTTTTTGGGCGTGATCTCAACAGTCAGATGCAAACAGAATCAGAAACATACAAAAACAAAGTCATCGAGTAAGCGAACGTCCGCTCGAAAACAGTCAACCAGCCAACATGGCTCAAATGGCAGGCTGACAGCGTACATAAATCTTCGTAACATGACACTTTTGGCAATGGAAATAAAATATGGCATACGACGCGAAATGTCGCACACAAACTAAAAGATACACACACACACCAAGACCCAACCCAAATAATACTCACATAGTAACAATAATTGTGAAAACAACTGAAGAAAGTTTCAAATGTTTAACAATTGTCAAATGTTGTCCGATCTATTTTTTTTTTTTTTTTGTATTTTTTTTTTAGAAAAAGTTTAAACCGTGCTTTTGCTAATTACAACTGATTTTACAAATTTTTTTGCCACATTTACTAAAACGATCAACATGCGCTGTCACATGTTGCGTTTTGTATAAAATGTCAACGTTGCTTACCAAATTTTAATATGTAAAAGTGTAAAGTGAGCGCATTACAAGAAGCTGACATTGGACATAGACATACATTTGCGCACGAGTCTCAAGCGGCGTCGCAAACTGAGCTACTTGTTACCCTACCCTACCATTCCGACACTTTATCTTAAATCGTAAAAGAAACATGAAAATATTTAGACTTACGGCATGACTTCTATGAGAAGCTTATTCTTTTTCGTCTTCGTCTTCTTCTACTTCTTCCTTTCTTCTAGTTATTTCCTCAAGCACATTCTCTGCTAAGTTGCTACTAATAAAGCATATGAAGATCAGCGTTGGGCAAACTATTTTTCAAGACGATTCTTAAGTTCTCAAAACACAGCAGAAATCCTAAAAGGAAAGAGTTTCAAAATGTCACACTTGCTGAGTGTCACTTTTGGGTGTCTGTCTCAGTCTGTCTGCATTGTTGTTATTGTTGTTCATAGTGTCTGACGCTTCGCAGTTGTTGTCTTGGCCATTGAAGTCATCATCATCATCCGATTGCCCCTCGGACTGCACTTCAGCAAACTAAGTAGGCTGAACGATAAGTTTTCAAGATATCATATACTCGTAGTATATGTGAAATGTTTAAATCTGATAATGAAAAATGGAAACTGAGATTGGCACATATATATTCTTCGACAGGATAAATCTTTCCAAAACTGGTTTAAAAGTAAAGTTCGGTCTGTATTTTACTGAGTTATAGGCAGACCATTTTTGGGTATCTCCCAAAAATTCCAAAATTACTCCACCAGACCTACAATTTCTAATATAAGACTTCAGAGAAATTTTAATTTTCGTTTTTTTGTCGCTCAATGTGATTAATGGGAGCCTTATTTAATAATAGAACAATATCTAAAATTTATAATTTAATGGAACTGTTTAGACAAGTTTTTTGACAATGAACTAAAATAATTGAGATGATGTTTTTATTTAACATTTTATAATATTTTTTAGAATTTTGTAAAAGTTTGTTTGGCTCAACTAGTAAAACGAAATCTTTTTAATAAGACCTACTACAAACTTATTAAACGCCCCTATTAGCATGAAGTCTGAATGACGCTTATCGCGTTCGTTTCATTTTTGCTTTTTTTTTTTCCTTTTCATTTGCAGCGTTTGGCATTCCTACATGGTAAATCTGAATACCTGCGTATAAAACTGTTAACTAACTCAATTTTGTAGCTGTCAGTTTGCGTTTTAGCCAAGACAGGACAAGACAAGGGTGTAGGGCAAGATGTGATCCACTGAGTTAAGTTGAGTTTAATGGAAGTAAACTTGAACGAAGGGAGAAGAATAGTTTCCTTTAACTGTAATATGAGCCAGCGTGCACGTTGTATCTGAATGTTTTCTTATATTTTTATTTTTGGAATTGAGCATGTCGAGAAGGTCATTGAGGCTAATTAGCTGTGTATGCCTTGTAAGGATTACATTATAATTGATTGGAAGCGGCAAAGAGCAATGTTTAAAATCATAATTTTATATTAAAAGAAAAAAAGAAAAATTAAATATTATATTTTTTTTATTTACTTTTGATGTTCAAGCTCAATTTGAAAATATAAAAACCGAAAAGCAGCATTATGCTGCGTGCAATTTAGAACTTCATATCACGAAAGCGGATTCTTGCACTCAAATGTCACACAAATGTCATTTTAGTTGCAAACTCAGCGTACGCATAAAAATTTCATAACTTTATTAAGTCGTGCCACAAAGTATAATCTAAAGAGAGCAACCGAGACAAAGAAAGCGAAATGAGAATTCGTGTGGGAGTGTAGAACGCGACTTGTCTTTTTTTTTTTTTTTTTTTTTGAATTTCAAAAAAAGCTACTGGAAATTAGCATGCGATGCACGTTAAAGTGCTAAACGCCTTTGAAGCGCAGCTACTGCTACTACGACACAAGTATCTAGTAGATACTTTATAATATATGCTAAGTAGGCGCTAACGCTTAACGACCTACTGCGACAAAACTGATTGAGACAAGACGTTTTAGATTGCTTTGGCGAAGCGACGACTCAGTGACTTGCATTTAATTTGGCTTCTATAAAAAATAAACAAATATGGAAGTAAATAGGAAAATGAAAGTGCAAAAAATGATAAAAGAAGATATAATTATTTTAGGCGGTCTGGCAACTCTTTTGCTATTATTATTATTATTATGTTAATTTAAATCAAGTGCATAGCAACTATTTTGTTTGTTTTATTAAAATGTTCTTCATTTAACTTTTTTTTTTAGCCAGTGTGTGTGCGTCATTGTTTGCTTTTGTAACAATAGTGCAACCACAATAACAACAACAAAAAGAAAATACAACTGCTGCAACGAGTGCCACGCGATTTTAGCACAAAACTTGTGGCAATAAATTTCAAACGGATCACATAAATCACATTCAAGTGAAGCTTTACTTACAAAAACACACACACACAGACACAAATGCATAAGAGAATATTTGCTGAAACCTCTTATAACAGACAGAGACTACACGAATAGCAACTTGTATTTATGCACAAGACTATTATATGTACTGGCATACATACATATATACTTTTTGTTAGATATAGATTCATAGATACAAATGTATCTGTATATGAAGCTTCTTCCATATTCCGCTTACATTTAGTTGCAATTGTATGTAGTTGAATTTGAGTGCAACGAATTTTTTATGGCGTCAATACCAAAAGAAATATTTATACAAGGGTAGTTTGAAAACTAATATAAAAAAATATAATTATATTCAACATAGCCTGGAATTGATCATGGTACTGCGTGGCAAAATTCATTATAAAAATAACATTGACAAATATCTGAGTAAATCTAAAGAAGTTCGTAAAAGAAAATGTAGCGGCTTCAGAAGCATAGCTGATTTATCAAGACGAAACTCGAAAATGTAATGTTGCTGATCTGATACTTAAGAAAAATTGAGTTAAAAAAGAAAACATATTGATCAAAAGTCCTTAAATAGAGCAATTAATAAAATTTAGATAATAATATTTTTTAAGAAAAAAAATAATTTAAGCCTGAATAACGCACATTTTGAATGAACTGCAATCTTAAAACAATTGCCAAACAACGCCGGCAGTTCATAAAATAGCAAAATCATAGAAGAAATAGCAACAACAGTAATAGCAGTAGCAGCAGCAGCAACTGAAAAGCGACAAAAGTGCAGAAAAGCATTTCATTTGAAGAACTTTACCATTTGAACTTGACATTTAACATTACATAGCTGGCGAAAACAATTTCAGAATGCAGGACTCACATACAGTGAAATACTCAAAACACGAACACACAAACACATACATACAAATTTTTGTAAACATGTACAATACATATAACTACTTGCAGCATGCTGCATGTCGCAAGAACGAAAATGACACACAAACCCAAGTAACAACAACAACAACAACAGCAACAACAATGAAAACAATCTAAAAGAAATGCAAGATAAACATCCTCAGCGCACTGAGGTAGAAAAGTGAATAAAATCAAAAATAAAGAAAATCTGAAAAAGAAATTCAGTAATAGAAGAAAAACAGGATATCGTATTGCATATTGTAGCCCTCGTATCTAGAGCAGTGGTATAAGGGTGAGTTTTAAACTTACACAAACACACACACACACATATATATTAAGGCCAACTGGACATGGCTGCACCTGTCGGCCATATTCGTTATAAATGTATCTTGTGTGTGTGTGTATCAACGTTTGTGTGTGTTCGCTGACATGTCCGGATTTTACACCATTAACAATATGGTGCGTACATGAACTGAACTGAGCAGAATCGAATTGAATGAACTTAAATCGGGTGGCGGCGTGTCATGAATATATACAACCACCACCATCAGCCACAACAACGCCTTCCGTTTCGTTGAAATGAATGATTGGAAAGGGTTAATGTTGCAGTTGCTATTCTTTATGTTTTTGTTGTTGTTGTTGCTACTGATGTTGATTTGGTTATAAATTAAACCATTGACAAATGAAAATATTGCCTGATAATTGATCAATGTGTATGCAGAGAGTATAGTCGTATGTCGTATGGCATCGTGTAATAGTTTCATGCAGTTCGATTCGATTCGATTCAATTTGGTGGCATTTCGCCTTTTGCCATTTAAGCTATTTCGTCAATGCAGCATTTGGCTTTTGCGCTTCATGTTTACATACATAGAAGATACACACATATGTTGTATCTGTGTTTGCTTTTGGCATACTATGTCACATACGAAATAGTTCTTATTACTGTTGTTGTTGTAATTGTTACTAATGCTAAAATTTAATTAGATTTTGTATTTGTTTACGCGTAGTTGCATTTGCGCTGTAGGCTTTCTATGTGTGCGTGCGTATAGTGCAATATATGTGCTTATATGTATATGAATATGTTACATGCATATGTATTTATATTTGTTAATGTTTTTGGTTTGGGTTTTGCCTCGTTTTAGGCAAACAAGCGCCTGCGGCTCTTTGGCACTAACCTAAACACACACACACACACTCGCCTTTATTCACATTTCGACTTATATTAGTACACAATCGTATTTTATGTCGAACGTGGAAATTTATTGTTATTGAATTACAATTGCAAAATTAACTGTCAATGTATGCGTTTGCATCTATAATGCATTAGTATGCATTTCGTTTATATACACTGAAAACAAAATACATTTTAAAAATTTTCATATGAAAGTAGTAAAAAAAAAATAATAATAAAGACCAAAACTTTAATTGAATATGGATTTAAATTTTTTATTAAATCATAGCATGAGAGCTGCTTTTCATGTTTCTGGCTTATTTCGGCATCAACTTAAAAATATTGTTGAATTCCAAAACCTATATTTTGACTGCATAAACTGCTTCTCCTGTCATTGTGTATCAAATCCTGACAGAGCAGTATCCGAACCCATAAATATGCATTTTTTTATTCTTTTAAGACGATCCTTTTTTTAATTATCATCAAATTATGCAATATTCAATCTTCTTAAAGGCCAAATGCACAATGACCAGGGATATCTTGAAGATATTGCATTATCATTTCACACACTGCATCATTGATTTCGGGCAAAACAACTGATTTTGCGCGATAATTACGAAATTCGATGGGGAACGAATTGCAGCCACGATTGAATTACGAAAAATAATATATTATAGATCAAAATATCGAACTTGTATTTAATGACTCTCAAAGTAAAGTCTTGTCTATAAAGTGATAATCAGTTACAACAATCAAATACAAAAAAAAAAAATATTTTTTATCAAAATTATTAGTTCCAATTTATAATAGAAAATAGTAAAGGTTTCAGAGAATTTTTTTTTATCAAAATATCTCTTAATATGCTGTTATTTAGAATGTGTGTGTGTGTGTGTTCATTGATTTACACTTGTATTTGTATTCTTTTTGATATATGCACGTATTGGCTTACATACGTACATGTATGTATGTATATACGTGCATGTATTGTATCTGTGTAAAAGAGTGTTTCTGCATATTTAGTGTAGAACCAACAGACATTTTACGATATATTGAGAATTATATGCAATATATTTTGTTTGCTGCAAATAGTAGCAGTATCAGCAACAACAAAAACAACAACAAGTGAATTTTATACGAGAAATGCGACAGCAGTAGCAACAACAAATACAATAACAACAGCAGCAACAACAACAAAAGCAACAAAAGGCAAACAAGCCGAGTGGCAAGTGGCAACAGCAACAATTGCATACAACATTTCAAATGCAAGAGAATGAGTCATAGAGTAGGAGAGTTAGAGAGAGTTAGAGAGGCGAAGCTTCTAATTCCGGTAGTGAAACCATAAGTCTTTGCCGCATTGTACATGAATATATTGTTGCCATAGAACTGCAGACGACTGCATGCGTATGAGTCTATAAGATACTCTTCTACATGTGTGTGTGAGAGAGAGTGTAACTATGTATTTGCCACAGTCGCTGTCGATGGTGTGTGTTTATGGCTAAAATGTTACTCAGAAGTATAAAACACTATTGCGTTCATTGTGCGATGCCTAAACGTCCTGCATATCCTTGTATCTTTCTTTTTGTGTTGTGCACATTTAGTCGTCTAATATTTTAAGTTCGATACAAGTTCGTATTTTAACGCTATAAATTCGAAACTTATTTTTTCTGTTTCGCAAGATTTTGTTTAATTTACGAAAATTTGCATACGTACATAAAATACACTACATGAAGCCTTGAATCCTTGAAAGCTGCTAGATAGAATGCAAGAAAATTGGAAAGCTTAGTAAATTTCCTAACGAAAATTGAGCCAAAGTTCACAAAATAGCTACTTCAGCTACAGTTGGGCTATGGCAATTTAAATTTATGCGCAAATTGAAAGTTTTTCGCCAATGAAGAGAAAAAAATAAAATAAAAAAAACTAATAAAATAAAATAGTTAGACTCGTAGAGTTATTTAGTTTTCCAGTCTCCTTTCGTTTCTATTTTGAACCCCTTCACTTGGTAAAATTCCAAACCAGAAGCAGCTGTGTGACTGCTGCTTTTATGCTGTACATATGCTAACATTTAATTTCCATTGTCGTGCAAAATGCACCAACAAACAGGTTCATATAGAACAAAAAGGGTGTTTGGTCCTTGCTACTTTCGTTGTTCCATTTGTCTGGTGTTAAGGATTGATTGTGCTTGTTGATATTTTGTCAAATAACGTAAATAAATACACAATTACACACTCAAGTGAATCCAATGAATACGATTTTCCTCCACAATTCAAATCCTGTGAAATGAGCAGCAAGAAGATGTGTCCACTTGCACGTTATTCTTATTGTTTAAAGGATTTTCATATGTTTAAATGTATTTTATCGAAAATGGTAGAACATTTGCTTGTTTTCCCGCACAACTTTACTGAGCTTCCCGTTTATTTATTATGCTGCTGTGAGCCAATAGTAAATTTCTATGTAAAATGTTGCATTTAACTTGTAAAAATAATAAATCCATTGTGTGGAATATGGAATGAGTTATACGCTTCAGAGAACAGCAGCAAATATCAAGCACAAAAAAGGGGGAGCGAAGAAGCAGTCTAGTTGATTTGGCATCGTTTTTATAAATATTTAATAGAAAAAACTTCATAGCTAATTTTATTAAGTAGCAAAGAAAAAAAATCAAAAAATATTTCAATGTTAGCATTTGACTAAATTCCGCTCCTAATTATGAAATTTCTAAAAAATTATTAAAAAAAAAAAAACAGAGATAATTTATAATTGCATTTTTGCAACTTGTCGTCGCGAAATTATAAAAAATAAAAAATTTGCAAGAATAACGCGACGACGATGCGGTGGCCATTAATTTAATTTATTTATATTTGTTGGTGTTTTATTGGCGAATTTATGCATTTCGAATCCATTGCTATAAATTTAGTCAAATGTGAAAATTGTGCATTTTCGCATTCAACAAACACGCACATTCATACTCACAGGAGCTAACAGATACATAGAATACACACTAACACACTCACATACATAAACAGATACCGCGGCATGTATGCCAAAAGAGGATTTTCATTATAAAATATCACTTGGCGATATGCAAGCTCAACTCGGCAGACGAGAAGACAAATGGACAGATATTTAAACCTACATAGATACTCTCACATACATACATATGTACATATATGTTTGAAATAGTAAATGAACGAACGACCGCCAGAATAAATAAATGAACGTTGCAGTAAAAAAAAAAAAAAAGCCAACAAAAAATCCCAAAAGCAACAAAATCAACAGTGAAAAAAGAGCTAGTAATTTATTTTAAAATAAAAGTATCTAAAAACTTGACAAATAGTATGAGATATGCAACGACGCACACATAGATACAGGCTACATTCCGTATGTATAAGCCTCAACACACGCACATGCAGAAAGTGTGAGAAGAGAGTGTGAGGCTTGCATTAAAATGCGACATATGACTGCGCTGCTCTGATTTATTTGCATATAAATGGAACACGGAACAAATAAAATCTTAAAAAATTATATCAAAAACGAATATATCCGCCCTTTTTTGACGCCAATGCAGAGAGAAAAATATAATTATAAAAATGCAAATCAATAACAACAAAAAAATGATTTTAGAGGTTCCAATACACCAAAACATATTTGTTTTTAAGGAAATAATTTTGAAAAAATTTTAATTTGAAATAATCGCGTTCGGCATAGACTATTTCCAATTTGCAAAAGTGTAGAATTGGATATTTTGAGAAAATTGAAAAAAAAAACGTATTTTTTTGAAAAGAGTAACAAAGAGAATTAGATGTATGGGATTGTCGCAATTTTTATTTTGGGGTTTTCTTCTGGGGGTTTTAAAGATGCTTGCAACATTTTAGTTTTATCTAAAATGTTGCAAGCATCTTTAATACTTCAAATAAACTAAAATATTTTACAATAATACATCAAATGTTTCCAATTATTTCAACTAAAAAAAAAAAGATTTTTTTCGATATTTCACACAAAATGTATTCCTTTTCCCTACTTCCGCATGATTTACACTACACTATGATATATAATGTAGCAGTCTGTACACAATAAATGGCGTCAAGTTGCATTAAGTTTTTATTTATGCAAATTTTACATGTTTTAACTTTTTTGCAAAGTGCGTCGACATTCGCCATTCAAACGACCGTCTTTCCGTCCGCTCTTCCGTTCATCCATCGTCTTATGCTCGTATCTATTATTTAAAACTTAAGGTGAAATTTACTAGATTGCTTCTTAAATGCAGAAATTTGTTTTACTGCGAACACCTGACGCGCTTTTCTTAACGCCTTCGTACTCCTCTCATCTACAAGTCGCCTCTTCTCAACTTTTTAAAGCATTCCGAGCGAATGCGTGCGCGTAATTTTCGTACGTTGCTGTTTAAACAAATAAATTCTTCGTCGGTCTCAAGTTATTAGATTAGCATTAGAACGGAAGTAACTTAAGTGCCTTGAGCGATTCAAACCAAAAAAAAAAAAAATAAAAAAATATTTCAAGCAGCCGCTAAGCTCAAAATTATGATTTACGAAGCTTATTTACATATTTTTATAATATTTTTGACAGAGTTTCATATTTTCTGCCAGGAAATGCATAAACGTCTAAATATATCCTCATGGCTTCTTTGCTGCAGAGTCATATGTTTTTTATAGTTTGTTGAAGCTGCAAAATGTATCCTAAAAGCAATTAGTAAAGCGAAAAGTTTGTTGTTTACATAAAAAAAATAAAATAATAAGTGTTTCTTCTTTTTTTTCAAATAAAAGAAATTGTGGAAATTTTTTAAACTTCAAACTACAAACATTTTTACAACTTTCTTTTTATTTCTTTTATATTTTTATAATTTTTATTACTATTATTTACATATATTTTATATTGTTTTGCTCAAATTTTAAATATTTTTATGATTTTAGTTTTGCTTTGTTTTATGCTTTTCTGACGTTAAAAATTAATTTACAATTATATTTTTTTTTTTTTTATAATTATTTACTAATTGTTTTGATTTTAGTTTTCTTTGGTTTATTCTTAAATCATTCTCAATAAAATTTCATTTTGTATTTCAGGTAAGAGATACTCAGAATCTCTTGCGGGCTCACTACTTCCAGACTGGCTAGGTAAGTCAAGGTTTATTTATTCTTATTATACATTTTTTTTTTATTTTTGAAGCACAGTTTTCATTAACGAACAAATTGTTGAGCGGATATATTTTGCATTTTTTTTTTTTTTTATAAACAAAAATATTTTCGAAAGTTGAATAATTCAAATACGCCGTAACTTAAAATTTGATTCGTTAATGAAAATTGTTCTTAAAAAAACAATTATTTTGATTTGCGCTTAAAAGACTATTTTGTGTTTTCAACAATTATATTTTGCAAGTCATACATAATCCTTAGTTGTCCAAAGAAAAGCCTATTTTTTTGATTTTTTGAGGGCAAACATTTCTTTTTAATTTTTATTTTATTTATACAATCGACAAACCACTCCAGTGCCCTAATATATCCCAAACATTTTATTGAGTCATTATTCCTCGAATATTTCCCAACGACTTAAACGCTTTTTTGAATTTTTTAGTTTTGAAAAAGAAAAAAGATAAAAGAAAAATCATTTTGATTTTTGGCGAATGCAAAAATTTAGTTTATATTTTTTGTTTTAATTGCTCAAAAAACAAGTTCAAAGTTAACGAAATCTAGTCTAGTCCGGAAATGAGCGCGCAGTAAATAAAATGAGGTAAACTAAAAGAAAAAGAAAACAAAAATATAAAAAAATGTTAAATGTTGTACGCCTTTGTTATGCCATCTATCCATAATAAAATAAATACAACAATTTATATCTAAATATAACTAAATTTAAACTTCATACATAAATCTTTCTCGATGTTCGCATGTGCATGCCTCACAAAAACAAAATCTTAAGCAAATCAAATATATTTATACAATACGTTTTTTTTTTTTAGATTTGGCTGACTTTAAAGCGTGTTCATTACGCAGTTTATTAAATTAGCAGCTAATAAAATTAGCTAAAAGTAACAATTTGACATTTAGTTTGTCAAACAAATCTCATTTTGTAAAATTGCATTCAAGTGCAATTTTTACAATTAAAAATAATTTAATTCGACACACAACACATTCAGTCACACTCAAATTTTTTTAGATTTGCTTCATCAAAATTACAACTTGGCACGCAATTTTACAATTTCATTTTACATTTTTTTTGTGTTTTTTTCCTTCTAATATTAAACAAGTTTAAATCAGCGTTTGAAATGGAATGCCATGATGAAGAACTATGTAATATGTATCATTTAATTTAGAATCACACAGAGACACGCATCACAGGCACACTCTAACACACACACAGATACTTTGTACATAGATACAAGACACAAATATATATGTAGAGATACATTTCTAAATTCACATTTATAGTACACAAGCATGTTTCTCCGCTTCTTTATTTTTGATATCCATTTAATATAATTAAATAAATGTTTTACAAACAATTTTCACAAAATAAACAAATTAAAACTTGTTGGTACTAGAGTATACTCAATGCCTCTCAACGCAACGCAACACAACTTCACATGAGTACACTCGAGACTTGGTAAAACAATTGCAATTATGCCTAAAAAAACAGAACAAAATAATTTCATAGAATAATAAAATATTGTATCTAATTTGACAAATAGCTGCAAAATCGTTCAAACAGCAACAAAAAATTAATAAATAAATAAATAAAACTGCAAAGTCTGCCAATTTTTTGTTTTGTCTTTTTTTTTTTTGCAAAATTTATTTTTGTATTTATTGAAAATTTATACGCACGCATAAATTATTAGAAAAGCAGACAAATTGTAAGTTTGTGTGTGGGAAGTTTTTTTAGTGCCTAAGTGAATAAATAAGAGAAAGAACATAAACACATTACAAAAGTAATATATACTATTGTATTTTATATATGGTATATGAGAATATATATGAAGCTAAATGGCAATTACCAATCAAAAAATCTCAAACTTCATTCATCTGCTGAGTAGTTCAAACTTAAAACATATTCCAGGGTTGAAGACAACGCATAAATTTTTTACTATTTTCAAATACAGAAAATACCAGATCGATTTCTGCGGTAGCTGGTTGTCATGGAACGAGTAACACAAGTGAAAACGTTGAAAATCCATTAGAAAATTAATAAAGAAAACATATCACACACAATGAATGCGGTTTGCCAATACACAAACAGACGATGAACACCGAAGAAATCCAATGCAGACAATCATTGGGGAAAACGTAAAAAGGTTGTTCTCAAGCAACATACTAAGGGACAAAGGAGTGGTAGTAAAAAAGTGTACAAGGGTAAAGCGAAATGGTGGAAATTGTGGGTTGATATTACAAATGTTTTGCCAGCTAATAGAATTAAATCAATTTATACATTTATTACAAAATACTCAAACAATCAAAATGCTTAAAAACACTTTACAAAAAAATAATCTCAAAATTTTTAAATTCTAATCCTTTAGATTTTGTTGGGTTCAGTTTAAAAGACGGTAGCTTTTATATAATTAATTCAGAGAACCATCGACCACTTTATTTATATAGATTAACTCATAATGTTTTGAAAAGTAGTAGAGAAACTAAGATTGTTGCTATAAAAATAGATATTTCAAATATTTAAATAATAAATTCTCTTTAAAAGAATTTTAAAACAATTTAAGCTCCCTCAAACAGAGCATGTTCACATGATTTTATGTTTATTGAAAAAAATTTTTGCGGATAGCAGAACAGCATTGCAACCGATAGGAGAGCATTTGTATTTTTCTTTTAATTGAAATTTTTTAAACTAATTTTAATCATTGCACTTATTTGCTTCTTCTTATTCTGTGCCTTATAACAAAAGACAATATTACGATGAGAGTTGTTGCCATCTTTTTTTAAAAATAAAAAAGAAAGCAAATCGTTGGGGGGAATATCGCGCAATCTACAATAACAACATAATAATGTGCCATAAAGTATCTAAATTTGTTGAATTGTTGATAAACTTTGGCGCCACTTTGCGGAAAACATGAAACAAAAAAGTTTCAATAATGATTGCGGTAAAAAAAAATTAATAAAAGAGAAATTCATTTTATTTTTCTTTGAAACAAAAAAAAAAAATAAAATAAAACGAGACAAACCAGACAATTATATACAAAGAAATTATCATTGATGACTTGCAAATTGTGAAATATTTCAAGTGGTTCTTGGCGGCGCCAAGTTGAAGGTGTAAAAGAGCATAAAAATCTTTCTAAAAAAAAAAACTTCAAAAAGTTAAAATCAAAATCGTTTTACTTTTTAAATGTTGGAATATTTATATTTTTATTTCTTAGATCTAATTTTAATATAATATTGATCATATATAAATGTTTGCGTCGAAAACAATTAACTGAAAGTTATTGAGCAAATATTCACTTGCAAATGGCGCCAACTTGCAATTGTAACTGGCAACACAGTCAAGGTAATCATCATCAACAATTCCGGTGAAATTTCCGCCATTTTAAGTTATGCGAATGCAATAGAAGTAATTTTATACTTGTTAATTTAGTTGCTGTGCTGGCGTTTTGATTGTTGCGCCATCAACAAAGTCGAACAGACTAAACAGTTCGTTAAGACGAGAAGGAGGGGGAGGCGGTGTAAGTAAATAGTAAAAAAACAAACAGTTTATATGACTTTGCCGCGGTCACAGGTACAAAGTTTAACAATCGCAACAAGTCGAGCGCAAATTACTCTCAAATGCAGTTGGCATGTGTCAGCGTAGTATCTGTATCTGTGCATGTGTTCAATGTATTGCTATCTGTCTATGAAGCTTGTGTCTGTAGCGCTAAATTCGCTAGGTGACGATGTGCAAAACGCGTCCATTTTAACTGCACCCCAAAGAGAAACTTAAACAAGGCAAGTCGTCGCAAGCGGAGCAATGTGATAGTGAGATACTGCAAATTAGTTAATTGTTAGAGCACCTTTATGGTTGGGAAGAAACTATAATACATACACATATGTACATATATGTACATATATGTAGGAGAGTGTAAACATAATACTTATTACAACATATAAACTAAAAAAAAAAAAAAAAATAATTCAAATAAAGAAAAGAGTCTAAGAGAAGACAATTACATTTATTTACTTGTACATATCTTTCATTCACTGTACATTTTATCTGAATTTTTATTTACGAATAATTCGCAATTTCATTTGTCATAATTTTATTTTATGCATTTTTTTATTTCGTTTTTTAAATTTATTTGCATAATTTTTAAATTTATTACTGTGACAGTTTGTATAAATTCGTTTTTAGTTTATTTATTTTTATTTTATTTGATTCACAATTTTATTTTATTTTTATTTTTTTTTTTTTAGTCCAAAATTTAATATTTGCAAACATGAAACAATTTAATTTAACAAAAATATTAATTAATATTCGTAATTTTGTTAACGAATAAAATTATTTATGAAGTGATTAGAAATTTTAATGTTAAAAATACCTGTTTTAAAGCGATTTAAATGATTTTTTATTATTTTTAAATAAACAAAAATAAGGAAAATAGCAAACTTTAGCAAAAAAAAAAATAAAAAAATTAAGTAAATAAACCACAAATTCAACACACACACACACTTTTACATACAAATACAGACCTTTGTGCCTGCTCCTTTATTGATTTTTGTGTGCTATTTCATTTTGGTTGCCATTAAATTTTGCACAGTTACCCATATTTGCCGCCATTTCTGAGCAGAATTTGGATTCAACTTTAGCTAACACAGCTGAAGAAGATTTCCATTTGTTTTTGTTGTATTCTGCCAGCTCAGCAGATGAATGCGTATAATTTCCAATTTGATTTATAGCACACAATGCCGCAGTGTATGGTCCCCACGAAACGCCGATATAGTGGGTTGTGCATCCGTAGTCAAGTCGTTTCAAATTTACGCCAAGGTTGCCAACCTCAGATTTGTATTCGGCAGTAAAAAACGGGGAACTGCGTGTGTTTTTTTTTATCGCTAAAAATGCTAAACGCAGACGATGCGCATTTACAAGCTTTATTACATTAAGAAAAGTCCGTAAAAAGAATAAAAAAAAAAAAAGAAAAAATGTTCAAGAGAAATGGTCTACATGCGTATACAAAATATAAATAAATTGTGCCACTTTCACGCATACACTCCTTTTATATACACCCGCACGCACACACACACACACCTAAAATATGCACACATGTTAAGAAAGAAAAGAGATAGAAATATATATAAAAGAAGCGTAGCAAATCAACCTGATGCCGCAGACTGTTTTTGACTTTGTATTTGCTTACATAATCAGTCATATCCTTATATATATGTGTACATATAAATACTTTTATATATACATACATTAATGTATATATTATATTTATGTACGCTGAATATATATGTGCATATATTTAACGTTGGACTGTCCATATTTGTATGTACACGAGCAGGCATTATTTATTTGTATAAAAATGTCTTTGTTATATGTCAGAATGTCTGTGTTTGAATTTAACAGGTTAAGTATTAAAATATAGAAAAAATGTTTGTGAGAAATACTTTATTACGCAAAGATGAATCCAATAAAAAAATGTTTTGAGAACAGAAGCTAAAGATCTTTGATTCAGATCTTGGAGCGTAATTAAATTATCTAAAATCATTGTCAAATAAATGAAAAGAAATATTTGTATTTAAAAAAAAAACTGGGTAAATTTTATTTTTTTTCAAATTTGAGGACATAAAAAGATAAACATTTCATATATTGTTCTATGTTTTCCAAAGCATTTTACCATTGATAAATGATTTTTCTTTAATTTTCCTCATTGATTTTATTGTTGCCTTTTGCTACTTGTTTTCGTCCATTCGTATTTATGGCCTTTTCATCTAACACACATTTTTAGCAGCCGTTGTCCTTTGGCGCTATTTTTTGGTTGCCTTTTTTGCTTTTCCTTTATTTTTATTTTCCTTTTGCTCAATCTGTGCTATTTATTCACCCAAATTTTTGCACATTTATCATTTTGCCTTCAACTGAAAAAAGGAAGAAAAAAATGCAAAAGCAAACAGAAGCAAATGTTCCTACATACATACACAGCAGTTACACCCACAATTTTATGCTGAAGTAAAATACACTGAGAAAAATAAGTTAATAAGCTTTGTCTAAAAAATGAAAAGCTATCAAACAGAAAGGAAAACAAAATTCACAAAACAAAAAAAAACAAAAAAACAAAAAAAATATATATAATGAAATGAAATAAAAATAAAAAACAGCAACGCGTGTCTGTGATAAATCATTCGAGATAAGCACCTCGCATTAGTTTTATTTGTTCTTTCGTTTCGTCTAAAAACAGAAAACACTCAGAATGTACGATTTGTGCGTACATTTTCACCTTTGGTATTATGTTAGATGTGCGAGTTTATATGTATGTATTCATAATTTTTGAACAACTTAATACATAAATATAGAAAATATCAGCTGACATACATAAAATGTTTAGAAAAAAACACTCAAAAGGTCAAAACAAATACCAAATTTTCGCCAATTTTGCCAACTCAGCGAAATTATTACACACTAAAACCAAAAAGAGGTGCGCCAATTGTCTTTGGATTATTTCAGCAGATTTGCCTCTTTTTTTCCACTTTATGCCTTAAAAATCTTTTCTTTCTTTCATTTGAATTTTCGCCGGCGGCGAAGGCAACGGAAAAGCGCCTACATTTATTTTATTTCGCTAATATGATAGCATAATAAATAAAAGTCTCGAACAGTCGGTGTTATTATTAGATATGTTTTGGTGTTATTTGTCGTAAGGCAGTGTAAAAGATCGTGAAGTTTGAGGGGAAAAAGCAAAAGGAACATTATATTTTTTTATGTATAAAGGAAAAAATTCTCTCAAAAATTAATTCGATACTCTTTGGGGTGCTAATGCAGTATCGGATTTGATAAAATATATCTAAAGGCGCTTAAACTTTATTGAATTAACTTTTTAGTTGTTGTTGCGATCAAATGGGATAATACCAAACTGAATTAAATAATAAAATAACTTTAAAAATTTCAATATTTTCAAGAATATATTTTTAATATACGCCAATAGAAATGTTCCCAGCTCATACAAAACCTAAATGCTAATATATGAAGCTATTCTATTTTATTATATTTTTTTTTATGATAATGTACGATAAAAAATATGGCGTCGACTTAAGAAACGCCTTAAAATTGGGCGTATTTGCGCATGGCTTTTCAGAAATCAATATAAATGCTGTAAGTCCTACTAGTCGTCGACTATAGTTCGTCTATTTTAGAGCATTTAAAATGGCATACAAGATGGCGCCAAATTTATTTTCGAATGCCTATCTCGGATACTATAAAAGATAAGTCCAAACTAACTTCAATCTTAAATTCTACAGAGTTTTAAATTAGGTTCATACAACAGCCATTACAGCATATAGCACCCATACAAACTTGTCACAAAGCTCAAAATATTTAAAAATAATTTTAAATCTTCTCGCAATTGGCGTGTTTTTCCTTTTATTCTTTTCAATTCGTCTAATTCCATTATCAAAACTCCTTCAAATAAATCATAATTTACAAAACATCATAAAAAAAATTCAAATTTGTTTCCCACAATCCGCTACTGTCTAACTCTAATACAAGTTCATAACATGTCCCATTTTTCGAACTAGATAACTTATAAAAAATTAGGGGTGCTGCCATTTATGCTCAGCTTATGAAATATTTCTACACTAGAATTAGGATGGAGAGCTCTCTTTTTGACCTCTTCCCGAGCTTCCCTCTCTTTCATACCCGCCATCTTGTGGCAGTTAGCGCAACTTTAAAAAATCAAGTTCAACCTAAGATTCAATTTGGTTTTTAATCACTTTACAGTTAAAAAGGATTTCATCGTTAATTAAAGTTTATTAAAATAAAAAAATTTTTTATTCATTGACAACATCTCAGCTTAACTTGGCGCGAATGCAAATGATGGCTTCATTGTTTTTATTTTCGAACAATTTAAAGAGGATTTCCTTTGAGTTGCAGGCTGAAAGAATTGAAATGTCGACATGAACAAAAATTGACATTGAATTCTTTTATTCTTATTTTTTATGCATTTAAATGCGCACGAAAATGACTAAAAAAAACGAACAACAAATCAAACAACATTTTGTCGTTGTATCTAGATACAAAATTATTAATTAATATGCGCATTGAGTTCTCGTGACTGCTGTTGCTTTGGACTGTTGTTATTGTGTGTTAAAACATTCGTTTTTACGAGGTGTTGAGTTTATTTTAAATAAGTAGCTGCATTCGAACATTAAGTAACGAATGGAGAATAAAAGTTTTAAATAAAAATTTTTAAATGTTTAATTCCAATACATTCCGATTATGTAAGCATTTGGCTGAGCATATTAAAATGTAAAATAAAAATACATTTTAGTGTGCTTCAACCACCCTTTATCGTCATTTATCTCTGCCACAGTCAGTTTTCTCTTTACACCCAAAAATCGAGCTTTAGCTGCGAGACTATAGAATTCCCATTGGATTGACCCATATAAATTTTGTTTGTGCTTCTTCGATGCCGCTAACTGCTAGCTGTGTGAATGTTTTATTATACAAATAACATGGATACACTCACATACACATAGACGCTGAGACGACGACGTCGACTTATTTACGTTATATTGTGACTGCGCTTTTTTTATTTTTATTTTTATTTTATTTTTTTTTTTTGAGTCAATATTGAAGTAAAATTGCTCAAACTTTTTTGCACATAAATCGATGCCGGCGGCATTTATTGATTCGTTAACCCGTTTTTGAAAATAAAAGCAACAAATTTCGTAGTTTATTTAATAATAATTATTATAGTTTACTAGCTCATAAATTATTCATTGCGTATCACTGTTAAAAGCGTTTTTATTTTATTAATTTCGAATTAAAATTTGCTCTAAAATCGTTTTCACTCAAATGCCGAGCATTTTTTTTACCAGTTCACTCAGATTTACATCATTCTCATTCTCAACTGAGTCTGAGCGGAAATTTATTGCCACTCTCTTTCTTATTATTGTCCATAGTATGATGTAGTACAGTGAAAACTTTCTGGGGCGGATCGAGACCGTCGAGCAATTTTAGAAGGATTGAAGATTTTTTTACTTCCATTATTTATTTTTGATTTTGTGTTGTAGTAACTTAACAAATTAATTAAAAAATATATCAGTGGATCTTAATTCAAAATGTTGCTTTCATAGCTTTAAATAATTTTAAAAGTCTAGGTTGTACATGCCTTTAAAAATGTGGTTAATATTCAAAATAAATGAATCATCTTTTAAAATGGAACAAAATTGGTTTTATTTGAGTGCACCTCTGAGTGCATAGACTTCTAGTTCTATATTTCTTGTATAATTCTATAATTTGTGGCCTCGTTTTGTGCCTCCCATGTCCACAGAATACAAAATAATAATGGCTTTAGAGAAATTAAGTCTGCGCTAGAAGGGAGTCCGTTAAGAGAGTTTTCACTGTAGTACATAGTTTATTTATTCGCGATTTGAGTAATTTCTTATTGCTTCGTCTTCTTCTTTTTCATTTGGAACATGCGCAAAGAAAATCCATAAAAATATCAAAAGGCGCAGTTAAAAGTGTTTTGTAAATTTAACGATAATTTAAATTAAAAGTGAATTTTTATATTTTATGAAGTTAAGAAATTTAACCAAAAATTCTACTTAAAAGAAAAAAACGAGCAAAACAAAAACAACAAATAAATCGCTCGCACTTTTGTTGTTTTCGTTTTTATCGCAATTCAACGCCGAATGAGAGTGAGAGCCGGTGTCTTTCGATTTTTATGCTCGCGTCGTGCTCGTAAATCTGATTTAAACTGTTTAATGTGCAATTTGAGTTTTGATATTTTTTATTTTAATAATAAATTAATATAAAGTGCAATAAATTATTTAAAAACGAAAAAATTCACACGCGTTGTCTTGATTTGTCGCACGCTGTCGTTGTGTCGTTTGTCTTCTGCTTCTTCATCGTTTTAAATCAAACATGGCGTCGTAAATGTGTACATATGTATATGTAATGCCTAAAAACATTAAAAGCTGTCCGGCTTTGCTCGTTCGTAAATTAATTTATGTATTGAAAAACCACGAAATTTTATTATAATTTGAAGCAAACAAAATTTCCTCTGTTTCTCAGTCGCTCTAAAAATAATTCTCCGTAAGTTTCAAAAGATCATTTTAATATTATTTAAACTTTAAAAATAAAAATGCATAAGGCTAATGATAAAAAATGATCGGTCCAGTTAGGCTTTCTGCTAATGCTACACTTGTATTTTGAGACTTCTTTTCCACTAAGATTATTAAACAAAATTTGGTGCAATAAAGATAACTGATTTAATAAATCAACATAATATTGTTGTACATGATATATTTTGCATAAACACAGTAACTGTTTAAATTAATTTACAATTTATAAAAAAAAATAATTTATAACAAACTTTTAATAATTTTAGTTAACTTTTTTTACTTCACCTAACTGATCAAATTTCCGCGTGCTTTTAGTACTGAACACAATTTGGGATTCAGTTGAGAAATGCAGAAATAAAAACTGTTTATGTGGCCATAAGTCAAAGCAGCGCAACCTGCTGTGTAGTGTTAGAGCGAGATAGCAAGTGAGTAAAATAAGAGGCTGGGTTTGAGCGCCATTTGTCTTGCAGCACCACCATTATTCATTTTTATACATCTCTTATGCATGTGAACGAAAGAGATGGAGCATTGGCATGAACTGAGCGCCAGCCATTAAATGAGAGAGATGAGATTGAGAATAATGGCTGAGTGAGTTGAGTCGTTGTTGTTGTGTTGTAGTTTTGCGCTCACAGTTTACCTTTTTTATTATGTGTGTGTGTGTGTTTAATAGCCTCTCTGAAGTGTTTATCGTTAACAGACAATTTTCATATTCATTCGTTTGGTGATTTTGCTAGAAAAATAATGTGAAAAGCGTTCGCCAAGCGTTTTAACTTGCTTTCGAATCGCCGACGGCACATCCTAGACAACACCTTGCACCTCTTGAGTAGGGTATTAAGTTTTCATTTATCTTATAGTTTTCTTTAGTTTGGTTGGCAGCATAGGCTACGCAAACAATTGGCAAAGCTGGAACAAAGCTGAAAAAAGTTGCGACGGCTTTTGTCGCTGCATCTATTTTCTTTTCGCTACTAAATTTTTCTTTTTCTTGGCAGTTCTTTTAAAAATGTTTTATGGCATTTCGCTGTTCATTTTCCTGCCGTTGTCGTTTGTTTTTCTTTCGCTTAAAACAAGCTTTTCTTTTTTTCTAATGTTTAGCTCATTTACAAGTTTGTTTGTTTGTTTTTTTCTTGAAACGTTTTTCTGATTAATAGTTTTATTTATTTTTCAGTTTCATCTTGGTAGATCGTTTTTTTTCAATATTATTGTTTTTTTTTTTTTTTAATAATTTTAACGAGTTTTTTTTTCGCGTCACGCTTTGTTTGTTGTATTTTTCTTTTTTATTTGTTGTAGTTTTTATAATTTATGGCATTTTATTAAAATGTTACATTTTTTATACGTTGTTATTCTCTGTTGCCGTTGTTGCTGTTTTTGTTTTTGTTTTTGTAGTCTTGTACCCTGTACACATGCCATTTTAAAGGTATTAAAAAATTAAAAAAAAAATAAAAAATTACACAAATAAAACATAATTAACTATTTAAATACATTTACATACATAAATATGTATTTATATTTAGCTTAACGAATCGAATTGAATAAGTCATTTATTAATTTTTCTGATACTAAGGATGATATGATTTTCATTTTTCAGATACAGAATACATACAAATATGTATAAGTTTGTGTATCGGAAGCTATTCAAAATATTATAGATACTTTTGATAATACTCATACAGAGTACTGTAGGTGATACGCTTTCAAATATACCTGAATTGTCTTTATTATTTTATTATTACTTTTTGTTGTCATTTTATCTGATTTTTTATTTTGTTAGACAGAAACGAAATTTCCTACTATACTAATGAAGCTGTTATTGCTTTAATCAGAAAAAAAATAACTTAATAGTCAGGCTTCCATTTTCGAAGTCACTAAAATTTTGTAATTTACTTTTCAAACATATTATAATCTTATAATTCCCAAACAGTTTAAACATATCAATATAAATGCTGCGTGATCGGATGTGAGATGTGTGGGAACATGGGACACAAAAATATACATTATAAATAGTGTGGATGTACCAGACGAACCTTTTACGGCGCTTCAACACAAGTTAGACGAAGGTTAGCGATCACGCAGAAACTCCTATATGGATATGCTTAAACTGTTTGAGAATTATAAGACTAAAAATTTATTTGAAAAGTAAATTACTAATTTCGAAAATAGGAGCCTGACTTGTAATACTTTGTTATTAAATTAGAAAAATTGAGGTAACATTTGAACAATATTTTAAAAACAATATTTTGAATATTAATATTAGAAATAGAATTTGGTAACCTTTTTGATCTTTTGGTCTGCATAGTTATTGTTGTTCTTTAAAAATAGTTTTGTATTTGTGTTATAATTTTTTCAAGACCCTAAGTTGCACTACTGTTAAAATAATATTTGTTTATATTAACTAAATACGCTTTTTGTCTTCGTAAATTTCATTCAAAAAAAAAAGTTTTTTCCATTTCCAAGCACCTTTCGTAGACCCTATAAAGTATGTATATTCTTGATCACCTCGACAAGACGAATCGATTTAGCCATGTCCGTCTGTCTGTCTCTCTGTTTGTTTCTCTCTTTTTCTCCCTCTCTGTCCGTTTTTTTGTGTCGTCTGTTTGTGTGCGATTTATTCGCTCAGTTTTAAAGATATTGGGCTGAAATTTTAAACTTAAGCTTTTCTATGTCCTGTGTAGTTTCTTTGTTAAAATCAATGTGCCACGCCCACTTTTTAGGTATAGCTCCCATACAAAAGTACAACATTTTTCAAGTTTTTATATGAAAAAATGTATTTATAAAGCGAATGGCTTCAAATATGGTTAAAATGTTTCTTATACCATGCCAAATCTTCAGTTTAAAATTGGTCCAAATCGGACCGCGAATTCCTAAATTTTTAAGAGTATATTTAATTTGTTTAGTATTTTGAAATAAAAATTTAATACAAATGCTGCACACGAAGGTCAATCAACGTCAAATGATGTGTAACAGGTATATAGTATAAACTTCGGTCCAACCGAAGTTAACTTTTTTTCTTGTTCTACTTCATTTCGAATATTATTTTGACCGCTTTTCTTTTTACTGTTTTCCACGAATTTTCCGTAGCAAGTTCAAATTCTCTTGGCATCGCTTGACCTTTACGAACTAAATATTTTCCAAGCAACATGTGACAATCTGCACTGTTGCATTACTCCACCTCTTACCTTTAATTCTTCTTAATGCCATGAAATTTAAACCAAAAGCTTACCTGGTGCAGTTGATTTCATTTTTTCCATGGTGCGCGGTCGGGTCGGTCTTTGCCCTTCGAGGAAACTGAATTTGCAGTTGGATGAGCTTAACTACAGCTAACTGCAACACTGAGTGCGCTTCTTCGCGGCAAAATAAATAAAAGATCGAATCATGACAACGTTTTCGTGCACTTCGCTCACTCGCTTGTAAGTTTTGCTGGTGCTGGTGCTGCTGCTGAATGTGCCTGTGCCTCATCGATTCAGCTCCTCGTTGGATGGCTTTCTGCTACATGAGATATGCGCAACGCGGCACGATATTTCTGTTGCTTTCGACAGGAAAATGTTGTAAATTCGCCAGCGGCACGAATAAGCGACAAGTTTTCGTGGCAACGTAAAGACAGTATAAACCAAGTTTCATGCAAGAATATTTCAAAGAAGCAAACAAAAAAATCAAGAATAAAAAAATAATAATAAAATAAAGGAAAAACATATTTGCTGGTGTTATCCTTGAAATAAAAATGTGTTTAATTACTTTGCGCTTCGTTGGCATTTAATTTTTTAATAACTCAAAACATTTTGGCAATATCTTTTTTTATTATTTTTTTTTTTTTGTTAATAAAAAACACATGTTTCTGCATTGAGCTTCATCTTTGCGAGGCGTGTCTGGCATATGTTGCAAGTCGAATGTGTTTTTTCTTCAATTTTTTAAGTTTTCTGCTTGTTTTTTATGATTGATAATTAACTTTTTGTGGCAGTCAAGGACACTTTGTTCCTTTTTAGTCAGATTATTTTCTTCGTCACAAAATTAAATTCAAGGTCCTCTTTTTTTGCCATTTTTTTTATGACACACTAAAAGAAAAAGAGTCAAAAGAAAACACTCGAAACTTGTCTCCGGTCATTCGTCATAAACAACAGCGATCGTCCTGTTGTTGTCGTGGCTGGCGGATGCTGTGCTGCTAATTTGCGTTTCCTGCGAAAAATTGTTTATCCTCAACTGGCGTTGCTACCACAGGACGTTAGGCAAGGAAATTCTACTACACTTTGGCAGAGATTAGTTTTTTAAAATTTATTTTTTTTTTCTTCGCTAGGTAGGCTGCACATGACATTTTTTTATTTTATTATGCAAAGCACTTGGCAAAGTTCGCGCTAAACATCTTAAAAATATATTTGAAAATACTTAAAAGCAAATAAGTCATTGCCTTAACGAACTCTTTTATCTCGCAGACAGTTTACGATAAATTATTTTAGCTTATTTATATTTTTTTTGTTGATTGCCACTTTTAAAACTTAAAAAAAAAAAAAATAGAGATATAAAATTTTAATTATGCGACTCACGCTTTGCCGACAATTTGAATTGGGTTGACAGTTCAAATTGAAGACATACGAAAAAAAAACAAATAAAACATCAAATGAATTTGTTATCTTATTTAGTTCTTTCGATTTTTTTCAAAACTGTAATGTCCGTCCCACAGGTAAAAATCTTTAGAAACAAGCTTTGCTTTGGCTACTAATTTATATTTTTATACTCTTCAGATGAATTGTGAATTTTAGTACAATTTTATTAGACAGTTTGTAACGAACTAAATAGACCATCGAAATTAGCTAGACTTGACGAGTCTTTCTAGCCACATTCCCTCCTTCATAATAGTTCGTTAAACTATGAGATTCCTAAGCGGTTGCTACACAGAAATGAGTTTCTCAATGTTGTCAATCTGTCCAAGTCCCTAAAAAGATGCGTCCATCTACTACATAAATATATTTAAAAAAATTATGTTTGATCTTTTAAATACACTCACTTTTATAGGTTATTAAAGCTTTGTTTCAGTTGAATCCAATATTGTATCTTGTTTTTACTATTTTACTTTTCTTGTTGTTGTTGTTATTATTATTATTGCTTCATAAAAAGTTATAGTCTACATCTTTATAAATTGCGCAATCTGGGTTTAACATAAATCAAATACTTTTCTGCGTTTTTTTCCTTGCTCTTATTGCTCTTTTTGTTTTTGTTGTTGTTGCTGTTGTTTTTATGTTGAAATTCTGCGGGCAATTTGATAAATATCTTTTCAGAATACACTGAAAGAAAAATTATAAAAATATTTAAAGAAAATAATATTATTCTTATTAAATATGTACACTTTTTTATAACAGAAAGATTGAAGCATGATCAGCACTCTAAGTCAATCTAGCTATGTCTATCTCTCCGCCGTGTGACACCAATAAACTTGGAGACTATAAGAGAAAGAGCCACCAAACTGTAATCCCCATGTGAGGTTTCTTATATAACATTTTTTGGGAAGCTAACTTTAGATGTACAACCATACAAACCTATGCCAAATTTTTAATATTTTCCATAAAACTATTTTGTAGCATAACCTAAAAATTCTAATTTCAGTTAAATTGAATTGCACCTTTTATAATAATCCCAAACAAATATCAAATATAAAACTGTCTCGTATGATTTCTGTAATATTTTGAGTCTATTAAACTTTATTTATCTAAAATATTTTATTAACGAATTTTACAGTAGGCTGAATATATTAAAAAAAAAGTTTTTTGAAATTAAAATGCATTCGAAATGTTCACTTAGCTGCTTTCTACACTACTCAGCTTATTTTATAGGAAAAGACATAAATGAAAAAAATTTGTCAACTTTGCATATTTCGTTCGATTTTAATCTGAAGCGAATGCAAACAAGGTTAAAAAATGGAGGCACAGCAGTATGGCGAAGGTATAGACAATACCTCATGCGGTTCCCAACATAACTCTCTGGTCGAGAGTGCTTTGGCCATTTTGTGTTCGTCACGAAATGTTTTATATCGCATATTTAAACATATTTCCAGCTCGATTCGCTTGCTAACTCTTTTTTGCCCGTTTTTGTTCGTTAGTTGGTTAGTTAACAAAAAGACAAATCAAACAGGCAGACAGACCAACGTACGGACGGACGGACGGACAAAACAAAGACAAGAGAGACAGACATAAAAGCCACACGGAACATGAGGCCATTTAGATGCAGAAACTAAGCGGGAAATACATTGAATTGAACCAAGATAGAAGCTTTGAAAAATATAAAGTAAAAAAAAACTAATAAGAGCGCATGTTAGAAAAATCACAAAGACACGAAGCGGGCTAAGCGGTTTGAAAAACCGTCGCATAATGCGGTGATGCAAACTGAAAGAGGGGAGGAAGGAATTTGAAGTAGGCGACCACTTTACAAAACAGGCAAAACATTTTAAACAATCATAGCTAAAATCACGAAATCGTCGTCAAAGTCCTTACAAACACATACCTACATGCATATACATATATAGTATATGCAGTATGCAGGCATAGGATAACGCAAAGGCAACAAAAAGAAACGACAACGTACGACATCGAGCGGGCCATGTTTGCAGTTCTTTAGCGTTCAGTTTTATACTTCTTTTTTAACGTTTTTTGGCCAGGTAAACATGGCCACGAACCGAGCGAGCCCAGGAACAAAAAAAAAAAACGAAAGAAAAAGCAAAGTTAGCGGAGCTGAACACTGCAAAAATGAAAAGAAAAGAAAGGAAATGATTGTATTTAAAATTCAAACTGAACGCGGCAAAAAAAACAGCTGAAGTCGGCATATAAACGACGATGACGATGACGACGAATCGACAACGATGGCAATGGCGATGGCGACATGAGTCAGTCAAATCGTCAGTCAGTCAGACAGTCAGTCCGACAGTCGGTTAAGGCGTACAGTTTAATATAACAATACGACAGAGGGACCAACTGAACAACGTACTGTCGTGTAGTCAAAAAAAAAAAAAAAAAAAAAAACAAACAAAACAAAAAGAAACAATCTAACAAATGTACAGAAAAGTAGCGAGCTGTACTAGCTTAAGATGGAGTAAAAAAAAATGTAAAACAAAAAATATTCAAGTATTCAATGAGGTAAGGAAAAAAAAGCACACGAAAAGGCAGCAAGAAAAAAACAAAAAACATTTTCGAATACAAATGTTGGCATTGCATAACAAACGTTTTCTAAATGAGGCTAACTAAGCGAACGGTGTGCATATGTTTGAATTGTCGATGAAGTTTTGTTAGGCTGTTGCTGCTTCTGCTGCTGTTGGTGTTCACCATTCATTCCACCTCAACTGACTTTCTTAGGTGCCTTTCTTGGCCGGGTCGGTGGTCGTACAATATGCGAACAAAAACCCAGTACAACCCGGAACTCAACTCTCGGTCGCTCGCTCGCTCGCTTGCTCGCTTGCCCGGTTTGCATAATGAGCCCACTAAAATAACGGTTCCAAATGCTTTGTTTGTCGTTGACCAAGGCAAAAAAAAAATAATAATAAAAAAATAAAAACAAAAAAAAGTAAATATAAAAAATAAAAATAAAAAAAAAACGAAACATTTTCCAGGCAAAGATTACTACGTACTGAGTCCAAGTGACTAACTTACTAACCACCCAACAACCAACGAATAGAACCAGCAAGCGGTTAACTAGCAAATATTTAATTTGGTCTGCTGTAGGTTTTTCTTTTTTTTTTTTTTATTACATTTAACATTTCTATGACTGATTTAATCAGCAAACTTCGACAAGCGTCATTCACTCAACAGTCAAACGTCAGCAGGAAGTCTGCCTTCTCTTGACACTTTTTCTTAAATAGAAAAGGGACGCACGGTTGTATGCAGTGCAAAGGTGAATATTTAGCTAGCGTATTCTGTCGACTTTAGCAGTTTTCTGTTTTATTTGTTCTCTAGCAAAAATTAAATTAATTAAAAATCTGATAAGCATGCATTTTTCGAGTGCCTTTGTTTAACGTTTGCACTTTGATTGTTTGGTGAAAGGTGATTAAGCAGAACGTATATAGTTGGCTCTGTTCTTATTAATCTGTTAAAAAATTCAAACATTTCTGCACCAAAAAAAAGGGAATAATTAAGCTTCAACTTTTATACCCTGTACCCAAAAGGTAAAAGGGTATATTAAGTTTGTGCGAATGTATGTAACAGACAGACGGAGCCAAGGAAAGGGAGTCGAACTAGCTATGTCTGTCTGTCCGTCTGTCCGTCTGTCTGTCCGTCCTGCTGTCTGCCGTATGAGAGAGATTATCTCGGAGACTATAAGAGATAGGGCCACCATATTTGAAACTTAAACTCTCCTGAGCCGTCAAGTGTTCACTTGCAAACGGTTTTTCTCTAGACCCATTTGAAGGGGTACCCCATACAAATGTACCCTAAAATTTTAGGTTTTTGCATAAAAACGTCATTGATTTTTATTCTAGGAAGTTCAAACTTAGTACTAATAATGTCTATGATAGTCCCAAGAAAATATCCCAATATGGGTAGGACCAACAAAGTCTTAGGTATAGCTCCCATATAAATTTACCCAATTTTTCAAGTTTTTGTTTGAAAATTCAATACAATAAGGTATATACAAAGATAGGACTTAATTTAAGGTAGATAAAGATTGGGTACAGGGTACCTTGCAGTAGTATACTCGACTTCAGCGTTCTTTATTGTTTTTTGTAAGTTTGGGCTCTTTAAAATTGGTTTCAAAGCAATTCATCTTTTAAATATATTTCTTATCAGAGTGAATTTGGAAACATAGAAAGTCTTATCGTATCATTTATTTTTCAAGATAGTAAATCCGTTCATAAATATGTATCTTAAAACTTAAAGATAAAAATTTGTGTGCGAGTTATGAGCAGAACAATTTTATGTTTCATTAAAATGCGTAGTTTGAGAGTAAGATTGTAAAAAAATATATCGAAAGATAATGCTCTTTTTTTAAACTCTTTTTCTTGAAAATGGATACGATATTTCGACATTATAAATTTTTTTGTATATAGTATGTTTCCATCCTTAAGGGTAATATTATTACCAAAAGGAAAGTATTGTTTCTTTATTGTTTTTACAGCACAGCATCCAGTTGATTGGATTCAGTGTATGATAGTATTCAAAATATGGTCATCCTCTAGACACCGCCCCAAAGTGCTATCATCTTAAATGCATATCATACACATTGGATTTTTAGGAGCCTTAGTCATTCTAATTGAACTTTTTTAAAATAACTCGTTCAATGAGAATTATTTATGTGATATATATTTTTAAGTTTTTCTTTTTTTTTTTTTTTGAAATGATTCCTCAAAAAATTGAGTTTTTTTCTGTGAATTTTTTTATTTATAAAATATTTTCAATTATTTCGATTAATTTAATTTAATGTTTAAAATTTCTGCTACTGTTTTTTTATTTATTTTTTTTTTTTTTGTTTTTTTTTATATTTTAAATTCATTTGTTGTAGTTTTTGTTGCTGTTTTTGCTGCAAATGTGCAATTAAAGAAACAGGTTACATAGCAATAAATCTTTAAATGCCGCCGCAATTGAGTCGAGCGTTTTTTATTTAATTCACCTCTTACTTCCCTGTTCCCTGGTTTTATGCGAAAGATTGTCAGTTAGCGTATTTTTTTCTGCTTGTTGCTCTTTTAAATTGCTCGTTCGTTTGCAATCGTCAATGCGGTAATGTTTTTTTTGTTGTTGTTGTTGTTGTTGTTGTTGCCGCTGCAAATGTATTCACATGTCTTAATGTTGACAACATTTTTGTGATTGTCTGATTTATGTCCAGCAAATTGATGACAAATAAATTACGCGTACAAATTTTTTTCATCGTTACTTAACTAGCATTATTCCATTTAATTTTTTTAACGTTTTCTGTAAAGAAATAATTTACTCATTTGCAGTTTTCAATATTTTTCTTTTTGTGGTTAAATTCCATTTTTAGGCATTTTCTTTGCTGTGCGTTAATGTATTTTAGTTTTTATTTCTGCTTCTGATTTTTTCGTAATTATTTTTAATTCGAGTTGCAATCACAAAACTTGACCAAATTTGGTAAACGACGTTAAATCATTGAGGAAAGATAAAAATGGCAAAACGGAAAATATCAAAATGGCCGCCTGGTTGAGCAAAATTGAACGATTGACAAGTCTGTGAAAACTTCATTGTGTCAGCTATGAGTCATTTGCGCCGCTTTTGGTTGCCTTGAGTAATTCAAACTTTGAAAAACAAGCCAAAAAAAACATTTTATGTTTTGTCAAAAATTAAAATTTTTGTTGCACTTCAGTTGTGCTTCATCTGAGATGCTAAAAATTTCATCTTCTATTGTAGCAACTATTCATTGTTTTCGGTTGGTTGGCTGGTTGGTTGCATGACTGTTTGTATTTTCCTTGTAGTTATATCCTGCGCATAAAATGCGGCTGCGGCTGCTGTGCGGAAAGACAGCAGACAAATAGTCGTAATGAAACTTATTCGCTGTCGAGTTATTATATTTGTTGTTCTTATTGTGGCACAATGGCTTGTTTTTCGTTGTTGCTGCTGCTGCTGCTAAAATGAGAGTTGTATGAGTTCTTGTTTGGTTGGCAGCGCCAACAATTCGACATAATGCAAACTAATTAAAATTCAAAAGCCATAAACAGATTTTACCAATAAAACTTTTGCTAACACAGAAAAATATTTTTTAGAGCGTGTTTGCGCAGTAAAAGATACATTTATACAAAAATACAAACAGATACATTTACAAATAAACTTAAACTGTTTTTGACTTAAATAAAAGGATTGCTTGTAAAATGCCTCATTCCATGATTTTCTTTTTTTATTATTATAAAATTTTATCGCAGCAAAAGTTGTAGCTTCTTTTCTATTGTAAAATTTTGCACAAAAAAAAAAAAGAGAGTTTCTAGACTTTGTCGCAAACATATTTCAAACACGAATGCCATCATTGAATAATATTCATACGATACAAAACTTTAGCAGCTCAACGCAGCAAACTCTTTAAGCAGTTATTATTGCTACACATATGAACAACTGAATTACATTACCCGCATTTAAAAAGCTTTGTATCAAAAGCGTTGAATGCATGATCTATTTCAATCCTTTTTAGGCTAACTAGATTTAAATTCTTCAATACTTCAGAATGATTGGATAAAAATCGGAAAATTCTGCAGTCGATGGGGGGTCTTTTTTTAAAAAAAAAACCCAACTATGTGCTAATATAAATACGACTTAAATAAAAATATAAAAATTTGAAGTGAATATGCAAAATATGTCGCGATTGTATTGAGTTATGGTTGGGCGGTAATAATAAATGCACTGGACCCATAGGTAGGAAGTGCCGCAAAAAACCCCTCAAACTTTTTCAAAAATATTTATATTTTTTTTTAATAAAATTTTTTTTTTTCTTTATTTAATATTTCTTATTAATTTAATTTTTTTTTTTTTTTTATTTTTTTTTTTACTTTTACAGCATGCTACACTCTGTTTTTTCTTATTCGTCGCCCAATCACTTTTTTTTTTTTCCCTTTTGGGGGTGGAAAAAAAAAATCAAATTTACCTTACTGGGCTTCGTTGTTTGAATAGCTGGCAGCTTAAGTTAACTTTTTTTTCCGCCGAAAAAAAAAAAATGCACACCCCCACAATAAAGAATGATTCTCACAAAAATAATATAAAAAAAAATAAACATTTACTTATGAAGTAGCGCTGGAAACTGACTGAGTGAGTGAATAAAAGAGTGCGTGGGCGAGTGAGTTTATGAATAGTTGAGAGAATGAATTGAGGTGCCGCTTGAATATAATATTTTGTCTGGTGAAAAGAAATATACAAAAAAAAAAAGAAAAAGAGGCACCTTAAAGCAGACAATAATATTTAAATCAAATATAATAGAGCAGCATATATCACACACTTTTTTAGTTGCTCTACAAGCGTTGACTTGAAATTTGTTATTCATTTTGTTGACGTATCTACGGCTTGTAACCTTTGAACTGTAGCTAAACTCGCTTGTTGTGGCACGCCTGACTTGTGCGAGCAGCTGCAACAAATTCCTATTCAACGCATACCCATTCCAGTAGTAGTCATAGTCGAAATTGCTATTAAACTCATAACAAAGTGACGCTGGAATGTAGCCCCATGTCGAAATTGTAATCGATGTGCGAAATAAACAAAAGCGGACATAATTATCGAGTTATCGCTCGCGAGCGCGCTGCCATGCCGCTTTCTCCAAATCCCTGCCACCCTTTGGCCCCCTTGTTGCTGCTGCAATACCCATTCTCTTATCGTTGAACGCCAGCAGCAACAGCAGTTTTAGCTGTTTGATGGCAAAGGGCTGAGCTGAAGTACATTCATATATCCTTGTGTGAAACATATGACCCCATATTGTGTGTTATTGTTGTTGTTTTTGTTGTATTCATTGCTAAGCCCGCACCGAAAATTTCGCATCGCATCGCATCGATATTTATGATGTCATGGATTTTATTGTTGCTGCTACAAAATATTCATATGCGCTGCTTCTCTTGTTGCTGTTGCTGCTGTTACTGTTGTCGATGCTGACCCAAGTTGCTTCACATATATTTATATATATGTACGTATGTATTGTACATATATACATATATACATACATACACATGTCTATGTGCTACGGAAACAGTAAAATTGACCATCAGCCAAACAGGATGTAAATTTTGCAGCAAAACGTTAAAAAGAAGAAAGGGGGGAACGAAAGTATTCATACAAACTTATGTGGAGCCTGTTCATTTCTAGAAGGAAATGAAGGACGAAATTTTCAGTGGGCGTCAGTTGTTATTGACGTCCCAAATGCTATAAGAGTCGGAGGAATCGATCCCGAGTCTGACTTTATAAAGGACGAGGCGCGCGCTTCAATAGATAAAGCGCCAGCATCGAACGTCATGTGTTTGCAGCATAGTGGAGCATTCAGCGCCGAGGACTGAGCGATATGGTGGTCAACAGTTTGCTGCCAGCGAAAGACGAACGTTGGCGGACATTCAGTCGTATGCTGTCGGATGCTAGATGCTGATAGCGCGATAGTGTCCAGGCAAGGGCAACAGCAGCAGCAGCGGCAGCAGCAACAACAATAATGGCAGCTATGAAGAGTCAAATTCAGCGCCCGCAATCAGCCTACTTCCTTTTATTTATTTATTTTTTTTGTTTGTTTTGTGTCGAAATTCTCGTTTTGAATGCTGGCAGCAATAAAATGTTGCCGATATTATTTTGTCGCTGTTATTTGTTTCGTCCTTTTTTTCATCTTATTTTTTTTTTTGTTCCTGGAACTTTTGTTGGCAATTCGGCGTTGCCAAGTTTGATGTAGCATCCGTTAAGCTCGACACTCGAAGCGCGAGTGCAACGGAAGTCAAGCATATGCCAGCTCCAAACTCCCAAAATATATTCACATATTCACATACATCAGTGTCCATTCCACTTGCCACACTGTTGCAATTCCTTGTGGCATTCATACTACATGTATGTATGTATGTATGTATGTATGTATGTATGTTTGCATTGACTTTTTCATTCGCTTCTGCTGAATTATGCGCATAGATTGAAAATTGTCGATAAACGAAAAGAATCACATTGCAAAGCGTCGCGACGCGAGTACGTTGATTTTTCATAAAAACGCCAAATGAAACGGACAACAACAAAAATGGGGCGTACTTACATTTATGTGTATGTGTATGTAAAGCAACCCGGTTCAATGATAGCAACTCCAATCGGCGCAACTTCACTCCATTCGAAGCCATTATAAAGTTATTAAAAATTGCACTGGAAACACTCTTCCCGCCTTTACACTCCGAGTTGATTCGATTTTTCAAATTCAGTGCACTCAATATATTTTGTTGTTCATTAATTCAAGCAGTGCACTAAAAATATATACCATACAAATATATAAATGTATTATAAAAAAACAAAAAGTATTTATATACACTGTAAAAAAAAGAGAAAATTGTTCTTTAAAATTATCTATATAAAAATTATATTCTGGATCCACTACAAAATTTTGACATTCCTTTTTATTGATATCTTTCATATATCGCTATAAATGTTTATTATTCAACAGGCTCGCAATAAAAAATTGCATCTAAATAAATTAAAATTTAAAAAGAAGGTACGTTTATTAAAAAAATATAAAAAAAAAAAAAAAAAAAATATTTATTTTTTTAAAATAGTTTTTTAAAGCTGAGCTGATGTATATTTTAGTTTCAATTTTTGAATATTTTTTTACTGCATATCATATATAAAAATAACAACTCGTCTGATTTTTCTTTACGAATATAAAAAAAGTTAATTTTAAAAAGAAAAATTCAAACTACACAAAAAAAAAATAAATAAAATAAATAAATAAATAAAAAAAATGCAACAATGCAAAAAATTGTTTATGAGATTAACCCCATAAACTGTGAAAATGCATTTTAATTGAAGTGGACCGTTGGGACTCTATAACGAACAATTTGTTTTTTGTTCTCTCGATTTTTCGTTGTTGTTACTTTTTGTTGTTGTTTTTGTATCGGCGGTTGATAGTAAATTGTCAATACAGCTAAAAAATAAACTATATTGAAAGAAAAGAGCAGAGTTCAACGAGCAGTGAACGAAAAATCAAACAATAATGGCAACTTTTCGAATTTTTGCGCATTATTAATGATTGTTCAATAAATTTTCAATAAATATAAATCATGAAAACTAAAAAAGTAAACAAATAAACAAATAAATAAATAAAATATACAATAAGTAAACTTTCCAAAAAAAAAAAAAAAAAAAAAAAAAATTAAATTCGTTTGGCTTAAAAATTTTAAAATAAAATTCCTGCATATACAAATGATCTTCGAAATTACAATTGTCGACAGGCAAACGCATACTGAGAAAGCTCAATAAATAGTTTGAAGCATACATTTAGGCGTCCGGCAGCAAACAGCAATTAGAAGCCAAAGAGCAAAGTGAGCTGAGTTGAATTGAGTTGATACTCGTAGGGAAATTGCATTGAATTGTATTGGTTTGAGTAGGAATTTGCAGAGAGTTATTAAACCATGATTTATGTACAAGTTGGCTAGACTTTCTACTGCTTTTTACTCTCTTGTTCTGGTTTAATTTACTGTTGGAGTTGTAGCGGAAGTAGCGCTCAAGATAAAACGGAAGCGGATACTTGACACGTTTATAATTGCCAAACAAAGCCAAATAACTAACCGTGTTGGCATTTGCACTTTGGCGCGGGGACTCAGCAAAAATTCCTTCATAAATCCTAAATTAAATTTTGCTTTGTAGATGCGAAATTGTCTGCCATATTTCTTTTGTCTTTCGTTTTATTGGATCTTTGCGATACCTACGTGATTTTGTTGCGCATTTCGTTGTTATTATTATATAAATCCATCAACTGTTTTGACTTGCTTAAAAAAAATAGAAAAAACAAAAAAAACGCTAGACAAAGAAACATACTGACGCCATTGAATCGACGCAAAAGTTCTTTCCTTTCGATGAATGTAAGTAGCAGTAGCAGAATAGTCCTGTGGCGCTTCATGACATTGTTTAAATTGCCATCAAGTTGACAGTTCTATGGCGCGTTGACAGTTCGTATATAAACACACATACACAAACTCATCATATCAAATGCAAATGCGCTAAAGTTACCACAAAATGGTGAACTATTTGCTGCATGTATGAAAGAAAACTGCCAAGTGGCATTCATTCGTTGCAGAAAATGTGTTTTCACATGAATAGAAGTGAATATAAAAATCAAAAAAATAAGTGACTAAAGGACGGAAGGAAACCGCGAGCTGTAAAAAAAAGATACAAACTTTGAATAGGAAAAAAATGTTGTCATAAGTTGTTGGCAGCAACATGCGAGCGTAAGTTAAACAAAGAGAGAAAACACAATAGAAAAGCTATGTATGAGCAAGAGATGCAAATAGCGAAATAAATAAATGAAAACACTTTTCCAGGCCGCAATGTCAGCAACTTAAAAATGCAAATAAATGTAAGTTGCCATTTTTATTTTCCATTTCAACGTCATCAACGCTCGTCGCACATTTGTCAGTCAACTCAACTTAAATAAAGGCAGTCAGTCAGTCAGAGTGTGGCAATACTAGAAAATGCAGCACATATGACAAAGTGAAGAGTGCTCATACTTCACGATTTTGATATAAAAGTACAATAATATAGCATATAGGTGGACCTTATCGTTAAAACTATTTTTGTTGTTGGCATTTAAAGTGTCACATTTTGCTTGGAATTTTTATTTCCTTTTAGATTTTTTTTCTATTTACGCTGCCTGGGGGAAATGTTACTTCAATTTCCATTGCTGCATACAACCTGAGTATAAATGCTTTTCAAATGAAGAATTTCATCATATAAAAGTCATTTCAGTGACAATTTAGTGACAGCTTGAAAAATGCTTAAAAAGAGTAAAATGTTTTTCAAAAATAGTTTATACAACACGTTTCGTGCTAGAAATTTAAAAAAATTTGGAACACAATGAAAATGGATTTAATTGGCGTTCTTCTAAAAACTAAAAAAAAATGATTTAATATATATAAACCGTTTCACAGTTTTCAATGTCAATAATTTTTTTTACATTTTTTTATTTTTTTTTATTTTTTTTTTAAAATATATAAAAAAATTTTTATATATTAAAAATAAAACCAAATGTCATGATATCAAGTATCATGATTTGCTTTTCTTAGAAATGCAATGAAAGAAACACCACTAACTATCACATATGTGCACATTTTTCACGCACATTCACTCATTCTTTCAGATACGTTAAGTACCATTACATGCAATACAACATGTTCAAACAATAAATCATAATTCATAATTCAATATGGAGTACCTACTACGGAACAAAGCGAACAAACATGAACACCAAAATCCACATTGAAATCAGGCGAACACGAGAAACTTACACCGTATAAAATTCAATACGATAACCGAAAATTGTAATGAAATATGCATTGAAATTGCCCTCCAATTGGTGCACAGAGCTACTTTGAATTGTATGCGCCATGTTGTATTATGAAACTCGAAAAAAAAAAAAAAAAAAAAAAAAACTCCCGATATACTCATGCATTTTGTCGAAAATTGAAAATTTTTAAATTTGACCAGATTTGGTATATCGCTGAATACAATGCATGCATGCATGTAGTTTATAATTAGGATAACGCTCAGTGACTTAATTTTCAGATGATTTTTTTTTTTCTTTTTGGCGCCACGGTTCAATGGCTTTGAGACGGCATACAGCTAGTTAGAGGGAGGGGAAAGTGTATAATGTAAAGTAAAAGTAGTTTAGCTGCAATATCAAAGGGCATCGTTCATTATAGCGACTTAGTTAGTTGAGTGCTAATTGCATAAATCACACGACAGAGGATTTTCGAAAAACTAGTCTCTGTCTGGCTCTGTATGGCAACATACATTCAAAAAGATATGCAGGCAGACAGACAGACGGACAGATACTTAAACTATCGCATACATGACTACTATAATAATCATTGCTCTTTGTATGTAGTACATATTTTTTGAGTGTTTCATATGTCTGGTTTTCGGTCTTTCGGTCTGTCTGTCTGTCCGTTCGGCTTTTCTCTAGTTTTGCTACAACTCAGTAGAACTTCCCGTCTACTCTTCTAGTTGATATTTAAATATTTCGAGTTTATGCAGAATGACTTTTCATTTGCTGCCAGCAAGCTGTCTTTCACTCACTTACTTCAAGCGCTTAAGTGCAACTGATAAATATTCTACTTAGATTAAAACGACAATCAGTAATACCAATGATATGTATGTACTTGAGATATCTACAAGTATCGAGATTAGTCTACAACCGCAACATGAGTTCAACTGTTAAGATTCTCTTGTTAGTTTTAACAAAAACTGACCGCAGTTGCTTTCGTATTTATTTGTCAGCTTGGCCAAGAATTTGTTTTTTGACTTTCTGTGAATTTTGAATAGCCAAAAAGAAGAGAAAAAAAACAAAACGCATAAAATATCTAATATAGAAACTACAAAAAGCTCATAAAAATGTCCTGGCAACGACAAACGGAATTAACGCAATAAACAATTTTCTTTTGTTTTAATTTATTCTTAAAACATTTTCTACGACTTTTTCATTTATTGCTTCTGATTTTTTTGTTCCTTTTTTTGAGAAATTGCATTTCCTCTTAGTAAAGTTGGCCGAATGAAAGAAATCCTTCAATTTATGCGAGTGCAAAGTCCTGTTTACTCCTTTATTTCTGCTCAAAATATTGCTTTTTGTCATTTTATTTGTATGCATCTTCTAGTTTAGATTTTACATTCCGCTTCGAATTATTTGTCTTCAGTTTTATTTGCTGGCGAAAACAATAGCCAATTTTTCTTTAAGAACTTAAAAACGCATAAATATTTAAGCCGTCTTCTTCTCTATTTCGCTAGACTTTGTTGGGCTGTTTTAATTGCGTCTGCGTAGGGTTTTCACTGTGTGTGTCTGTGTAGATTTATTTGTGAATTAGTATCTGGTAAGACACTGATAGAACCTTTTAAGTTCTTAAAGGAATAGTGGTGCTTTCGTGCATAATTTAATATTTAAGTCTGAGCAAATTTTCATTCAATTCGTTCGTTCCTCGTATCAATTAAATTAAAAATTAAAAACGACAATTTCACTTTAACAAAAAGAGTTAGGGCACAGTCTAATTGGACACTTATGCACAGTCGGAGAAATTTGTTTAGATGCTAGATTGATTGATCTGATCAAAATTCAGAAATGAAAATTAAAATAGTTTTTTACCTCAAGATCGTTACAGAAGTCATGTGAAATGTATTGGTTTTAAAATGTAGAATTTTAGAAAGTTTATCATTCGAATTGCTGTTAAGCATTTTTAAGACATTAAGTTTAAACTAAAAATGTTTATAAAATGAAAATTGTTCATATTGAATTTATGCGAAGCAACAACATCGCAAAATGTCATCAGTAGCAGTAAATATAGCAACAGCAACAGCAACAAAATAGTGCTTTGACATCAATACAAAAAACATGAGGCAGCAAACAGCAAAGAAATAAAAAATAAAAAAAGTTCATAAAATTGTTGCCAACCCTCATGGATTTCTTTATTTTTTTTTTTTTGTAAAAAGATTTAAAAGTAAAAATAGCTCCTTATTCATCTTCGATGAAAGCAACTAACGTGCAACATGCTGCCTGCCACTGATGCTGCACTGCTACGTATTTCCCACGCCCTACTTGATCCTAGTGCTGTGCTGAATGTTGTTGCATACATTTATCGCATGTTGCTTGCCGCTCTTTGCTTTATTTACATGAAAAAGTTTTCTCATCCTTTTATTTTCTTAAAAATCGGTACTCTACTAAAAATAAGTGATTGGGGTATTTCATTTTATAGTTTAGTTTGATGCTCTCTGACCTTAAAGCATTCATAATCTATCGATTACTTAGCAATAGGCATATCCGGTGTAAATGCACTATCATTCAAAGTGAGAAGCGTATTAAAACTTCGTTGCAAATTTTTATAACTATTTTTCATTTTAAATTTTTTGTTGTTGTTGTTGTTGCTTATGCCATTTCTTACAATTTTTCGTTGTTTTTATCGCAGAGCAATGAATAGACAGCGGCAGACTTGCAATCGATTGAAGTAGTTTTTGCTGCTGTTGTTGCTGTTGTTGCTGCACTGACTTCCTACACTTTTTGCCAAAGGCTCATATTTTGTTTAGCAAGCTCATTGCAAGGAGAAGAACTATTGTTAAAGGAAGTGGGCGGTTGAAGTGGTTGTAGAAATATATGCAAATTTGTTTCATTGAGTTTCTTTAAAAATATTGTTGTATTTATTTTTAACTTTATTACATTATCATTTAAAGCTTCCCTCGTTCTTCATCATTTATTCTCTTTTTCCACTCAGTTTATATCACCTATTCGGTCTTTGCGGTGTTTTATTGTTTGCCCTTTGCTTTATTTAGCAGTTGGAAAATATATGTATTGTATTTATATAAGCAGAGCCACAAAGTCGCTCCCCATCCACTCAAAGATCCGTTTCTGAGATATGAACACAATAAAACTCATAAAATAAAATACAAAAATCGGAAAACTGCAACAGTCTCGGAGCAGCATAGCGCATTATCTTTGATACAGAAAGTTTGCACAGCTTCGACGGTTTAATGGAAGTTTCTTTTTTCACTTCACATGGTTTGAACTTGTTTTCCATTTCTAACTTCTCCAAACTTAGAAGCTTGAATTGAACTACCTTGCAAAGAGTTGCAACATTGTTGATTGCCTTGCTTTTTTTCTGTTTTTCTGTTTTTTTTTCGCCTTTTTGCCATGCCTCGCCTTTTTCTGCGTCCTTTCCCCTTTTATTTTTTGCCTTGTTGAACGTTTCGCTTTTTTGCTCTTCCTCTTTTTTTTTGCCTTCTTCGGCTCTCGCGCATTTTCATTATTTCAATGGCGTGTTTGCTAAAACGCTTAAATAAAATTTATTTAGTTGCTTTTTAAATACTTTTTATTTTACATATAAAAGGTGGAAAAAAGTATAAGACGATTTATTTCGCCACCCCTTCTTTAATAAATATAAATGAAACAACATAAAAAAATGGAATACGATTCAAATAAAAAAGTAGCGCCGTTGCGGTGTGGTGCAGGGGTAAGACGAAAGTTTGTTTCGCCCCTTTTTCTTAAATAAATAAGTAAATAAAACAAATATAAAAAATGGAATACGATTCAATAAAAAAAAAAAAAGTAGCGCCTGGTTATTTGTGGTAATTTTCATTTATTTGGAGAATTTTTTAATCAAAATTGTATGCAAAAATCGGCTTAAAATAGCCACGAATCAGCTGCCAAATCCAATTTTATTATGGCGTGCGAAAATACATCTAGTTTGTTTGTGTTTGCCTGTGTGTTTGTGCGTATGTGTGAGAATGATGGCTTCTCTCGACTGGGCACCATTTATGCCCTCAACGGTTGAGTCAGTTGGGGGCGTTGGCAATAAAAGCACAAAATATAATCAAACTAAAACCAACAAATGAATACACTACAGATAATAGTTTGTAGACAAGGGGGTGTGTGTGCGTACATAGATATGTATGTGTATTTTGAAGAATAAGTACCAGCATGCAATGAGATGCACTCGAAATATTTGCATTGCATTGCTTTGTACTATTTTGCAGCTTTTCAACGAACTTGAAATGCTTTGATGCAAACTCAGCGATGTTCTGTAAACGATGTATAACAGTGAAAGGAAGGGAGCCCCTTCTGACTAGTAACGGATGCAGACCAGCAACGGAGGGTGCAACCATTTGATTTTGCTTTAAATTCTTTCACTAGTGCGGTCACATTCAGTTCTTGTTTCGTTTGATTCGGTTGGGTGTCTAAAATCTGCATTTTAGATATACGAGCCGACTATGAATGCCACGCGAGATAATGTATCTAGATATGCAAACGAAAAGCAGCAAAGCACTGCAACAACAATAACATGCTGCACAGTGGTTGAAAATGACGCAACAAATTTATTTTGCGCTACTCAATTTTGCTTATGAACTCGATTTACACGAAATCATTCCACACTCAATTAAAGCGTTCGAATATTCTTTAAATTCTTTAAAAATTTCCACATGTTAAGTGATGAATCTGGGTAAATCTGTTGTAAACTTGTGTTTTTGCAACAGAAATCATTAAAGTCGAAGTGTATTAAAGCTTCAATTACAAAATTGAAAGTGCATTTTTACATTTTTCTATTTTTTCTTCTTTTTGCACCCATTCTAGAAACTGCCTAGGAGAAAAGCTGCCACGTCTTCTATATTTGTAAAAAGAGAAAAGTTAAATAAAATGAATAAAAGTTTTTCAAGGCATTTTTACTTACATATACATTTGCATATGTTGCACGTTGTCGCTCGTAGAATTTGCAACAAAAACTATGAATTTTTTTCAAAAGTTTTTTTTTTTTGTTACGCTGCTGCTGCCTTGGAGCTTGACTTCCGTTGGGGCAAATACCTCAAGGTAAAGACAAAATTTTACCGTGCAAACAAAAGGACTGAGCTAATAGAAAGAGACAAAAGTATTTAAAAAAAAAAAAAAGAAAAAAAAGCTCTCATAGACAGCCTCAAGTAGTTTTGTTGGAAACGACATAAACTAGTTTCTGTTTTGTTCGTGAGAAATAAGTTTTAGGTACTTAAAAATAAAAAAATTTAAACTAGTTAAACGAATAATTTTATTAGATTACATAAAAAATTTAGATTAAATAAAAAGTAAGTTTACGATAGTTTTTGATTTTTTGAAATCCAGGAAATAAAACAAAAGAACAACCAGATTTCTTTCTATATCTTACTTCACCCCAGAACCCAATGTATAGGTGTACAGCAAAGTAGGCAAATATTTGGAATAAACTTGAGATATGCTTATTTTCACTTCAATGTTTACCAAAACAAAACATAAAAAATAATAATAAAAAAGGGAAATAGCTATTTTTGGCATTTTTATCCAAATACTTTTGGGTTTTAATTTAATATTCTAAATTATAAGCCTTCCTCCAATTTTGAATCGAAACGATTTTGCCTTATAAGCTGACAAGATAATTGCATCAAACTAGATACAACACAAAATTACGAAAATTCTATTTATTTGCACAAGTTAGCTTCGAGTGTGATCATTTTAGTTTCCCAAACTAAGCAAAGTGAAGCGTTGCAATTATACGCACTCGCTCTGTTTAGTTCGTGTACTTTAATATCTCACAGATGCACAGATACTATGCTTTTTGCTTTTTGTTGTTACTTGATTGAGAACGCTTGTTAGCTTGGTATGCTCCTTTAGTTAGATCCTCTTGTTCTTCTTTTTCGAACAGTACTGACTGAAGAGGGTAAATTTTAGGGGATTTGGTTTTTTGTAAGGAACATACTAAAGAACGAAAGGGTTTAATTTCATTTTAGCTACTTTCTGCCTTACGACTCCACTGACTGCTGTCGCCACACACACTCCTAGTCCCCCACTGCATCCGTGTATTGCGTTGCCGCCATCAGGCTGCCACCAAGGCGGCAAGTTTGTTGTTATCTCAAACTCCATTAGAAAGAAAAGAAACTGCAGAAAACTTCAGCTGTTAAACATATACATGGTGGAAGCTGCTGCCCAGCTGTGGCTAAGTGATTGTAAAGACGCTGAACTGAACTCATAGAGCAGTAGCAGCAACAACAGGAAAAAAGGCAGCAATATAAAAGAGCCGAAAGGGGAAAGTGCGGTGCTAGTTAACGACTTTAAAGAAAATTAAAAACATCCCAAAAGAATACATCTTTCAGAGCGACGACCGGAGACGCGAATACCAATTGCAGTCCCCTTTTAAGCCTTTGCCTATGAACTGAACTTAATATTTGTTGCTGCCATTTTCCTGACTTTTTTTGGGCATGTTGCATGTTGCTTCATGCTTCATGCTCCTTGCCCTGTCTGCTTGTGATTCTCTTGTTCTTTGCATGGTTCTCGAGTTTATTTTAACGAACTAGTTTGGTCACTTCATACAACATTTTTCGATCTTTTTTTTCTGTGTTTTTGTTTTGAGACGAATGACTGCGATGGAGTGTATCTTCAATACAAGCAGCGGCGTCGGCAGTTTGCTGATTTCTTTAGTTATTGATGTTGCTGTTGTTGTTGTTTTTGCTACTTTTGCTACAGGTTATAAAATATATTCGCCTTATATAAATAAATAAATTGGTAAATGGCGATTCACTTAAGGTGCACAAAACATATAAAAAGCGAATATGTTGCGTGTGCTTTTATTTCTACGAGAATATGTCGTGCTACTGCTGCTGCTGTTGTTGTTATTGTTGCTGGTTTGCCTGTTGCAATCCTTTTCAGTTTGGTTTGTTGTTGTCGCTCGTTGATAAACTTTGCAAAAACCTGTCGCATCTCTTTGGCATATCGATCTTCATCAGCAAATTGAATTGAAGCGCTTCGACCACAATGTTGCATTAAAATTACAATCTTTCGATATATAATTTCGTTCTCATCTTGCATGTTTCGATCACGTTGAATGCTTTTTGACATAATAGTAATTTTTTTTATCTTGGATACTATGTACCAACTCATCAATGTGTTCGATTAAGCTTTTCCTATTATAAGAAATATTTTCTTTTTTTTAACCATTGTAAGGAATTATTTAATCAGAATAGTATTTATACTATTCATTGTATATATTTTAATTACATTTATGTGTAAGCCATTATTTATTAACAGAAACTTCCCCTGCGAATCCATAATAAAAAAGTGATACTTTTTTTAAACAACACTCCAAGCTTAAATGTTTTAAGTATTTTTACAATATTAAAAATATTATAATAAATTCAAAAAATAAACCAATTTTTAAATATTTTATTATTTTATTTTTATTTTTTTGAATTTCCAAAGTGTTAGATAAATGAAACGGAACCACTATTCTTAGCTATATTCTTTTCATTTGCTGGTAGCTCTGTTAAAAGCGAGTAAAAAACAGGAACAACAACAACAATAAACGCTGAAGAACAAAATTTAAAAAGAAAAAAAGATATACAATGAAAAGAAGAAGAATTGCGCAGAGCAAAATGCTTAACGAGCGAAAAGCACTTGCAAAATGTTTTAAAAAACGAGCAGAAAAAAATTATTTACAAAAAATAAAACGAGAGTAAAGTTAACATAGAATTCGTGCAGCAGCAACACTAACCAAAAAAAAAAAAAAATTAATGGAAAAAAAAAATCAAGGAAAAACTTAAACTTTTGTGGGAACGAAGCGTTAATACTTGTCACATGTAGGAAACTACAATCTGCTTCACTTAGATTGCTTTTCGCTAAGGGGGTGGATAATGTTCGATGGTCTAATGACTCGATCTTAACCAAAAGTTTTGTTGGTACAAATGGATAAAAGAGTGGTTGTTTCCTTACCTTATTTGAAACAAACAGCTACAGAAATAAAATGGTTTATCTCAAACTTGATTTCATCATTTTTCAAATCATCATTCATCAAACTGAGCGAGTAACAAACAGACGAAACGGTCATATGGGTCTAGATCATTTCTTTTATCAAGCAATAATAATTTTATTGTCTAATCAGTAAAAAATTTAAAATAAGACTTTATACGCATTGTATATACTTCATAGAGATGTATTTCTTCTTGCGTTACAACCTTTTTTTTATAACAAAATAAGCATTTTTCATAATTCGTATATAGTGTACACACAGATGAAGTATATAATAATAAGAGCCAAAGAAAATATATACAGAAATGTAAAAACATTTCCAAAAACGTTAAAAAAAAAAAAATACAGCGCAAGAAAAAAATAATTTCAATGAATTCAGAGCCGCAAACTAAAAATGCGCTTCAGTTCAGCATCGTTTTGTGCTCAAGTTGCCTCGAATACAGCTAATGCTGCTCGTGTTTTTGTTATTGCTTGTGTAGCTCATTGCAAATGCAATTTTTCAGTCAACTTTGCTTCACTCCCCTTTGTGCTTCTTTAAAAACAAAAAAAAAATAAATAAATAAAAAAGAGTGTCTTTCACCAAAAGCAATGCAAAGCCAAGGAAGCAGCCAGCATCATCATTGCAGCCATTCAAGCTATTTCCAATGCTTAGTCTGCTGCATTTATTGTAACTATACACTTCATCGTATACAACTCTTATACCCTTCATTACCAAATATAAAAGAAGAAGTACTGCTTCGTCTTCAGTATTTCTCTCCTGAACGTTCTTTTTCGACAATGCTGGATAGAAATTGTTGCATGTTGCGCTGTTGCATTCTCGCAGAAGCTGCGCCGACACCAAGGGAATTGAACGCGCACAAAAAAAAAAATAAAAACAAAAAAAAAAAATTTTTAAAAGATGCGACCAACTGCTTCAACAACCAAACTACCAAATAAAAGCAACGCATTGCAAATTCCTCTTTATCGTTCGCTTCGTGGCTGCCGTTGTCGTCGTCATCATACGTCGTCAACATCCTTAGCTGAGCTTGGAACGGTTGCTGCTGTCGTTACTTTGGTCGTTTGTGTCGTCGACTTTTTAGCTTTTAATGATTTAAAATTCCATTTTAAGAATTTTATACTTAATGATGTGTTTTGCGTTGTATAGCATCATGCAGCAATCGCAATCGCAGTAGCATTCATTTTATGCCGCTTGCCCCTTTAACGCTTTATAAAGCAAGATTTTTTTGTTTTTTTTTTTTATTACTTTTTTTTTGTTGCAATGTTTCCAATGTCCGTTGTCGTTGTCCCTGTACTGTCGTCACTGGACAATAGTTTTGCTGTTTTATTTTCTTTTTTTTTTTTTTTTTTTTTCTGGACATCGGTGTATTTTTGTGGCATGGCTTTTGATCTAAACTCGAGCCATTTTGCGCGAATTTTCGCCATTAAATTGCTTTTGGTGATTGTTGCTGCTGCTGTTGTTATTGTCGTTTGCAGTAGCAGCGGCAGCAAAAGTACTTTGGCGACAAAAATCACCGGAGCCCATTTCTGTTCTCATCGTCGCCATTTTCGCGCTTTTAACTGCGGTTATTTAATTTTTTCTTCTTTTTTTTTTTTTCTTACTTATTGTTAGTACGTATATGAATTATGTGTGACTTTTTTGCAAAACGGCTGAAATGCTAGAGAAATGATTTTTGGTATTTATTCTAATGGTATACAAAGTGAGAAATTTGCAGTTCAAAGCGATGGTCTTGTTCCAATTGTATGTAAAACAATAATTTTGAAGTAAATATAGATTTTATAGAAATACATTCAAATAAGAACCGCCAACGTAGTTTAAGTTCGTGCTTACCAAGACTTCAATAAGGAACTTCCAATGACGATAATAGTAGTTTGGTATTTTTATACGCCAGCCATCCCACTTATATGAATTGCTTTTATGAAGAATTCCCAAACCTAAGTCAAAAGAATTTTAAGTTGGATGTTTCTTAGATGTAATTTAAAAAAAAACGAATCTGTTTTGGTTCCATAATTAGAAAAATCTTTTCATTCAATACTAAAAATATTCATGTCTGCTTTTTATTATTTACGAGCGTCGATATTTGCTTTGATTTATGTGCATAACTTCGCATTGTAAATTGAATTCAGTAGTAAGCATAAAATTTTTACAACCAAAATATTTTTATGTAAAAGAAATGACCTTTTTTACGTTTTATCCCGCTGTGTACTAGAACAGGTTGTAAATCAAGGGAATGTTTTTTTCTCAGATCGTGTGTTTTTTTTACTGTTTTTTTTGCTTATCATCTCGGAACTATGCAAATCTTTAGCTTGATCGACTGGACCACCTGTGGCGACTGCGTAACTCTGTGACTTGTTTTGCCAACTTTCACCTTGCTGCGCATTGTTGGCGGATTTTACGCGCGCATTTGACACACACGACCTAAAGCGACCCGACCTGATACGACCTACCACTGTGCTCGTGCAAAAAGCGTGAATAAAAAGAACAGCAAAAAAATGACCTGCAAAATAAGAAGAAAAAAATTAGAGCAGTTGGCGAAATATGAATTTTCATAATTTTTTTTCGCACACGCACCGTTTGCGGTTTCTGACCTGTCACGCTGATTTTTCGGAATACAGCTGCCTTAATTTTCTTTTTGAATAAATTCTTCTTTTTAGTTGTTTAGAAGGTGCATTTAATGCTGCTGCTGTCTGCAATATATTTTTTTAAATTATGATTTATTGCTGTTTGATCTTTACTTTTATTTTGCAAAAAAACTGGCGTGCTGTGCAGAAAAAACGTTTTAGAAAGTTTGCATTTTTTTTTTTTTCGTTTTTCCTGCTTTACATGAATTGAATCCTTAGCAAAACAGTGTCCTTTTAACAGTTATAACAAGTAGTAGCGCATATTTTTTCAAATTGTATTTATAAAATATTATAAATTAAAAATTATTTTTAATTGGAAATGTAATTGCGAAAATATGTGAAAAATTTAGTTAGCTGCAAAATGAAAGTATTAATTTTTCGCGTTTAAAACTTCTTTTGTGCGTGTGTGTTTTTGTTGTTTAACTTCCACGCTTTAAGGTCGTAGTCATTTTGAGAAAAAAAATTCCGAACGCTTTTTTCACATCGTATTTGAATTATTTAAACAACAAAAAGTCTTAAAAGGTCAAATAGGCATCCGGAGCAGTAAAAATCAATTCCAATTTCATAAAAACTACACAAAATCGCATAAGAAAGTAAGAAATTATTGAGTTGGCATGCCGCTTTTATTTACAAAAATATAATATTCGAAAATGTAAACTATTTTTTTTTCTTAAATTGTCTTTTTTGAGAATGATTAAAAATGTTTGCAAATTAGATGTTGCTTTTAAATATTTCACAAAATAATAGTTTATGTCGTAATTTAATATTCAAATATGTTATTTACTATTTTAATTTATAATTTTATACCTTTTTTCTCTTTTTAGGTAAGTTTTAATAAATCAACTATTAAAATCTAACTTCAATCAACGACAGCAAAGTGTAAGTCATTTAAGAGGGAAAAAAAGTTTGTAAGTAGTCATAAGTTTATATTAAATATTTTTCTAAATTTTGAGATTACTTTATTTAATATTTGTACAGATTTTGTACTCATTCTAAGTTGACAAGTTTCTGTTTCGAATCAAAGACTTTCGTTAACTCTATGCTCAAAACATCTGATAATTTTTGGCTTTGAAGTATGTATTTTATTTTTTACTTTTATAAAGTTCTTAGCTTAAAAATAAATACACTTTTGCAAATTGAAAAACCCACTCATGCGCTACAACTGCGCCCAAAAATTTGCAACGCAACGCAACAAAACGCAAAGCGAAGTTTTCTTTTTCCGCTCGGTTTCTTCTACTGCATAATATTTTCTCTGTAACTCCCACAAAAAAATGGGCTGAGTCAAACACAAAACTAAACGCCCTCATTTAAATTTATTTGCGCAAATTTACTTTCCCAGCATAAAATCAAAGCCAATCAATAAGCATCTTAAATAAATTCATGACTACCAACAGCCAACAACTTTAACGTTCTTCTGCACAATGTATCCTTCTTTTCTTTCCCCTAACGTTGCGAAAATTTTGCAAAACTCTCACACTTCAAGCAGCCAGAGAGGCAAGGCAGCGAAGGGCAATTTCGATTTCAGTTTTAGCTACCTCGTTTTATAATGCTAAATAAATTTATTTGCTAATGTAGTCACCCCATATATACCAACTTACTTACTTACTTATAAAAAGTATCGCAAAAATAAAGTAAAAAAAAAGTTGCTACTTGTTAGTTTTATCTGCATATCATTGAGATAAATTTATTGCGATCGCTTGTACACTTTTTCCTTTTTTTTTGAAAATCGACTGCGTCAGTAGAAGAAATAGTTGACGAAGAAAAAAATTTAGACTAGCGCCGTCTATATTGGGGAAGTATTTTTTTTTTGCGGCTGTTGCGATGCGAAATGTCTACACGAAAGCCGTTAATTTGCATACGAAAATCATTCTGAAGCTAGAAGATATCTATAACTAAAAAAAACTGCCATGAAATGTGAGATGCTTCCTTGCTTCAACGCTGCTGATAAGAAAAAACCACGATGGCGGCGACAGCTAAATAAAAAAATAATCGCATATATTGATATTAATTAATATTGTGAAATTTAATATTAAATTTCATTTCGAACAATAAATTTTTAGAATGTTGCCAAGAAAAAGTGCTTACAGTTTGATAATTTATAAGAAAATCCATAATAAAAATGATAAAGTTTTTTGCGGAAATATAAAATTGAATTATTGCATGCAATTTAAAACCAACAAAACTCGCAGCAGTACCAAAAGCAGAAGTCACTGCAGCATTCCGACGCAGTCCAAAAAAAAAAAAAAAAAAAAAAAAAAACAAAATAAATGTACATTGCCAAAAATTTGTCAAAGTAATGGCGTCATTTTGCAGAGAACGACAAAAGTCGAATCCAAAATAAAAAAGAATAAAATGAAATAAAATGAAATAAAAAATAATAAAAAAGAAAAAAAAAAACAAACCAAAAGCAATAGCAAAACTAAAACCCCAAACGCCCGCAAAATTGTCACAGAAGTGCTTCAACGAAAACTTCAAAAGCAATATTCCATATCAGAAGGCAGCTGCCAGAACCCAAAGACGAGATACTTTCAAATGAAAATCCTTTTCAGTTTCAATATTTGCTTTTATACATTTCACATTTATTCAATGCGATTAAGCATGACTCTCGACGAGGTCATTAAGTGTGACATAAAACATGTTTTTTCTTTCCTTAAATTTTTTTTCAAAATAAAAAAGAAAAATCGATCCAAATAGAAAAAAAAAAAACATTTAGCAATTGAAAAGTTTGGCATTTTATTCGGACATTGGCTGAAAAGTTTTTTTTTCGTTTCGTTTGAGATATTGTTTGCCTAATGGAAAACTCGCATAAAATTGCAATGCATTCAAGTTAAAAAATTGTTTAGTCTATTTACTTTTTACGAAAAAGCTTTAAAATATTTTCATTCGTCTTTTTTATTTGGCTACAACCCATTTTTATATTTCAAATGCTGCCATTAACACAATAAGTTGCCGCCATAGTCTAATCTCGTTTAATAGAGCAATTATGACCAGTTGGAAAAAATCTGGAATAAATAGGAAGGGCAATAAAAATCATTTGCTTCAAGTAAAAAAAAAAAAAAGAAATTACTTCTCGACGCCATATTTCAAAATGTTGGCCGTAACTAATTAAGCAATTAATTTTAAACCCAAAAAACATTTTAAAATGAGTTCGAAACTCGTTCACGCCACAATGTGTATCTATAAATCGTTTTTTACCCTTCATACATTTTATAAAGTTGGCAATATTGTTTTGTTGTAAAGAATGTTGCATAGAATAAAAGTTAACTTTTAAACACTTTAACTTTAATGAATTACAGGTGTCTTTGAATTAGTTTGAATTAAATAAAACTCTTACACGATATTATGTAAGCATTGATTGGTTTAGATAGTAAATTGTACGAGCTTAACAAAAAAATTGAAATTGATACACTATGAAAAAAATTCAAATTTGTTATCGGAAGCATATTTAAATTTCGGATTTACCGAATTCACAGTTTTTTTTTTTTTTTTTTTTTGTAAATATTTCAACATTGCGCTTCTTCAGTGATGTGACTAATTGAGGCCAGCAAGGTTGTTGTATTGCTTTATTTTTAACATGCGTTAGCAAGATAATTTTATGTAATTATTTATGCGCGAATCTTGCTAAGCAAAAAAAAAACTTAACTAATTTGTAAAACCATTTGTTTTTTTTATGGGGTGGGCCGTGCCATATAAAAACACTTTGTTCGCGTTTTTTAAAGTAACTTTTTGGTGCAGTTGCGTTTGTTAAAATAAAAATATAAAAAAAATTTAAAAATAAAAAAGACAATTTTGGAGGCTGACAAAACAGAAATCGTCTGACACGCTCTCGCACTGAGTAAGAGTCTCATAAAATATGTTAAACGCCTGCCTAGCCTAAGGGTGTGAAACTCGAATCAAAAGCATTGAATATTTATGATGCGATTAGCGAGTATGTACGAGTATTTTTATGTATCTCTGTCTACTTCTCGCTTGTTATCTTTGTTGAAAATACTTTTTTTGTTTGGTATACCATAGATACAGGTTTCTGAGTAGCTTCCTTCAACTAATTTTAAATGCAAGCAATTTTCAAAGTCAGATTTTTGGCTTATATAGATATACCTCAATTTTCTTTTTATTTTTTTCGAGAGTGTTACAACTTTATGTACAAACAAAATAATGTCGTGCTTCTCGAAATGACAAACGCGGCAGCGTACAATTTATGGAGTGAGCATATGCGTAAATAAAATAGGTAATAAGTGGGTGTTTAATAACTGCTGCCCAGAATAAAAAAACTCAATAATAAAAAGCAGTGCCCAAAAAGGACGCACGCCAAAACATTTCTCAAGCCGAAACAATTCAAATTGCCTACAGTTGTATATTTACAGGACATTACGTAAAATATATTTAAGCCAAATGGCAGACAACTGCACGAATACAGAAAAAAAAGCGAAAGAATAATGAAACCAAAAGTGTATTTTGTCATCGTTCCGTAAAAAAAACCCAAAAAATGAAAAGGTAAATTTCAGTAGGCAAAAAGCGCGCTAAAAAAAAAAAAAAAGAAAAGAAAAGGATCTGTTAACCCACTCGTTTAGTACAAAGCTAAAGAGCAAAAAAATCAGTAGTGAACAAGTAAAAAAAAAAAAAAGGTAAAATGTTTAATTTGCGTGGCATTTACAGCAAGGACTCTCGACTTGACTCTGCGCTCGTTTTGTTGCCTGCTGTCTGCCTGCGGCAAAAGAGATAACGAAATAAAACGTTGCTCGTTGGCGCCAAAATTAAATTGAAGTATGAAACGAGAAGAGAAGTGGAGCGTGTTTAAATAGCCGAATATATATGGCCACACGCCAGTGAAATATATACCATGAAAATGGTACGATAGACGAGAAGGTGAGTGGGACAAGAGGAATGAATAAATGATGCATACATACATATATATATGTATATGTATTTATATAAATGATTGTAACTAATTAAATTTATGCTAAATAAAACTAAAATAAAAACTTCAATCGAGCAATTTTCAATGCAATTCAAAAAATTATGATTAAAATTTAATTTTGCGAAAATAATATGCGTAAATATAGTGAGAAAAAAATAGCAAACGAATTATATTAACTGCGCCCAAGCGCCATTAAACGCATTAAAATTCAATTAAAAAAGCGCAAAAACTAATAATCAACGCAATAATAAAAATCAACACTCATACTAAATACTAGTATGCAGATACATATATCTATATGTATCTATGTGTATGTATATAGTCATGAAGATAGACAACCAGTCGTGCAGTGATAACATTTTTACAAACCGTATGCGTATGCGTATGTATAGCTGCAATCATTATGTTTGTGTGTGCGTTTGATTATTCCGAAAATGAAGTCAAAATGCCTAAATGCATGCAACAAATATTTTACACATATGTGTTAAAAATGACTGGGAATGAGCTACGAAGCGGTTGAGTTTATCTGACTATATAACGACAGCATTTATTCATTCCATTCATTAAAACGCAGACAATAAACTTACTGGAATTTGCTGCAATAATAAATTAACACCCACATGCATGTATACATAGATATATATATATATGTATGCATACAGAGAAATATATATACGTATGTATGTATATACGTAAATACTATGTTTATACGTTACAATAAATCACGATATTAAATGCACGCATAAACTGTGCTTTAAAGATTGTCACAGAATAAATATGAAAAAAAACTTTTTGAGTTCTTTTAGTGTTGAAGTTGATTTATTTGAAATATGTAATTTATGTTTTTAAACTATTTCAAACACTTAGAAATAAATATGCATGAATGAAATCTTTGTATTTTGTATTTTTGATAAAAAAATTAAAAAAAAAAAAATAAAACTATTTTCAACTATTTTTGAAAGCTGCAATTCACATGCACCCTGTATCCAGAGTATCCTGCTAATATGTCCTTTTGCTATAATGTTGTTGACCAAACTTTTCTATCTCTTCTACCCAACCAAATTAAGAAAATAAAATTCTCTGTTTGCTTCTACCAAAATAAGATAGCAAATATTTGCAGGAAGTTATGTGCCCCATAATTATTGTAAAGCTAAAAACAGGAAAATTTTCAAACGCCAATGGACAGCAACTTTATATACTTTCGTAAATGTGAGTGTGCGGTATGTGTGTGGATATTAAGTTCAGAATTCCAGCGCAAACTCATAAAATGTACGCAAGGAAGTAATTTATCAAAGTTTTGTTGCTTAATTGTCGTTGTTTGAGTTGTTGTTGTGTTTGTTTTTGTATTTGTTTTTGTTGTTGCAATATAAGTTGTGCGCTACTGATGATAAAATTTAAATGAGACGATTTTAAGCAATTCGAAGCACGTAATTATAATGATAAATGCGTTCAAATAACTCGTTACAATTGCGGCTTAAATAACTTAAATGTTCACACTTCGGTTCAACTTTCTTCCTTCCTTACCTTTTTTTTTTATTGAATCGATATCTTCGTATGCCATCGAAATAATCGATCTATCTTGAGTTTGACCATTAGGCGCCGCCTTTTCCCCCCCAAATAATATGCAACCGCATAATCAAACACAAACAAAATGATCTGAGTCTGAGTCCGTATCTGTATACGAACAAGAGAGAAAGATATATATGTAGTAGTGCTATCTGAATCTGTCGTAGTCATTCGCTGCCACAGGCGCAGTCACATTTATAACAATTTAAAATTGCAAGAAAAATGGCCAATAAAATCCCACAGACAAACGAAATTACGTGACCAATGTGTTTTATTACGATTTTATTGCGAAATACGAAGAAGAAAAAAGTAGAAAATATTGCTACGCGGCAAAAGTCAAATTTACACTCAGCAGCAATGGCAGCAGCAAACCAAAGAAGTAGCAAAATAGGCTTAAATTCACAGCATGGATGGGTCAATGGTGGTGGGGGTCTCGGTATTCTGTTGGTGGTAACTGACAATTTTATTTGAGGGGGTTGAGTACGAGTTGTAAAGCGAACAAGTGAAATTGTAAAACATTTAAATGAAATATTATTTATAACTTAAAATTACGTATTGTCTTATAGCAAATATATCGGGAAATATTTCAAAATAAGTCATATCTTAAAGAGCTCTTTTAATATATACGAATGGGAAAAGGTTTAGAATTTTTTAAGTGTATAGTAAGTTTATTAGAAGAGAAAGAGCCAAAATTAAGGAATATTTTATATCAAATTATAAGTCTAAGTGAATTCGCTATAGAAACCTAACCGAAATTTATAATATGTATAAATATTTTTTTCTTTTGAGACAATACCGGGCGATGTTTTTGAATTTTAATCACGTTTTCTTAAAATTCAACCAATAAAATGTAAACCAAAAATTAAGTCAAACAGAGTAAATAAAAAAAAACAAAGATTCAAAGTTCAACCCCTTTATCTCAATTCATTGATTAGAAAAATGTAGAGCAACTGCTTTTATAACCACCACCGCATACAGGCTTATTATTATATTCACATAAAACCCCTTATTTTCGAATTTAAAAACGCCCACCACACCCAAAACGCCCGCCTAAAACCCCCTTATTTTCGGCTTTTAAAAACGCATAACTGCCAAAAAAAAACCCCCTCCCTTAAGCTAAAGTAAAACATTGGATGAAATATAATAAACCGGTTCAACTTGCCTTGATAAGATACAAATTCGGTGTTGACAAGATTTTTTTTATGCGATTTACATAATTTTAACTTGACCATATGCTGCCATATTGTGCAAAGATTCCAGAGAGAGAGAGAGTAATAGGTTGAATGGAAATTAAGGGGCAACTTGCAACTAGAAACATTTAATTTAATTTGCAGCAAAATCATAAAAAGGGAGTTACTTGAAATACACTCAAAATAATAATATTGATTATTTTGTGTAGAAAAAAAATATGGAAAACGGAACCGAAACTTAAAACTATCGAAAAAAAAGCGACGGATTTGTACTATAATTTACAACAAAAAAAATATTTTATAAAATAAAAAAATATATGTACTTTGGTATACTATACTCTTTACTACTATAATAGTGCAGGACAGCAAAGCAAATTGAAGTTGTAATTTTCGTTCGTAACCCTAAAGGGTAAATGCAATTACTTTTACTATATTCGTTAGCTACAAAGTAAAGTAAAGCAGCGACAGTCGACTGGCCGATTGTTCACATTACCCTGCGACCACCTACTCCATCATACCATACATACACTTTGCTTCCATCTTATTTTATATCAATCGATTTGACTGACTGACAGACAGACTGACGTTCAGACAAGGCTGCGTTAAGCTTACACACCACGGGTCAATTCCTTTAAACCTTTACTGATTGATGACTGTCTATAAAATATGCAATTTTATATATTACTTTCGTCTTGTGTTTTTTTTATATTTTTTTTTTTATAAAAAGTTCTTTAAATTATAGTCCGATATTATTATAATGCAAAATATATTATTAGCTAAATTGCTACAACGGGCAATACTCATAGTCTCTATGAGAGGCCGGTTATTTTTGTCTAGTCTTGTCGACATTATGTATAAAAATTGTAAATTGTACTGAGGTCGTAGAGCAAAAAAAATGATTTAAAGTTTTTCATTTTATTAAAATGCGGAAACGATTTTTTATTACTTCAATGGCGGAGATTGTCTAAAGCAAAAATAAAAAGAATTTAAAAAAATTGAGAACGAAAACTCATTTCAACAAATATTTTATATTCTTGTCAAATAAAAAAGTATTAAAATGTTTAAAAAATATTATAGATATTTGCTTTTCTTTTTGCTTTGTCAAAATCAAAAAATTTACAATAACAACAAAATGACTCGCCTCGTTTATTGGTTCCGTCTGCCATTAATTTTTCTCTATGATCATTTCGGAAGCCATTAAAGTCACCACCAACCATTACCAATCAAGTGAACAGGCACACAACAACAACAACAATTGCACTGATGACATTAGGTAGGCGAAAAAGGTGTATAATGAGTAAGAGAGACAGATTCATTTGATTGTAGGAAACGCACAGTAGGTGACCATTTGCTATTTCAGTCAGAATCTTTCAAGATAAGTCCCGTCGCTTATTCATTTAGTGTGTATGACAATTTGTGGAAATGTTCTGGTTCCCAGTTTTTTTTTTAAAGCTGAAAACCGGTTCAAATGTTTGAACGCATGCGCAGTCCGCATTGCCATGGCAACACAGACATGGTGGACTAAAAGTTGTTGTACAGGCAACTGCAAAGTGGAGGAAAACGACTTTTGTTGGTAATACATCAAAATACAATAAAAAGCAATTAACTATTTTTTTTTTCGAAAAATTTCTCGTAAGCTTTGTTAAATTGATTTAAAAGAAGTTTAAATTTTAAATAAATAAATTTTTTTCAGTAAACTGCTAACCTGAGTCATAGGCTTTTGTTGTAAGGTTAAGTACCTATTGTATAAATCCTATGTATATGAAACTGAATGATGATTTAAAAACTTAATAGTATCGCAGTCTATTTGAATTTCGAACACTTAGGGGGAATCACTACAATATTATAAATATATTATATAAAATTTGTAGTTGTATTCCTTCAACGCTCTTGCGACCCACAATTAAGATATTTCTTTTTTCTTGTCTCCGTTTCCACGTCAATCTTTTCATAATTAAATCAATCATAATTTCTCGTTAAAAAAAATGAAAACATTGCCTAAGGTGTTCATTTAACGAAGGAAATCAATTAGGCAAATAGCAAGCATTAGGTTGCATTCACTTAGTAAGTAAGTAACGATTTAAATGCAAAACGCGCGCATCAGCAGCAACGGCAGCAGCAACAGAAGTGAGCTCATTTATTACGCTTACAAAAGACCTATTAAACAATCGCGCATTCAATCTAAGCGCAACTGAAGACTAACAGAAGACGCGTTTCAAGTCATAGCAATGTTGCTGCACCATAAAAGTAAAAGACGCGTCGCGTCGACTTGACTATGTCTTGGCCAATTTTATTCCTCTAACCAAACTGAGCTCAAACTTGGCTCAACTGGGAAGAGTTCAACATAATTCATTCCATTCAGTGGGCCAAACGACACACGACATGGCTTAAGAGAAACGCTGACGACGCTGTTGCACGTAGACCAAATAATGGTGCAGTTCATAATTTTCTACGTCTTTTTTGCTAGCTAAAGTGTTTGTATACTTATGAGTGTATGGTATTGTATGTGTGTGTTTATATCAATGTGATTGGTGGCGGGGGACGGTAACAGGGGTTAATGATATGCAAAGTGCAGACATTAATGCGACTCTTCGACCCGTTGGCTCGCTCGTTCGTTCGGTCGTTCATTGAGTTGATTTGTTGATCAAATGCGAACTAGCTATGAAACGTTTACATTTACGGTTATCGAATAAAGTGAAATAACATTACGACGACGACGATGACGGCGTCGATTCGTCGCTGGCACGCTTGTGCACTTTGCGATCAGCACAACTCAAGCGGCGGCTTCTTGTGTGGTCTACAGTCCGGCCCGGTCCGGTCCGGATCGGCAATATTTACCACTCGTTTTCCCTTGCGTTTTATGGTGTTTCAATTCAAGTTATAAATATGGCTACCAGTTGGCACCATCATCGAATCGAATCAAATCGAATTCAATCGACGTCATCGTCTTCATATTCATAGTCTTCTTGATTGCAGTGAGGTGCTGCTGCTGATGAGTTTTTCTTGTGCAGCTCGCTGATTGCTATTCGCTGTACACGGTCATTAGTTTAATTGCGCTGTTTATTAATCATTTTATGCATTTTACATCAAATTGCTTCAGATGAACTCAATAACAACGACCGTCAATCTGCTTTTGATGGCAGCTGCTTCATTACTTTATTATTTTTTTTTAATAACTTTGCATATGAAGATATCAATTGAAGCAAATGTGTAATATGATTAAATCAATTTTAATCTATTGTTTTTTTAAATTTTATTATAATTACAAATCTGAAAACTTGCTTCGAAATCGTCCAAGAAGAAGATGTTGATGATTGAAATATCCTTCAATATTTTAGCTATTATAAAGTGTATATTAAAAACAATAAAAACTTGCTGTGCTACCAAATTTGCTATTAAATTATATTGAATCAAAACCGTTATTAAATGCTGGTAGATGATCTGTAGCAAAAATCATTTCAGTAGAAAAATAATCTCAAGAGACATTAGCTTTTTTAGTAATAAAATCTAATAATATAATTCGACGTTAAGGGAGAACTTTAAAAATTATTAGTAAAACAAATTAAACGACAGTGAAATCAAAAATATATTAATTGCAGCTCATGCAGTAAAAATAAGCGTTTTATCCACAACAATTTATCATGACAGAACACATCGACAGGAACGAACTACGTAAATATGCAGTACACATATGAAGTAATGTTTATATACACATATTATTAGATGAAAAAAGCATGCAAGCAAGCAAAGCAGGCAGCAACAAAACATTTAGAAGCAAATAAGTTTAAAACGTACTTAAAATCAATTTACTTAATAACTGGCAATTTGAGCTTGCGCGCAGGCACTCATTTCACTTTGCCCGAGATAAATACCCGCACCACCCACACACACACAAATAATTGTATATATATACTTACACGTGTAACGTTCATACATATGTGTGTGTTTGTATAGTATGTAATGCATTTGTAAGGTTTATTTTGAATAGTTGGGTTGGGTTGTTTAGTTGGTTGGTTGGTTTGTTGGCAAATGAATGCCAGGGCCAGTAAATGGTTGAGCTGTAGTCAAGTTGAGTTGTGCTCAGTTCAGTTCAGTTTATGAATAAACAAAAGTCTGTATGCAGCTGGCAAAACATGTTGCATGCAACAACAGGAACAGAAATAACAACAACAACAATAATGATGATTATGTTCAGAGCGTTTGTTGATTCGTTGGCAAGCGTCAAGCATGCGAATAATATTATCAACAACAGCAATGGCAACAACAACAACAACAAAACCCTAAACGTCCAAAAACAACAATGTTAATAATAGTTGTTCCAACACATACCTAGCTGGTTGCCTGCGGGTTTAATCGTTTTACACAGATATTCTTTACAGAAGAGACTCACATACATACAAACTACACCTTTACAATTGCATTCAAGTATTTGTCCGTTTAAAAACTTCGCGGTTATTTTGCGAGCATTTACAATGAAGGGAAACATTTACTTTTAGTATAAACAAAGCTTTTATGCACTTCGTTTGTATAAATCGCATATAGAAATCTTTTATTATTGCATAGCGCATTATTTTTCTATTTTTATTTTAAGAAAATTGTTTCCTGTTTTTATATTTAATAGATGCTTGAAATATTTCAAAACAAATCAACAATCAACCCGCTGCGCGAAACTCCTTTTTTTCGTTCTTCCCTTTCTCTTTCCCTTTCCCTTTAAGCATCAGCAGCTTTAATGCTCGCCTGTGTTTCACTTAAGCGTGTCCTGTCTACATGCATTCTTTTACAACGAATCTGAACGCTTTGCTGGACAAAAAAAATTGTTTGCAAGAGACTCCACTTGACTGTTGGCCGTGATCATCCCCACGCTCCAACCATAAAAAAAAAAATGCTTCAAATGCAATCAACTTGTTTCGCCGGCGTTCCTTTAGTTTGGCGTACATAATTTGTTCTTGAAGTTCATGCTGTTCTTGTTGCTGTTCTTATTGCTCTTTGCTAAATTGCAAATTTATAATAAATAGAAAATTTACATCATTCAACGCGAAAAAAGATTACTGCAATTCTTCGCTGCTGCTTGATAAAAAAATTTATAAAAATAAAAGAAAATCGCTATGGAAAATTGCTTTGGCTGCAGTTTAACTTAAACATGTTTCGTGTTCTAATCTGTGCATTTAATTTAATTTTTTTTTGGAAATTTTTTTTGTTTGATTATGGAATTCATTTAAACTTTAAAATGAAACTATTTTTGCCTGCACCAACTCTTAACATCTGTCTGTCCGTCTGTCTGTCTGACTGTCTATTTGTATGTTTGTCTTATTTATGCGAACCAACTGAGAATTTATTTAACGATCATTTTCCGTGCGCATCTTAACACATACTCAACTATGAATTATTACTGCAATTTCAAGAGCATTGCATGGAAGAACGGCAGCAGCTCATGGATGGCATTGGCTTCTTTTAAGTTGGCACTGCAGGTTGTGAGAATGAATAGGAACGAATAAGTCAGACAGAACGACAAGCAGACCAAATGAAAGTTAGATGTGTGTATGCAAGTTGCTTTAAAGCGTGAAATCGCTGGGCGTGCTTTGGCTGGCACATCTTGAAGTTGCTTGGCTTGTGGCTAAAAACTAAATAAAGTTGAGCATAAAGTTTGCTACACGAAAAACAAAATCAAAATAGAAATTTAGTGCAATTTTTAGGTGTGGTTTCAAAACAAAAATCTAACAGATACTAAAAATATATTCATATATAAAATCACATAATTTTCTTAAATTATGCAAAATTTCATACCTAAGCTGCAAAATATCTTTATGAAAAAAGAAAATCATATAGTTTGAATCTATCTCATCTCAAATTTATAAATATAAAATAAATTTCTAATAATAATAAAAAAAAGCTATAGGAAACAGTTTTCTATCAAAACTTAGCTTTGTATCAAACCACATCGTTAAATGTGTGCGAAATATTGTTATGAATGCAAAATAGTCAAAGAATTATGAATTTTTTTATATTCAAGAAGCAAAAAAAATGTGCTGGAAATGAAGAAAGTACAGCAAACTGGCACTCATATGATGCAGCTTTCAACTCGGCTCCATTTAACTTCAAATATTGCAGTATAACAAAAAACTAAATACGAATTGCCAATGTGCCCTCCTGCCTGGCTCTAGTTGAACTTTGATGCCGACACATTCTATTCGCATTTGCACTCAAACTAGCAACCAAAGACCATCTCGTCTCGGACAAGGACTCAGTTGAATCGTACATAACTCGCAGGCTGAATGGTTTGTACTAGCTAGCTGACTGGCTTTTTTATTATTTTTTTTTCATCCAAAAGCCGTAAAGCTGCATGTAGCTAAAACTGAGGCCGATGTTGCTGATGTTGCTGCAAGTGCGCCTGAACATTTGTGTCGGTGGTCGGAGTATGCTCGCATGCAGCAAAGACTGCCGCCTCTGAAAGATTTATGCAGTTCATATTCACATTTTCCAAACGCCGCATACCAAGCGAATGAAACAGCAATACCAGAGAATGGGTTTAGTGCTTTGTAGCGTATATTACGATGGAGATGGACACTCCATTCGCATAGAGTTTAAGCTGCAAGAAGTGTAGAATGAAGTGGTGCGCTATATCCAGCCGCAATTGTTGTATAACTCTTTTTTCTTTCTTTCGTTTTCTTTTTCAATTTTTTTTTTTTTTGGAAGACTTAGAAAGACTACTGCGGGGTAACAAAGTTTTTTGGAGTGCTCAAATGCTGCAGTTACCACAAACTTCACTTTGGTGCCTCAAAAGCGCCGACGCGCCTTGTTCGCTTGATTGCAATGCACCCAAACAATGATGGAGGAGGGGGACAGTGACCATTTTTGGACAGTTTGGGCAGCATGAAGCGCATTGCATATTAAGTTATTGTATATTAGGTGTTAAATCAGATAAATTTTCGCATAATACCGCATACAGCACTTGGATTTTCAAAAGATTAACGTGCACATTTATACTGGCCTGGTCATGTTGTTGCTATTGCTGCTGTTCTGTTCTGTTCTGTTCTCGTTGCTATTGTCGTCATCGTTGTTTTTGTATTTGCTGCTGTTGTTATTGTTGTTGTTATGATGCCGCATTCGAACGCAACATTGCACACATGCATGCATGCACACAGGCATCTGACCATCTGACCATCTATGTGTATATTTGTTTGTGTTTGTGTGTATCTATGAGTTTGTTACCATGAATTTCATGTTGCAGTATTTGAGTTTTAATCATTCGAATACTCTGAACATTGTTTTTAGGTTTTCTACTTATTGACTACACTCAACTCATACGTTACAAATAATTTTACCAGTTTATTTGGTTGCCTACATACAGCCAAAACTTTTAAATGCATATATACCTAAAAATAAATAGATGTGTGTGTGTGTGTGCACATGTAATCAAAGCTCATTGAAGCCCTGAGCTTACTTCGATGCCACGAAAATAATGCGCTTGAATCGACTTGCTGCCTGCTGATAAAACATTATTCGGAATATCGAAATATCGTTGCATAGATTTCTGGCGCTTAGGCATAGACAAAGCGGAGAGTTACACACACACACAATACAACTAAGCGAAGTGAGGAGACAGATATTAACAGGTTATTAAAAATCGAAATTTATATGCACATTTTTTTTGTGGCTAACTAAAGCACTTCATTAACAAAAAAAAAAAAATCTTTTGTTTATAGATTTCTAGTGAATATAAAAAAATATTAAATAAAAAAATGCTGTATTGTTAAACAAAGCTTTTGTTTTTGTTTATTATTTTTTTCCAGTAATATGCTTGTTTGTTTGTTTGAAAAAATGTAATAAATATTTACAGCAAAACTCAAATATTTATTATGACAAGTTGCTCTGGCACTTTTATCTTTCGCTCTGCACACAAATTTCGCATACGAGCTTGCAGATACAGATACATTTACATGCATACATATATAGCGTCAGCAACAAAATAATGCACAACTATACTCAAACTTATGTACTCGTCGTGTATTCATATATATTAAGGCAAAAAACAATAACACATACAATAGTATTGTAATAAATAGAAAATACTTATATATATAAAATAAATAAACCACAAAACAAACTCAAAAATATTGCTGCTTTTGCAGCTTTCCTGCATTTTCCTGCTTTTCATGCATTTATTTTGTAAAGTTGTTGGTTTTTGCTGCTGTGAAAAACTAAATCCACAAAAAAGCATAAAGCATAAGCAAAACAATTGCATATAAATTGTGTGAACTGTTTAGTACACTGTAAAAAAAAACTAAAAAAAAATTGTACTATGTAAGATCTTTAAACGTGAATCATTAAAACTTTTCTTTGCAATGCACTCTTTCTGTTTTATAATGCGGAAGAAGTAATTTATTACAACATGGGCAAAATGAGGTATAACAGTTGCAATAAAGTATATAAGTTCTTAATCATCATCAATCTCTGAGTCTATCTGGTCATGTGTACATGTCCATCCATCCGTTTTATTATCCCTAGGGAAACGATAAAAAAGTATCCCTATCTGTTTTACACCAGACAATTATTAAATAAGTGTGGCCCGAATACAAACCCACGCATTGCATACTTTTTATATAAACATCTTTTTTACTTAGGAAGACCAACTTTTTGTCAATAATTTTCAAGTTAAACTTAATTTAACATTTGAATTTGGATTAAATCAAACTGTTAAATGTTTAAGTAAATTCAAAAGTAAATCGTTTTTTGTTAATTTTTTTTTGATAATCCTCTTGAGACTCTTACAAAAAATATTTATTATTAATATTCGACTCATTAACATTGTGAAATTATTATTCTTAAAAAGAATTCAATAAGTTTGTTGTTCTCTTTTCCCATTGTTGAAACATATTGGGCGAAAGCCAATAAAATTAATAATCACAATTAATATGATTTCTTATCTAAAACAGGGTGCAATTATTTTGTGCCAGATATAAAAATGAAACGAAGATGAACATAAAGTAATAAGATGCCCAGTCGACCATTAAAACTGCCCGCATTCATTCATTGAAGACTTCGTTTGCCATACCACATCATTGTGCGTGCGCCCAAAATTATGCAATTAAATTAAGACAAAGTACATAACAAGGGCAAATAAAGCTGTTGAGCAGTCAAAGAAATCCACTTTATCGTTGCACAAACAGTCATGAAACTGACAAATAAATCGTATAAAATATAATTATGAAATTTGTTGTTGTTTTTGCTGCTGCCGGTTTTGCATCCTTGAGATATTTCTTATTCATACATAAATCGTTCTTCTATAATTCGCAGTCTCTATCTCGTTTTGTTGTTTGCGTTTCATGAGTTAATATACACTTATAATTAACTTGTGATTTATTAGTTTAAGTTTTTATTCTTTCGACTTTCTTTAAGCCACCAAATTTAAACAGAAACGGAAAAGGAAAAAAAGAAGACAGAAAGAAAGAATTAGCCAAATTAAAGGCGCTTGCTTTATAATTTTGACTTGGGTCTTGACTTTCACTTGCTTGTGTAAAACTTTCTCCTTTTGTATTGTCCATTGCTGGCATTGCTGGCATTGGTGTCTTGTGTCGCTCTTCATTTGTAGCGCCCAAACGCCTTCGCATCCTGCAGCGAAGTAACAGAGCTGCTACTGTGTGCCCATGATATGCTTTATTTGAGACAACATCTTAAAAATAAAGCTAATTTATAAGTAGTCTGTGTTGTCGTACACCCGCAGCCTCCCTTTCCGCTGTACCTTTGACAGCCGCCCAATATTTGTGGGCAACACCCACCTTTAATATTAAATGTTACACCAGGGACACATTTCGATGAAATATTTCGTAAAAAGTGTCTACGGTCGAAAAATGCGAGACGGCGACTGCGACTGGTTAAGCTCTATTCTCCGCCAGCTTCACCTTTTGGCCGATGTCTTCCTCTCTCTCTCGCACGCATGTTTGCCTGGCTCAGCATTGTTTTGCAGCATTTGGTTTCGATATTTCTTACTTTCTTTTGAAAAAAACCTTCTCCTTGAGGCATTTGCTATGCCAAGCAGGCGAAGCAGCGAGGCACCAAGATGCTGCCGGCATTCACGCTTCCATTGTTGAACTAAGCGATTGTTGCTCCGCTGTTGCTGCCAAGACAAGGCAACTAGCAAAAGCGGTACCAGCGACAGCACCGAAGAATTATTACCGACCAAATAAGCGATATTTCTCGAGGGATGAATGTGCTTTGGTGCGTGTTTTATTTTATTTCGTTGAGTTACAACCAAAAAAAAAAAAAATTCTAGGCAGACTGGCAGTCTGTTGTTTGTGTGTGTATTTGTGTGTGGCAACCATCGTTGGTTGGGGTGTTTGTCTACATATTTAAATGTCGGTATGTGTGTATCAGTATCTGTTTCTTGGTACGCATGGTTGCTGCCAAAGCATGGAAAGCACTCACTGCCTCCCAAACAAACAAGAAAGAGAAATGTCGAATGCGAAATTAAGAAAACATGGCAGCCAAAAATTGCCAAATAAATCATTTGCTGCTGCGGCTGCTGGAAAGTGTTATTTATATGAACATGTAGGCCATAAGAATTCGCAGTCGCGCAACAAATTGTAACATTGCCGGCAACTAAGTAGGTGACTTAAAGGATTTCAGTTTTTGTTCAAGCAAATACTCAACTCTAACATTTTTCATTGTAAGGGTGTGTGCTTCATTAAATTTTATTTATTTTGTAATATTTGACATTAATTTTAATTTAAGCATTTTTACCTTTGCCAAAAGTATTGCAGTGACTGTCATAAAACGAGATACGAACAGAGAAATATTACACCCTTTTAATGAATCTAAACTAGCATATACGTAGTGTCATATGGGATATTCAACTATGACTGGAACGCAACAATTTCACAATTTGGTGTCAAAATCATTTTGCAATTTAAAACCAAAAAATTTTTTTATATCTGAAGATGCTCGCTCTTAAAGCTTGTTAAAATAGCTAATTGGAAATAAGATGTAAATTACAAAAAAAAAAAAAAAAAAAAAAAAAAAAAAAACGAAAAAGAAAGAAATAGAAAGTTACTGTATTTCCAAATAAAATATATTCAATATAAAATTAAAATATGCGAAAAAGTTTTTATTGTTTCTTACGCACTTAATCAAATCATCTGACAGTTAATTTACTTTGAATGCTGACCACAATCAAGTACGCACTCAAACCCAATCAAATTCCTTACAATGCACTAAGCGAGCATCTAGTGAATCTCTTTTACTCAAAAAACACTGCAATTGCTTATTGCATATAGCACAGAAGCTATTACAGTTCATGCAACACTTTGGCAGCTCAGTTAGTTCAAGTGAAGATGCAAGATTTATGGCGAAATTGCTTTGAGAAAACAAACACACCAGCTATGACTGCGGCAGCCACCCCTGCGCCTTGCATTTGTGCCACATGCACAACGACAAACACAATACATGCAAGGCAGAACATTCCGGAATGGAGAAAGAAGCTTGATTGTTACAGTAAAAACAAAACAAAAAAAAAAAAAAAGAAATGAGCAGCAGGAAAAACACTTGCTACAATTTTCTGTAAAAAAAAAACCTTGTTTTTTTCTTAAGGGTTTTCTATTGTTGTTTTTATTTATATGGTTGATATTTTTTTTTTCGTAATCAATAACATTTTCGCAAGTGAATTACTTTTCGCTATAGTGCGCAATGCACAGATACAGATACATTTTAGTTCAAAAGATACACGAAAGTTGACAAAAGGAAAAAGTGATATTGGCTACAAAATCTGCACCACTCTCATGTTCACAGCACACACAAACACTTACATTTAGACTCATACTTGCCTTGCAATGCCATTATTCTTGCTGTCTTTGTTGTTGTTGTGGTTGTTGTTGCTGTTGCCTTTTGTTTTGCCATTTTATAGATTTATGATTGTTTATAATGAACTTGTAAAGTAATTATGCGCTGCGACGCGTACAAAGAACAACAACAACAACAACAATAAGCACAGCACAACAAAAACACCTCATACGCACACCCTCAAATAGTTCGTTAGTCCTGAAATACCTTGGAATACGTAACCCCCAACTACAACAGCAACTGTGCGCCATAACTTATGCTGCAGCAGCTCAACCCTTTGGCACATAGACTGAATTTTGTTTAATATGAAAAAGAAATGTTTACGCTGTCTTTTTAGAGATTTTTCCTACAACTCTAAATTTTGGTAAAGAAGTGTAAAAGGAGCAGCAAAGAAATAAAAGCCAAAAAGAAGACAAAGTGGAAGCTTCGACGCTTGTAATTACACGCTTCATTGTTAGCTTGCTTTTCATGAAAATGTTAGATTGCTGTTGTTGTAACACGCTTTTGTTGTAGTTTAGCACCATCATTACATGTACTTCACTTCACAGTCTAGCACATACAAACATTACAACTATAAAACTATAGACAAGAGCAACACTCAAACCAGTATACTCTACATCACTTCCGGTTGTCCGCTTTGGCATGGAACGTCTTCAGCTTCAGCTTCGTTTGCGTTGCGTTGTCGTTGTTGGCCTCACTTAAGTGTCATATATCTTTGTTCTAATTGGGTTTTCGCTGTGCGCCGCAGTGTTAACCTTACAGCCAAAGTGTACAGCATGTGTGTGTGTGTGTGAGTAAAATGGTGTTGGTGCTTTAGATTCACTTAACTGGCATGCAAAACTTAAACTAAACTAAACTAAACTCTACTACGCTCGTCACTTGCTGCTGTGTGAAACGAACGAGTTGTTGTTGTTGCTGTTGTGCAAATTGCAAGCGATGTAGGCGATGTATACGTTTGAGTGTGAGAGAGAGAGGGAGAGCGGAAGCTAATGCTCTCAAGTTGGCAATGGCGCTGAAGTAGACATAAAGGAAACGGAAATGTTCAGCTTCGTCGCTTCTTATGCTTTGTTTGACTACAAATATAAACATGTGTGTGTGTGTGTGTGATTTTCTTGTTGTATTAAGAAATTCGAGCTTTGAATTATGTTGCATACTTTTCGGTGATTTAACTTGAGTGTATGCTTATTTTATGTTTTGTTTAACAAATAATTCTTTGCTTTAATGAAACAAGAAAATATATTCAGTTTTGTGCTCAGCAAAAACGTTTAAATGCAATTTTTTAGCAATTTTAAATTGATAGTTTTTATATAGCAGCATACCATTGTATTGTGTATAATGAGTTTCAATTTTAATACATTAACACTTACTGCTATATTTTTATATTTTAACATTATTATTTATTCGTTAAAAGAAAATATCATATTTTTCGTTAAATGTAATTTACACATATTTTCGACAAATTCGTATCTTGACACATAATTTACCAGTGTCAGTCTTATTAACAAAATAAAATGGCTGCGCTCAGTTCAACGTACATAAATCAGTCGCATTTCTTCATATAGAAACAACAACACTTCTACATATACCCAACCGTGCTGGTTTCGCTTGGCTATGAGGCAAGCAATTGCTGCACTTGCTGCATGTAAACAGAAGAAAATAAAGAAAGACAGTCAGAAAAAAAGCTTCCTATGGAATTTTTGCATATAAAAAATAAAGCAGTCGCATACAACATACGCTCATACGCTGCATACGTTACATATATTGTCGCCTGAATTTACGTGACCATATGTTGTCGCTAGAAAGCATAAATTTCATATAGCAGCAATCTACATTTTGTCGTCGTCGTCGTCGTAGTTGCAGTACTCGACTCTACTACAGTGTGTCGGTCGTTGTCGTCGCGACTACCCCAAACTCCAAACCCCAATAAAAGCAACCATTGAATCAGCATATTGTTTAACCCTTAAGCGCCATCAGCCAGAAATAAAACATTAAATTATAAGCTATGCTCTTTTCAGTTATTTTGCTAATTTATTGAATTTAATTTCTTTATAATTTAAAGTCACAACGCAGATATATATTACACGAATTTCAATGCCAGCTGTTGCTGTGCTCAGTCTCTTCTTTCTTTAGTCGCTTTCTGTCTCTGCCAAAATCACATCAACTAAAATAGCGCAACTTTTACGGCAACAAAAAATAAAAGGGAAATAAAAAAAAAATATTTACAATATGCGCCTATATCACAAAAAAAAAAAAAATTCAAAATAAAGACATTTGGTTAAAATGGTTTTTTTGTTTTTGTCTCTTTCCCAAATTTGTTTTTAATTACACCAAATTCGAAGATGCCAGCGAAATTCACTTTTAATTGCTTCAAAACAAAACAACAAAAAACAATATCGAATATCGCACCCAAAACTCGCACGATTTCTAGATAATATTACGAACTTCTATCGAGTGTGAATTTTGTTACTTTTTTATTTATTTTTTTTTTTTTTTTGGATTTTAGGTTTTGGGGGCTTTGTTCAAGTCGAAGCAGTAGAATAATAGCGACAGTGGCAGCAGCCAATTAAAGGCCTGACATAAATCCAGCTGTGACTTGTATTGGGTGTTTCCGCTTGCAGCCCACATTCTTTGCTAGTTCGTTCAGTTCAAAATGAACTGCAGATAAAAAAAATCGAATAAAAAAATTTTAAGTGAGGAGAAAAAATGCGACGTTTTTTTCTGCACTTATGCCGATTGTTATTGGTGTTGTTTTTGTTTTTTTGTCATTGTATTTTTCTACTTGAGTTGGCAACATTGCCACTTTATGCTATTGCAGTTGTTGTTGATGTTTGTTTTTATTTTTTTGTTCATATGTTTTTATTTTCAAATAAACCGCAGTTCACTGTTTTTTTTTATTTATTTTTTACTTTTTGAAAACAAAAAAAAGAAGTTGGCAGCTCCAGCCTAGATATGTCTGAAAGCTCTTGTATAATTTTTCAAGTGTGATGCTTACTTCCCTGTGGGGATTTACAGCGCTCTCTTTTTTATTCTTTCTTGCTTCTTTGTCAGCTCATTTCTTCGTTGCGATGGCGTGTTGCGGCTAAAGTTTCTCTGCCACCAGTGAAACCCCCTGAACTGCCTTACTGCATTAAAATTCTTCACAACTACAGCAACACGAAACACGCCGAGTTAACTAATTTATGTTGGACGACTTCAAATTAATGAATGAATGCTTCGTTGCTTGGAAAAATGTAAATTACTCAGCAACAGCAAAAAATGTTGTAGAAAATATAACTAAACAAAAAGAAACGCCTTGCATACAAAAGCACGAACAAAAAAAAAAAACGCTTTGAAAAGGAGCAGAATTGTTTTTTTCTTTTTACATGCAACATGAAATCGTGTACACACGCAAACCGAATTTAATCAGCGCTACAAAAATGTATTTAACTATATAATTTTATATTTATAAAGTGAAAACGTTTAAACATTTAATTTTTTTTTTATTTATAGTTATTATTTTTGTTTTAATTGTTTTAATAAATTAATTTTATGAACTCTCTGCGATTGTAACAATAAATATTTTATAAAAATTTCCAAGAATTTTTTAAAGAATGCTTTTTCTTTTTCTAAATGTATCTTTAATCTTTGTATCTATTTAAACTTATGCTGCATACTACGATATATAGAATCAGCACTAAGTTGCCGTGATAAGCGAAATTATTGCCTTTTATGTAGAATATAAACAACCTACGCAGATAACAAAACAACAGAATACCTTTGCTTGGAGAAGTGTAATCGAATTTTTCGCAAGATAAACGCGTCGAAAAATAACAATTAAAAACGCATTCGATGTGCTTACGCAGCACGATAAAAATAAATAAATAAAAAAATACCATAAAAATGAAGAAAAAATAAAATGGCTTAAAGTTGAAGTCACAAAGCGTGGTTTCGTTTTCGATATTAACTTCTGCTGTCCGTCTCTGTCCGTTCGCTAGCGTGCGAAACCAGTCAAATGAGTAGGCGTGTCAAATCAGAACCCGAGAGCATGCGCATAATTTATGCTAAAACCGCGCGCGAAGCTCAAAAGACATGAAATGCAATACTTTGTTGAAAATTACTTGAGATTGCAATTAAAAAGTGATTGAAGTGCAGCGCAATATAGATACAGATACTTTTCGATAAAGATACGCACGAAAATATTTAACTATAATAACTAAGAGCTGCAGCTACTTCTGCTACCATGACTGCTGGAAATCATCTTGTTATCGGCGCATGTGGGCCAGGCGACTATTTTGTATGTGATGATGATAAATGCGCACTTAAGATATTTTTTGCATCGTATCAAGTCATCTTAGTTTCCTGCTTCAACGGATATTTTGCAACATTTCCGTTTGATTAGAAAATTATCACCAAATATACAAAAATAGTCCAATGAAATATTTGTTTTATTACATTTTTACAGTATCATAAGAAAACGCACATACATAATCAGAAATATCTTGTGATTTTTTTTTTTATAGATACATAAATGCATAGAAATAAATACAATATTTTATTCTATTCAGATACAGATACAACATAAATAAATTCGATTCGATTGCATTGCATATGCTCGATGATTTTCTAAAATGTGCGTATTTAGTTTTTGTGTAATGAACTTTGAAATTGAAATATATCGCCAGCAGCCGAGACGACAACGACAACGACGACTACAACTACAACTACGACGATGACGACAACAGCTAACGAACTTCTAGATAAAGTTGCTTGATTTTCAATTTTTCTTGAAGTCGCTTTTGTTGCGCTGCTGATTTTGTGCTTGAATGTCGATATGAAACGAGAAACAGCTTGGCATCGTGCTTATTTATGATGCCGGCTAGGCGGCTGTTGGTCAATGGTCAACTTTGTTGAGACTCGTATCTGATTTTGTGCGTCCCGCTTCAAGCAAGCTACAAAAACTTTTTCCTATCTTTTTCTCGTTGTTTCAGATGATTTCCGTTGCATAACTTTATTTCTGTTTCGAATGCTAACAACAAACGTTAGCAATTGTCTCACATATATTTAAACTATCCGAAGTATTTGAAACTGCGACGTTATGAAAAATTAAAATAGAGACGTCATTGTCTTTAATGAATGCTTTTGAATCGAAAGAGGAGGCGGAGTCGTATACAAATATGGAAATAGCGTGCGGGCTATAAAACATACACACACTCACACACACATACAAATATTTTTATAAAAGCTAAAGAAACGCTCATTAATTGAGCTATTAAGATAGATTTGAATGAGCAAAAGACCGACCGAATGACCGTTGAACCATTAGATGAAAACGCTACGCGCTACACTGGGTCAGTTTTGGGGTTTTATTTATTTTTGTTTTTTTTTTTTTTAATATATTTGGTTTGTTTTTTGTTTGCGAGGATGATGGTATTATTATAAATATTTGATGAATTCATTTGTGTTGAGTTCAGCATTAATTGCCAGTTGACTCACTATTAAGTGCCAAATTTTATATTTTTATATATGGAACATACATACAAAGACATATATTCAACCGGCTCATAATAATCGCCATAAAAGGTAATAATTTAAATACGAGTTGCGCGCGAGCAGTCAGTAAGTCATCATTATGCTACCGTTTCATACATTCGCATTTATTCGGTCGGTACTTATCCCTCTTTCTCATCTCATAGCTGCATACTCAAAAAACAACAACAAAAAAAAACAAGTTTGTGCAACACATTTCATCCCAGCCACCATTAAGCTTGTCTGCCATTTCTACCAACCTGTTACCTTAGCACGCATTCGTTGACTTTCTTGAAACTTGAAAGTTGAACCTACCATGCCATCGCTTCATAATGAATTACTTTAATAAAGCTACGCGTGCGTATACAAAAAAAAAAAAAAAAACCAGAAAGGTGCCTACCCAGCACTTTATATGCACTCGTTTTTAGGTTCGCAGTTTTTATTTTCGAAATTGGTTGAAACGTCGTCGAAATTATCGCGATTGTGCACCAATTGCCAAAAATGCAACGAAAGGAATTGTTTACAAAATTCCATGGCTTAAGTAAAACCCGTTCTTTAAGCTGATTTTATCGCCATATATAAAAGCTTTCGGCATGGCACGTAACAATTTTACTCGACATTGTACATCATATCGCATGCGCATGATCAATGCAACCGAACTGAACCTGAACCCATTTAATCATACGCTACACATAAATGATGTCAAAAAAGTTTATCGGTTTGCTTAAAAATCAGATTCAAAATGTAAAAATTCAAATCTAAATCTCCAAAGACACCCGAACAGTTAAAAAATAATTTCAAATACAAAATAATATTCACTTTATGCAGTAAAATAATAAGAAAAGTTTTTTTAATCAAACTCCAAATAGGCTAGACTACGATAAATTACGATCATCTTTAAGGATTCAATATATATATTTATTTTTTTATAACTAAGCGAATAGGGTCTAATAAATTCAGTTAAGTCGAATCAACGTACTTTTCTTTTCCTCAAAATTTTTTTGGTGCAATTATGCTCGGCTGTAAACAACAATTTCAAAGGTTGCGCGCAGCACGTTCATTGATCTTCGACATTAAAAATGCTTGGCACATAATTTCAGCAGAAAAATGGTGGGAAAGCATATAAAGTGATATGAAGAAGCAGCTAAGTACACAAGAAAGCATGCAGAATGTTTAGTTGGAGTAATGCAAAATCAATCTCAGAACTAATTAAAAACTAGCACAAACACTTTAAAACGCAGTTGAGAGTTGTATAATGAAAAGAGAGAGAGAGAGATACTGTTGTGTTGTAGTATAATTGGCGCAGCTGCAGCAACCAAAGCCTCCTGCCGCAACTAAAACCCAACCTTACCAAGTTTCACACACGCCTACTGATTTTGCTCGATTTTGCCACATGAAAGCAATTAAATTCTGATTGCCTCAAACCAAGACGCAGCTAATGTATGTGTGTGCGTGTGTGTGTTTGTGCAAAGAAAAATTGAAAAGGCAACGACACAGAGACAGTCCAAGGTGCACAAAAGTACATATGTACATGCATACACACATAACTGCAGATACATACAATGTTAATTTATATGAAGGTACATAGATGCGAAGCGTATCTGCAAGATGCGTTAGTGCGTGCAAGTATTATTGTACGTGAAACTGCAGCAAATGAGTTCAATTGAGTTGAGTCATAAACGCAACAGACTGACATACGCAATTGCAACACACCCTAAACGTGTCGCTCAAAATTCGAAACCGCAGCAGCAGCATTAACATTGCATAGGTACATTTGTATCTGTTTGTACATGTATCTAACTATCTGTATTTCATGCTAAAATTGCAACTCAATTGCGCATTTTGCCACCGCAAGCATCAATTTTGGCTTTCAGACCAATAATCACGTGTGTCCGCCTGCTTTCTCTCTCGTCCTCCCGTTACGCCGTTTGTCTATAGCATTCATACGTCTTTAAGTCAAAGTCGAAAACTCATACTCAATTGTATCTGTCAGTTCTGTCTACCTTGAATTGCTTGTTGTTGCTGTTATTGTAACGCGTGTTCTACGCACTCCCTGCGGCCAATTTAATTGACAGATTTAGTGCGTGTACAATTGCCAGTGCGGAAAATTAGTTTCCGTCTCCAACGAAACGAATTTTTTTCTCTCTCTCTCTCTCTCTCTTTTTCTTTTCTTTTTCTTCTTCTTCTTCTCTTAAAGCATATTTCGAAAAACATTTAATTGTCTTAAAGACAATGTATCTGTACATAGCAGATAGAAATATATCACATATTGTTACGCAATAGATTTAATTAAATCACATTAAACGTTCCCCCGATTTAATATTGGAATTGTTATTTTGCTTGTTTCACTGAGAATCCTTTTTTTCTTTGCTCCTTTTTTTCTGTGCAAATTGAAAAAAAAAAGGTACGCATATGTTCACTGCTAAACAATTTCCGCTTGAGCTGTAACATATGAAGACTTAAACCGATTTGAATGTAGGCAACAAAAGATACATTGAATAACAGATAAATAGCGCAGATAAAAACTTTAGTACACTGAGCATACTCCATTTCACTGGAAGCTAAAATTTCAGAAGGATAGTCACAAAATTCAATCAGAAATCAATAAAAATGTATCCCAGCTACTTTCCAATTAGTTAAATTTCATGGTAATCAATATAAAAAAATACAAAATAGATTAAATTCGAACGAAATAAAGATTTCAAAGCCTAACAAAAGTGAATCAAAGCGTATCTAAATCATGCGTGCGTGATGAAATACCCCAAGAAATATATAACACATCAACTGTATAGAACGGCAAATAGATACATGGATGGACATAGACTGTAGCGTAGATGGACGCGAGTTGATAGATATTCCAATGAAAGTCGTCAGAGTGTATAAAAGTATTAGCCGGCAGCTAGAGTAGCAAACGCGCGTGACTATTTTTATGTCGCAGCAACACACAAAACATAAATTAGACGCGGCCTGAGGTGAGCAGCGTTTAGATGGGAGAAGTACTATAATATATATAAATGTGTTACAGATACAAGATACAATGTTGTTCCAGAAAACTGTGAAAAAAATCGAATTAAATATAAGTATATAAATGGAAACATTTGAAAACAAACGACAAATGGTGCATGATATCGAATACAAAGCTACATAGATACATACACATGTATGATATCTGCGTGTGCATGTGTGCGAGTATCTATATAAATAGTTCTAATAGAAGCATACATCACATGCGATGCGCTGCGCTGCGCTGTGCTGTTTTGTACTACGACGGCGACATGCTGCATGGAACATGGAGTCACAAGCGACTGATTTATGATGCTTGCCGCATACAGAATTATTTCGATACGGGAGCAAGGGATGAAGGAGTGAGTGAAAGCAATATGTATGTATATGTATCTTTGAGAGCAAGAGAGATGACATATTTACGCTATACATAATGGTGGCATATAGCCAAGACTTATTTGGGGAACTCCGTGTTCAAAGAAATACTCACAGAACTCTCAAGTTTTGGAGCATAGCTAGCGTTTTAGACGAAGTTTGTGGGGTAGCGCTGCTGGGCAAGCTGCAAAGACAAACACGTAAACTGTCAAAACTTTAAATCCCGCAGGAATTTCAGTTAAAAAATATAACACGTACTTGGTTGGCGATGAACGCAGCTGTGCGCATGGAAAAACATTCGGAAAAACGGCAGCGCAGCAACAGCAAAAGGAAAAAAAAATAACGAAAAACAAAGAAAATAAATAAGCGGCTACAGAACCTTGAAAATGTATCTTTACCCAAAAATAAAACGAAAACAAATAATAAAAAAAGTCGACTTAAGAAGACTCGACTTATTGCTAAATAAATAAAAATAAGAACGATTTTCTTTTGTGAGTTTAAAAAAGTTCTGACTGCGAATGCCTCAAGCGGTGAAGCCAGCAAAGTTTTTGTCTATCTCTTTCTGGCAAAAGCTGCCTAAATTCAGCAACTGCCAACTTGTGTTAAATTATCTTAAATTTCAGTATGCCATACTAAGTTTTATTGCCTGCTGCTGCCTCTGCCTTTATGCTCTCATCTGCGTCTTCCACCCGCTAACGCTCGCACGGCTTTTGCACATTTTACTTTATGTACTTAGAAATACACAAAATTTTTAGCGCGCAAAGCGTAAAAAATAAGAATCGCTAAACACAACGTATAAAACGAAGAAAAGTTTAAAAGTATTCACAAATATTTTAAATTGGTAAAAATAACTAAATCAAATGGATCCGTTTTTTACAATCGTATTACTGCTCTTACCCACAAGTACCCATTTCTGTATTCATATACCACGACTGACAGTTGAAGATCGATAGTAAAAATGAAAGTTATTTCAAGAAAATCTTTTCAAAACCTTTTATAAAAACTGCTTAAGTTTGTGGCAACTTATTGAGCCTTCCTCGTAGTCCTTGGTATACAATAGAAAAATAAAATAAAAGAAAATAGAAAAGAAAAGAAAAACGCGTCGCAGCTCAAGCGCCAAAATGAATTTCGCACTTTTTCGCATAATAAATTTAAACTTGGCCAACAGAAACGGAAAAAAAATGAGCAGCGCAAAGAATAAACGAACAAACGAATAAAAAAAATGAACAAAATAAAAGTTTAAAAAAAAGTTTTGTAAAAAGTTTATTTTGCATACAACTAAAAAAAATGTAAAGAATAAAAGAAAAATGGTGAACCGTGTAGGTTCCGAAGCAAAAAGCATCAAAGGTTTCTCAGATACACTGGAACTGTATAGCGCAGCGTGTTTCCTGCCGCGAAAGAATGGCCCACTGAAAACAACAACTACTCTTCTCGACTTTCGCCGGCGGCGTGACAAATTCCATTTAAAATTGTTGCAAAGAACTCACGTACTGACAACGGGCGGCAAGCCCGACCCACAAAAAGCTATAGCTAAAGGGGGCAAACTTGAAGCTGTAGCGCAAAGAAATCCTGGCGCTGCCATGGCTGAGTTTGTAAAACAGAAAAAAAAAAAAAAAAAAATATAAATTTAAATAAATAAAATAAAACTTGCGCAAAACCTCAGCGTGATGTATTCCAAATTCATCGTTTGCAACGCACTTCAAGTCGTTTTTCTTGTACTGCTTCGCAAAGTCCTTGAGTAGAAACAGAAAGATAGAGAGAGAGAGAGAGAGAGAGAGAGAGAGAGAGAGAGAGAAAAAGTGTTAGATAAAGAGTGAGTGAGAAAATGCGTAAACATTTTTTAGTAAGTTAAAATTTATGTTGAGCTGTGCGGAGATTTAACTAAATAGAAATTATTTCTTTTTACACATTTCTGCCATTTTCTGAATTGTAGATAATTTTTTATCTGCGCGAAAACAGATTGACAATTAGATAAAAAGAGAAATTTTACAAAATTTTATGTCTATTCTAGTTCTGATAGCCGCAACTGAGAAATCTAGACAGCGAATTTCAGCTGAATTCTTTATGATGATTTTCCTTATTTAGTTTTTGGAATAATTATGAAATGTTTTACTAATCGGGCAAATTTACTACTATAAAAATTCAAACAGAACTTTATATTTTTGCTTTTGCATCTCAACACATCGTAAACCATTTTATTATTTCCTACAAAAACTTCAACGTAAATGTCATATTTATTTATCCAATTTGATCTATTGAACTGCATTAATAATGGAATAAAACATTTATAAAACACTCAACGTCACACAAATAATTGCAAAATTAATATGCAAAGTGTCTGATCTGATTGCTTTTTAATAATATTTTAATTTATCGATCGTATGCAGCAATTAAATGGCGTAACCGCACAAGAGTGTAAACTTGGGTTTATAACAATTGATAAATATTATATAAACCAAATGCAAAACGATGCATATAGTATGTATTCGAAAGGTTAAAATATTTATTTTTTAATTGTAGAGCATTAAAATAGCATAACATTTAAGAACGCAAATAAAATTAGTTCGAGAGAATCCAATTAAAAAGTTTTCTAGTTGCACGTTTAAATATTTCCAAAGCACATCTGAGACAAATAATTCGAACTTAAAAAAACCGAAGAACAAAAAGTAGCACAACATGGCAGTTTGGGAAGATAAACCAAACCAAAACAAAAAAAAAAAAAATTATAAAAAGTTGAAATAGAAAATATCAACTGCGTCAATTAAAAAATCGCATGCTTCGTATTCGAATTTTTTGTTTTGATGGTTGAATTTTTTTGGAATGGAATTTCTTAGAAATAAAATTATTATAAAGCAGAAATATTTCATGAAATATTGCAAATATTTTTTAATTTCGTTTGTCTTTTTTATTTATTTATAAAAAATGTCAACACAATATTTAAAAAAAAAAAAAAACAAAAACAAATAAAATAAAGACAATTTCTATGTAAAAATATTTAACGAACAAGTTAGCAACGTCAATGAGCTCCAAAGAAAAAATGTTGCAGGCCTACACGTGCAGCAAAAACATTTTTCGAATACAATTTTATGTATTTTATTTTATTTTTTACGGAATGGAATTGGGTGATATTCGCATTACTTGATTATTTCTTTTAACTTTTGTTGTTGTTGCTGTACATTTTGTCATAAATATAAATTTTTCTTTAAAAATGATCATCAAGAGCGAAAATACAACGACCAAAAATAACGAATCGAATCGAATCGAATCAAAAAGAAACGAATTGTAGTCAGTAATCGTCAACATCGCCATCGCCATCTCGATTGTCATCATTGGCAGCATATATTATTACTTGAGCTCCTGCTCCTGCTCCTGCTGCTGCTTCTGTTCCCGCTGCCGTTGATGCAGCTGTATCATGTCGTTTTTTTTTTTCCTTTGTAGTTTTTGCAGCATTGATTGCTTGCAACTTTTTAAAAATGTTTTTTATTGTGCAGCATAACATAAACTCGAATCGGCAACATTTGCTTTAGTTAAAAAAAATAAAAAATTGAAACATTAAAAATAAAAAAAATATTTGTTTTGGTAAAGCCGAATATTTTAAACCCTTCATGACTTTTGAAAAACAAACACGGTTGTCCTTAAATTCGACTTCCTTTATTGTTGTTTACCACGATGCTAAGCGTAATCTTGTACAGAGTATAAAGTAAGGCCAAATAAACCTAGCCTATATCAGGCTAATCACTAGCCTTCCACTCTCGCCTTCAGTCAGTCCTTCTCCTTTATGAGATTCGGCATAATGTTTCCTCAGAATCTTGTCATGCCCTGATAGATTTTTTGCAGTGGCTAGCTTTTCCTCTTAGACTGTCTTTTGCTTCTCCGTAACAGTTTTTTTCTACAGTTTCTCGCCTATAGCCAGTTCTTCGCAAACAGGAAATTGCTCGCCAGGACACCTCCCTCCTTGTTTTTCGACAATGTTGGGATGATTGAGATGAATGTTCTGACAGCTTAAATTGGTGTGTTGGAAACAGAGTACTGCTCCGTCTTATGTCCAATGATATGGGAGCTTACAGTAAAACTTTTTCTCGTCTTATACATGAAGGGCATAAAAAATTGTATAAAATTATTCAGGCTTGCAACATGGCAGCCTTTTTTCTAACTGAGTTGAAATCATTTTTTCAAATTGATCGTTTGTCTAATGTTATTGTCTGCTGTTGTTGTAGCTGTAATATTGTTGCTGCTGTATCATAGCTATAAAAAATGAAAAAAAAAAAAAAAAAAATCGTGGGTGCACTCGTTGCGCTGTTCTTTTTCTTGTTGCATTTAAAATTCAGTTAACAAGAAGAAAAACAACAACGAAAACATTTAATCAGCTATTTATTCGTATTTAATTGTCTTCAAAAGTTGTTATTACTGCATTTGAAAGTCACTGCAAGCTATCAAAATACAAATAAAAAAAGTATCTGAACAAGCCAACCAACAAAATCTACAAAAAAAAAAAAAAAGAAAACCCATCATGCTTCGATGCTGTTGCCCATTTCAATTCCTCCAACGATTCTTGTTAATCTCTGATTTTAAATATTTATGAAGTTTAATTTGCCTCAAGTGCAATAACTCAATTTTATGTTTGTGCAGATACATGATTGCATGCTTTCGTATCTGTGTATGTGTGTCCGTCTGTCCGTCTGTCTGTGCAACTTTAATGCACTTTATATGTAACTCAAAGTACGCAAACGCACCAATGTTCTTTGTTGTTGTTTTTTTGTACGCATACACACACACACACACACACACACACCACACACACACACACACACACACACACACAAATACAAAAGCCCTTTCACTCGATTTATCTTTTGCAATTTTATTGGGTGGCAATGCACAAATTTAACTCTTCTCTTTACTCCATTTTCATTTAGTCATTCAACTGCAATGTTAAGTTAAATATTATGAGCGCATTTATTATGTTATAAATTTGGCCTAAAGGTATTAACAAATTTATGCCAACACGGAAAGTCATAAAGTGAAAACGCATTTATTTTTCATACATTTAATGCTTTGGTCATAATAAATGGCGTAAAGTGAGTGAACAGCACAGCACGGCTTGAAGCGTGAAAAAGAAGAAATCTTTTCTAAGGAAACAAAAAAAAAAAAAAAAAACAGAAACAAAAGACTTATTAAGTTATAAAAATAAAATATCTATTTAATGTCAAAAAGAGATAAAATAAAAATAAAAGATAAGACAAAAGCTTGCTACTGACAGACAGGATTTATTGGTAGCTGTATCTGTACGAGTATCTGTAAATATGAATGTATCTCTATCAATATGAATGTATCTGCGCAGCTACATATGTATGTATTTATATTTGTAAGATGCATGCTAGGCGATTTATTGCTGCTTTAATAAATTACTTTTATGACTTGAAAATTTAACAGAAGTCATAAAGCGCTAAAATTATAAATCAGAGACAATGGAAAAGGGAAACGCTTTAAAAACAACTTTGCTGTCGTTGAAAGATTTTTCGTTAAAATAAAAAACAAAATGGAAATAAGAATACAAATTTAAAAACAAATCTAACTTATTATGTCTTTTTTATTATTATTTGCAGGTACTAATGGGCTACGGAGACGCGGCCGCCAGACTTACACCCGCTACCAAACGCTCGAATTGGAGAAAGAGTTCCATACGAATCACTATCTGACCCGCCGACGAAGAATCGAAATGGCGCATGCACTCTGCCTCACAGAACGACAGATCAAAATATGGTTCCAGAATCGACGAATGAAATTGAAAAAGGAAATTCAAGCGATCAAAGAGCTCAATGAACAGGAAAAACAAGCGCAAGCGCAAAAAGCAGCAGCAGCAGCGGCGGCGGTAGCGCAAGGACAGCATTTAGATCAGAATTAGGACAAATTATATTATTACTATTAACTTAAACACACACACACACACACACACACAAATTAAAGTAAATAATTTAATTTAAACAATTAAAACAATATATAAGCAAATTATTTAAAAATAATTATTTTTTAAATGTGAAAAAAAGAAGCAAAAGCAGCATGGAGCCGTTTATAAGTAACAAATTTTGTATGTAATGCTAAAATTAAATTTTAATTAAACTTTAAAGAATAAATACTTTTCAAAAGAGAAACAAGTAAAATAGTAAAAAAAAAAATTGAACAAATGCAACACCCAATAAAAAAAATTATAAATAGTTTACGCTAAGAGAAACAAATACAAACTTTTTAATTTTCCAAAATTTTGTTATCCTTTTTTTTTTAATAAAAAAAGCGTTGACAAAATATGTGCGAAATAGTTTCATAAAATGCATTAAAAATGTTTGTTGAATTAAAACATTAAATGTGAAAATGATGCTGAAAATTCTGTTGATATCAATTTCGTTTATGAATTTGCTAATTAAGTTTTTTTCTATTATTATCATTATTATAATTATTAACTAATTACTTAAGCAATGTGAATAGTTCTTTGTTTTTAATTAAAATTAATGTAATAAAGATTTTAGTTATTGTTTTAAGTTCTTTTTCTCTGTCTTCTTTTCTTTTTTGTTTTCCCAAAATGCATATAGAAAATTGCAGCAAGAACAAAAAAAAAAAAAAATAATAATATTTAAAATACTAATAATAAAATAAAGTGAAGCTGTTTATTTAAGTAGTTTTAATATTTAATTTTAACAAATTTTAGTTTAATTTTGCTTTTATGAAATTCAATTAAAAAAGAATTTAAAAAATATTTCTTGCGTTATTATTTGTAGTTGAGCTGTTTTCTTGTGTTAATATTTGTTTCTTATGCTTGATCTCGTTTTGTTTTGTATTATAGCTGCTTAAATAAATACTTAATTTGTATAAAAAAACCCTAAGGTGCAATAAAATATTTCAGATTTTGAATAAATTAAGTAATTTTTAGAATAGTTTAGAAATAAAAAAAAAAACTTGAGAAAAAAATGTTTGAAAGGATAGAGCAAATCTTTCATTAATTATTAATTTATTTTATTTACAATAATATTTTTTTATTTAAAAAAATTGCTGCCATTTAATTCAACAACAGAGTTCATTTTGAAGCAAAAAAAGTGCTGCAGAGAGAACATTTTGTGAAAAGGACGTTAAAAGGACATTTAAAATTTTTCTATTTAAATTTATTTAATTTTAATTCGACTCGAGGCAACGCAACTACAAACCTTCTACAATGATGTATACGTAAATAGTTGATAAGATTAACAAATAATAAAATGAAGTTTATTATATGAATATACATATAAAATTAATAGTATATGGAACTACCTACAACTACAATAACTACAACAAAAAGAACAAATATGAAATTGCAACAAAAGTACGTAAAACTATAAGATTTAAATGTTTATAGGTTTTAAATAAGAGCATAAAAGATACAATTAAACAAAATATTCAATATAAGATACAAAAAAAAAAAAATAATAATAAAACTAAAAGATACTTAAATGTGAATTATAGTAACGGATATACGTAAAATCTTAAAATAAAAAAATAATAAATTTAAAACTAAAACCCATAAGGAAAAATTAAAATACTATTGCCCCTAAAAACCCTAAAGCTAATGCTATATGCTTATATATATTTGTAAATTGTGGCTTTTTACTTTATGAAAATAAAAGAAAAATTATTAAATATGTATGATTATATTAAATATTATTAAAAATAAAACTCTCAATAATTACAAAAAAAAAAAAAAATAAATAAATAAATAATAATAATAATAATAATTATAATAAAATAAAAAAAAAAAAAAAAAAAACTTAAAGTCAAATTTTGAATGTACTATTTTTAAAATGAGATTATAATGAATACTATTAGACATTAGCACATGTACCACCCCCGCCCGTTTTGGTAGCACTTGACCGAACTAAAATAGAGTTTATAGTTTCGGATGCATTGTATGAAATCTAAATAATGCATCAATACTCACAATATACATAGAACGTACATTTGTAGCTCCAAAATGCTATGCTAATAGTAGCGAGAAGACAGAAAAAATTATAATCAATAATAATATTTACAAAGTGTTTAAAAACAAAAACAAAAATATTAAAAGTTTAGTTTAATTCTTATTTAGATGTAAGTTGTAAAATATCTTAAAGTTTAATAACGAGAAAATGAATAGAATATGTGCAAAATTGTTAAAGAGATCTAAAACTCAATAATTTGCAAAAGAGGAACGTAAACTTATTTGAAAACTACCAAAAACAAAACTGGTAAATAAATAAAATAAATAAAAATCTGAAAAAAGTATACACAACTGCCTACATTTTTTTTTTTTAAATACTTTAAGCTGGGATCTGAGCTCAGAATTTTTTCATCTCATATACTTTTTGAGATATTATAACTAAATCTTGAAAAAAAGAAGTTTAAATTTTACGCTTGCAAATTGAATCAATTGAAAATTCCAATATCGTTTTACTTCAAAATTTATAACATCACATTTGTTTATTCAATGCATTCTCCTATCTGAATGCAAATCTTTTTTATTTTCTTTGTAAATAAAATGAATGAAATTTGGTTCAGAAAGTAAATTTCCTTTTACGAATAAATAAGATTCTAAAAGCTTGCATTATCTACATTAACTAAGTTAATTAGTTGCAAACAAAAATTATCTCGATTGAACCATAAAAATTGTTATTTTGTATGTGTCAAGTTAAATTTTTAAAAAAACAATTTTAATAATGTAATAAATACTGCATCCCATCTCATACAATAAATGTCAAAAGAAATTGTCCGTCCGTCAACTGTATGAAAAATCGCCTGTGATTCGTGTCAAATTTTAGACAATAGAGAGCGCTCTCGCCAACTTCCCAATTGTTATCAATGCCATCTAGCGGTCAGTAGCATATGAATTTTTAGGACTGAGGAGGATGGCGATAAAATGCAACGCGTTGTGCACTATACAGCTGTGCTGCTCACACAGTGCGACTGGCACCATCTCTCGGTCAGTATGGTATTTTATACTTCATTTGATACTGGTTAGATGGCGCCAGTGGATATAAAAACCAAGTCTCGAGCGACATCTAGCTGTAAGTGCGAAATACTCCTGAAACTGGCTAGATGGCGCTGGTGAGAAAGGAGAAGAAAATAATGACGCCATCTACTGATTAGCAAATCAATTCCGATAGATGACCCCATAGCTTGTGTGCGATGTCCGTCTGTCCATGAGCCTGTTTGTTCGTCTTACTCGTCTGTGACCACGGCTTTAATTATTTAATGTGCGCACAAAAAAAAAAAAAATCTAAACAAAGTTTATTGGAATGAGACTAAGTTTAGTTTGTAGGTAAAGTTAAATTTATTTTTTTGGCATACTAGAATTTTCTCATGCACATCGAAATTTTTAAAAACGGTGTTAAACAACTATACGTCTTAAACTATACATCTTACAACATTTTTCAATACGTCGTTGGAAAGTGAAAAAACACTATTTTGTTTGAAACTACATCTACAGTTATAAGTTTTAAAAATTACAATGGGACAAATCCGACATAAATTGACGAAGGTTTTAAAGTTTTTCTAAAAACAAATTATTCAAAAAATTAGTTTTTCATACATATTAAAAAAAAAAAATTTTTTTTTTTTACAAATATAATTTTTTTAAATTTGTATGAAAATTTCAATTTATGTCGGATTTGTCCCATTAAACATTCGTTTTACCTGTAATTAAGCGTAATTTTTAAAACTTATAACTGTAGATGTAGCTTTCAAACAAAATAGAGTAGCAATCATTGATAAGGTCGAAAATTGTGGAAAAAAACAAAAACTTGCGTTTGCCTTAAAATACACAAAGATAGGATCGGAAATGTTATAACATGTTGTTCACCATTGGAAAGGTGAAAAAAACAGTTTTTTTACCGTTATTTCAAAATTTCGATGTGCACGAGAAAATTCTAGTATGCCAAACAAAACTATTTAACTGTACCTGTAACCTACACGTAGTCCCGTCCAATAAATTTTGTTTCGATTTTTTTTTGTCGCACCGTGTAATCAAAGCCAGACCACTTTGGCTAATTTTGAATTAAGTAAAAATATAGTAAAACGGTTCATTGTGCCGTACTCCTTCCTTAATTAACCTGCGGATACTTTACAAAAAAAAAAATTATACAGAATGTCCTTTAACATATTTCTGAGGCCTCATACTTGCAGACATTTCTACTGATATATTGTAGAAAGAGCACTTTGTATTAAATATTTTTGTTTTGTCAAATTTATTTAAACTAGATTTTTCCCATTGGATGAAATTCAATAATTTTTCCTGATTGAATGCCGGTATGTATTTTAAAAAATTATATAATTGATATCAGTACCCGTATAAAGAATGAATTTTGGATATTTATTTTTAGTTTTATTTTAATTATTGGAATAAAAAAAAAAACTTAAAATCGACACTTACAGGAATCGAACCTATGCTAGTCGGATACCAGTTTTTGATCTTAACATGTTGGCTATCAAGAGCTTTTCAAATGAAATTTTAATTCGAAAATGGGTGCTCACCAGAGAATAGCATGAGTGCTCATTTTCAAGACTTAAAGTGTACATTTATAAAATAAGTATAAGTATACACCAACACAGTAGGCATAGGAATCGGAGTATACAACGCACCTTATACAATAAACTCAAATAGAGTATAGTTGTATCGAAACACTCGGATATTTTGAGTGTGTTCAATTGTATGGCTTAATAAGTAAAAGTATTGAACCAAAAAAATTAAGGTTGATACTTCAAGACCATCATATTTTGAGAAAATCACTTCGGCCACCCATAAAATATCCGATATTGCGAGTAATACACATGAAATATATTACATATAGTATATTAAATTGAACCAATAATTTAGCGTTTTATTAAAACAGAATACCAGGCGAACATATTTAATTGGTGGCCAAAGTGAATTCCTTAAAATATAATGATTTTGAATAAGTCATGGTTTAATTTTTTTGTGTTCAATACCACACTTATACAAATTTCTTTGAGACTAAGAGTTGATCTATTCAAAAATACGCAAGACATTCCAAACATTTATATATTTGAGAGTATATATATAGAATTGATTATTTTTTACAATCATCTATATATATACTCTATCTATCTATGCTGTTCTCCGGTGCTCACATTTACTTGGCAGGAATTTCTTCTGATAAACAGTAGAAGCGTTAATGTGAGTACCCTAATTGTATATTGTGTAGTATCCAAAAATAATATGTAGCCGTTTTCATATTTAAACAAATTTAAAAAACTGAAAAATTATGATTACTTTTTGTTTAAGCGTTCGTTAAAATTCATTATTTGTCGTCCCATTTTCTTATTCTCTTCGGCCCGCGCTCTTTTGAGTGAGAATCAGCCTCCTATTTAGCGAGGCAATGCTCCAACGAAAAGTAAGCACAGCGTTTAGCTTTTGTCCACGATTCGATGGCTTTTTTTAGGTGTAGCCTGCAGAGGATCAGCTTATAAAAATAATTTTTCAAAAATTTTGGTGTTGTAAACAAAACCTACTCACTCCAATAAATAAGCCAGGCACGACAGTTTTGCGCTGCGTATTTTCAAGCTTCATCAGCATTTGTGATAAAACGAATTTTTTTGTAAAAATGTTTTAATATTACAATAAAACAATAGATTTCTATTTATATTTGAATTTTCCTGTCATTTTTTTTCTTAAAAATCAAAGAAATTTAAAAATATTTTCAATGCAATATGATGGGAAAATATAAAATAATAAAAAATGTATTGAATATATTTGCCCGCTGAGTATGACATTTGAAACCATTTGCGGCGCATCTGATATTGATGCATCAAGCGATATTGTCATTTTACGAGTCAAGTGACCCTTCTTATTATTGTCGCGGCTCCAATTAGCCATCTCAAGTATCTAATTGAATGATTGAGCTCCATGATTGTTTCATAGTTCGCAAAAGACACTAAAACATAATCGTGTTATCTTAGTCTTGTTAAATTTTTTTCCTCATTGTTCTTTCGAATACGGACGACTCCTTTATTTTCCAATTTTGCTCAAAGGAAAGCCGGCTCAGTTTGACGTAAGAGGCGTCTAAAGTGACAACCCTCAGGGATGAGGCTGGTTCGCAGTGTGTTGGCCCCTCAACCGGAAAACAATTTAGAACCATAAGAACACACGAACCGTGGATAAGACTGCTAGAAGAAAGAAAACTACTCCAGGTGGCAATTCACCCGTGTTGAACTAAGCGACAGGGGCATGGATTCTGAAGGCCCCAACTACCGTTAAATCTGCTACTCATGATAACAAACCCCAGAAGAGATTTAAGAAACACGATTTAAAAATATGCACCTGGAATGTCAGATTCCTTAATAGTGATGGTGCAACAAAACCACTGATTGACACTCTTGACAAATTTAAGGTTGATATTACAGCCCTCTAGGAAATGCGATAAATTGGAAATGGACACCTAGAAAAAGCCACCTGCGACATCTACAACTGTGGCCATGAGAGTCAACGTATATTTGGATGTGGCTTCTTGGTTAGTAGGAAACTACGTGGTCTCGTCTCCAAATTTACAGCTGTTTACAAGCGCCATGCCTCGATAGGTATCAAAGATAAGTTCTTCAACATTAGCTTAATATGTGCACACGCCCCGACATTGGATAAAGACGATGTGAAGAAAGATGAATTCTATGAGCGCCTAGTATGACTTTATGAGCGCTGCATTACATCAAAATTGTTATCGGTGATTTCAAAGCCCAAATTGGAAGAGAAGAAATCGTTCGCCCAACCATCGGAAAAATTTAGCCTACATGACTTCACCAATAATAATGGAGAAAGGCTAATCAACTTTCACAAGACAACTTGACGCAGTGGCGTCCCAGGCGTCCGCACCCAAATAAACCGCGTGCTAATCGATGCCAGACATGCATCGAGTGTGATTAATGTACGAGCAAACAGAGGTCCCAACAACGACTTTGACTACTATCTTGTTCTAGCTAAGGTACGTACCAGACTTAGTACAGCACACCACATACAACGAAAGCAGACCGCCGCTGCCTTCTCAACCAGGGTCTCTCAACTGCTTAGAGAGACAACATTGGCATCAGACTGTATAAACGATCAGAGGAAGCATATCTCCAACTCATTAAGTACGGCGGCCAAAAAGGTTATTGGTTATGCTAAACCTCGGAGGCAAAATTGGTACGATGGGGAATGTCGCATTGCTCTAAGCGAACCCTGCAACTGGAAAAACACGAGCGATATCGATTAAAACGGAGAGAGGAAAAACGTCTTTTCAAACGCAAAAAGAAAGACCTAGAAAGGCATGAGCAATAGGAAGTTGAGATGATGTGCGACAGAAATGAGGCTCGAAAATTCAATCAAGCAATCAAGCGTTTGACCGAAGCTTATAATGTCCAGGAGTCACTTATGTTATAGAGGAATCACTATTCTACCCTACTTGGAGAAGACTAATATCTGGTTCCCCCGACCGATGATGGCACTCCTATGAAGCCACCAGACTATGAAGAGGTCTTAGAAGCTATAAAAGGCTAAAAATAACAAAGCGGCAAGCGCAGATGAACTTCCCGCAGAGTTATTTAAGACCGCCGGCGAAGAGTTAATTCGATGTATGCATCAATTCTTTGAAAAATATGGACTGGTGAATGTATGTCCAGCGATTGGACCGTAAGTGTGCTCTGACCAATCCTTAAGTGTCTCCTTTCGCAAGTCTCATACAAATCGCTTATTAGATCCTATCTGGTGTATTGTGTAATAGACTGTAACCGTACGTAGTTAGTATTGTTGGACAATACCAGTGCGGTTTTTGACCGAAGAAGTCGAAAACCGACTCCATATTTACGCTAAGCCAAAGAAAAGAAAATCGACACACACCACCTATTTGTCGATTTCAAAGCCGCTTTGGACGCGCCAAAATCATCTAAGTTCTGATTGATATGATGACGCTCAAGGCGTTGTCAGGGTTGGTGAAAATCGCTCCGACCCCTTAGACACCAAGAGAGGCTTCAGATACTGTGATGAGTTGTTGTACGACTTCTTCAATCTCTCTTTGGAGTATTTACTATGCAAATGCCCACAAGTCGATTTGACGCCCAATATTTGCTAACAAGAAACTATGCCGCTAGCGTATGCCGATCATAATCGACAAATATCCACGTACAGTGAGCTGGGCTTTCAAAGATATTGAAGAGAATTCCCGCAAGATGGGACTAGCGGTGAACGAAAGTTAGACGAAGTACTTGGTATCCTCTCGCAAATCAATAACACGACCTAAGAATTTTGTAACTATCGTGAACTTCACCTTCGAGGTTGTAGAAAACTTCGTCTACTTGGGCTCTCAAAAATCAAGAGCAATAACACCAGCCTAGAAATTAGGCGAAGAATTACTCTGGCTAACCGATGCTGCTTTGGTCTCGGTAAGCAAATGCGAAGTACAGTCCATACCAGAACAACGAAAATTAATTTATTTATTTATTTATTTGGTATTAAAATTTGCTTTCTGCTATCATCAAATCGACAGCTTAATCAAATTGGTGGTTTTAAAGGTACTAAGACTACATTTTTTTTAACAATATAAAAAGATAAAAAAAAAAAAAAAAATTAGATTATATGATACAATTATTTACAATACATTATTTACAAATTTTTGTTATGGTATTTATTATTATTTTTTTTTTTTTTTTTTTTTTAAAAGATCGATCCACCAATTCATGAGGATAAATTCTGGTAGGGCCTCTTGGTCGTCGACGGTGCCTCTGCCCAGGGTAGCTCGGGAGACTGCACAATCTTCTTGCTAACACATTTGGATGCCTTTGTAGACGTTGATGGTATTGGTTTGCTATTTTTCGAGATGGCATCACCGATAGCTGGTACTTTTAAGTCACGCTCTATACTTTTTGTGTCGCATATACCAGGGAGAGCTCGACAGCCGACGTAATATTAATGCTTGTGCCACTCTGATTTTGTTAATATGGGTTTTAGCAGCTATCCCATAAATTTGAATTCCATACTTCCAAATGGGGGCTAACATTATTTTATAAATTTTAACTTTATTAGCAAGCGATAGTTTCCTCTGTCTTAAAAGCCAGTACATCTTAGAGGCCTTAGAAAGTAGGGTGTTTTTCACCATAGTTGCATGTCGATTGCACGTGATCCTGCGATCCAATATAAAGCCAAGGTATTTATGGTGAGATTTGTGCTCAAGCGTACTACCTTGCAACGTCACACCCGGGCAATTGGCCCTGCGATTTGCAAATGTCATGTTTATACTTTTATCTGTGTTGATGCCTATGTTCCATTTATTGGCCCAGTCAGAAAATCCGTCTAGGTAATCTTGAAGGTGCTCCGTGGCAGCAATTACACTTTGGTCACGAACCATTATAGCAGTATCATCTGCATAGGTAGCAACCAGGGCATCGCCGCATACATCACTGTTAATTGAGGACACAGAAAGCATGTCCGAAGTGAACAAAGTGTAAAGGGTAGGACTGAGGACACTGCCCTGCGGAACACCAGCATTGATACTTCGATGCTGCGATGAACAACCATCAATTACCACTTTGAAGATGCGGTCTTGCAAAAAACTTTTAACCATCAGGATACAGTTGCGGTGAGACCAGCTTTTTTATTTTTGTATAGCAGTCCCGGATGCCACACTCGGTCAAATGCTTGCTTCACATCAAGGAATACGGCAACAGCGTATTTCCTTGCCTCGATTGCCTCAAGGGCAAAATTTACAACACGATTCAGTTGCTCAGAGGTGCCGTGTTTCTTTCTGAAGCCAAACTGATGTGAGGGAAGGGCGTCCTGCACAGCCGGAGTATCCAAAATACGTAAGAGTACAATGTGTTCAAGCATTTTACCTAATGAAGGAAGTAGGCTAATTGGCCTGTATGAATCTACTTCCGACACCGGTTTCCCTGATTTATGGATCATTGTGACCGCGGCACTTTTCCATGCTTTTGGGAAGTAGCTTAGCCTTAAAGAGCAGTTGAAAATCATCGTTAAGAAAAGTAAAGCCCTGGTAGGGAGCAACTTCAGCGTCTTGTTGTCTAGACCGTCTTCTCCAGGAGTCTTTTTGATGTTCAGATTGGCAACAAGACTTTTTACCTCTGAAAGAGTAACAGGGGTCCAGGGAGGCTCCAATTGCAGAGGCTGTTTAAGGCTCACAACTATTTCATTATTGAACTCTGCTGAGTTCAGGCTAAATGGGCAAAATCTCTTCTCCAGACTACTAGCAAATGCTTCAGCTCGTTCATAACTGGAATAACACCATCCTCCAGTGCTGTCTTTGATGGGAGCTTTCGCATGACTTTGCCTCTTGAAACATCGGGTAAGCTTCCACAAGGAATAGTTGGAGGATTTATCTGTTCCAAGACTTTCCATTTGATCGTCAATTTCCTTTTGTTTATCAATAGCTAGGACCTTAGCAACTCGATTTGACAGCCGTTTAAAAATTCTGAAAATTCTTGGGTCTCTTGTTCGCGCATATTCCCGTCTAACTCTCTTTTTGAGGTCAATGAGAGCAAAAGCGGCAGGTGACAGTCTCATGTTGAATCTATTAGGCAGATTAGCCGCAGGTCTTTCAGCTAAAGCTGCAGCTGTTCTCATCTTGGCCATAAAAAGCTCAACAGCATCATCAATGTCCTCAGATGAGCTTAATTCCATATTAAGCTCAATTGTTCTCTCCAACTCAGTCTAAAACGTATGAACATTTGAGCCTAAGGACAAAAATTTAGCCCTAACCGGAACACAATTAGGAACTTCAAAGAGAGTGGCATAAATATTTTCCACAGCCAGTCGATTTGGTGCTATTCCATTTGTAATAAAGAAATCCAGCGCTGAGGGGGCTGAACGGTTGTTGTACGAGTAAAAGCTGGGATTTCCAGTAGCAAGAACTTGATAAGAAGAACTGCAGATAGCTTCGTGCAGGCTTTTACCTCTAGCACACGTCCTGGCGTTGCCCCACCAAGGGTGCTTGGCATTAAAATCTGCGCCAAATATAAATTTGTTACCCAACCGTTGAAGCACCACCTCAAAATCATGCGTTGACCACCGTAATCCAGGAGGCAAATAAGCAGCAGCTATAATAAGTGGGCCACTGGGTGTCGTTAACTGTACTTGAGTGAGTTGGACATTATTGGAAGAAAAATCACTTAATTTAATATGTTCAATGTTGCGTTTAATTAAAATAGCGGAACCGCCTTTACTAGTTCCTGCAGGATGATCAACTTTGTGACAGACAAAACCAGGAATATAGACTTTTTTCCGGCGCTGTAAATGTGTCTCTGTGATAAGCATCACATCAATTGAATTGGCAGAGAGGAAGTGTCGGAGCTCATTAAAACACTTCTCGACTCCTCTTGCATTCCATAATCCGAGGCGAATATTATGTTTCATCATTGAAATTTAGAGATAAATAAAGAGATCATATCTCGCAAGGCGTTATTTGATTCAACCGATTGCGTAAATAAGGAGAACAGCTGGTCAAACTTCAAAGTGAGGCTAGTCAAAGCAGCCACAAAGCAGTTCACAAGTTTACAAATTTTAATGTCTAACTCACCATATCCTAGGGCACTGTTAGCATCAGTAGAGGATATTGAACTTTGGGTCAGTCTGTGAGACACTTCATGACTCAAAGGCTTAGTTAGAGTGGTAGCCTGCTTGATAGAATTGGGCCCTCGTACAATATCCGAGTAAGAAACACCGCTTCTTACTGTTTGTGCTGAAATAAAGCTTCCTTTCGCAAAGGCAACACGCTTTCTCTGGTTATTGTAACTCTGCAGTCCACTCATTGGAAGTCTTGGCTCCGGTTTCATAAACTTGATCTTTTGCTGTCGAACTTTACAGCCTTTGTAACTGGCTGCATGGTCCTCTCCACAGTTTGCACAACATAGTTTATCCAAAGGACGGATATTGCAATCTGGATGATTAGTTAAATGACCACCACCACATTTTCCGCAGACCGGACGCTTTAAACAATAATTTTTGGTGTGTCCAAAGTCTTGACACCTTAAACATTGAACAATTTCTTTAGATTTTTTGGCTCTCTCCACTTTGACCATGTGGGAACCAATTTTATTAATTTTTAGACCATCCAAATTATTTTTTGCTTGTTTTATGCTCACGAAGAAGCACGATTGTCTCGTTTGAGCATCATCAACGTCAGTGAACTCCGTACTTGAATCATTTGTCCATACGTGCTTCCTTGGACAGTGAATGTTAAGGACTTCATGTCCCAAGTCCTTGAAAGTGTTAATTATTCGATCAGGGTTCACAGATGGGTGAATATTGCGAACCACCAAGCGAAAAGGCTTTTCCTCCGAAAGCTGATGGTGCCAAAACTGGCAGTTATTATTTATTAGCACTTTTACAACCGCTCTATAGGCTGCAGAATCTGCAGTGTATATTCTAGTAACACCTGATTTCGATATACTGAAGGAGTAAGCCTCTGGTTTGATGACAGCGCACAATTCCTGCTCAAGTACATCAATCTTTGAGCAGTTGGGGACAAAGATGGGTGATGGCTTTTTGATGCGAACTTCTGTATTAGTTTTGGGTTCACAAGCTACTTGTTGCTCGGAATCGCTGTCAGGATCCAAATTAGCGGTTGAATTTAGATGGGATTCAACTATCTCCTCAACATCCATTTCTTCCTGGGCCAGTGCTGCAAAACGATTGCGGAAAGGTGCCAGCTGTGGGTAGTTTTTGTCATATGGCTGCACTTTGCCTTTCTTATTTGACTTAAACGGAGATGTACTTTTTCTTTTGAACTTAGCAGGTTCGTATGTTGTTTAAAATCTGCACGAGTCAGGAATACTTGCGTCAGACAGAACGTTGCCAGTTGAGCAAATGCCTCCGGCTGCAGAAGTCGAAACACAGTATGTTGACGAGGTAGTGGACACAGCAAAGGTGACTGCTGTGGTAGTTGCTGCATATGTTGAGATCTGCTCGTAAGAGTCACCTGTAGTGACTTTTACAATTGACTGATTTGAGAGCCAGCTCCTTAGCTATAACCGCTCTCAATTCAGAAGGCGAGGCACCCGCTATCTCTTTCATTTTGGTATAATTTGTACTCACATTGGGTTTTGACTGAGAAGACGGCTTATAATTCATATCTACAGATACGTGCAACAAACTCCAACTTGCTTCAACCAGATCACACCACAATATTTATGTTTTTAGAAAATTATAATGAGTCTCTATCTCTTATTAGTACACACACGCGACCGTATCAATTATAACACTTCAATGTTTATGTTAATTGACTTATTTGTTTTTCTTTGATTTTTTTTTTGTTTTTTTTGCCCAATGGGCAAGCACACGGATTACTACAACAAACTTATGTTTTCTTTTGTTGTTATCTTAGTTGCAGCACAAAAAAGTTGTTAGATTGTTAAATTTTTATTTTTTCAAATTAATTTTCAATATTTTTGGAACTGTGTGACCGAACTCCAAGAAAGTCAAAAGCCGACAGACGAACAACGAAAATAAAACCTTTACAAGACGGTGATTATCCCAGTCCTGATGTATGGCGCAGAAACATGGGTCATGTCAGAGGCGGACTTGGGTCCTGAAAGAGTGGACAATGAGTACCGTATTCGCATGAATCAAGAGCTGTACCAGCTATATAAAGACATTGATATATGTAGTCATGCGCATTAAGTATAAACGATTGCACTGGGCTGATCACGTGTTTCGAATGGATGAACTAGGTATCAAGTAGTATTGGACCACACCAGCTGGGTTAATGCCCTGTGTGATGCCCAGGCTTGTAATTAGCTATAACGGCCATACATTCATACATTTGACTTGTTGATTTAGCTCAAAGATAAGATTTTGCGCAATTTTCAGTCAATTGGCTAAGACTTAATTGCCAATCTAATTCTTAGTACAAGCAATCGTCTTAAAACGCTTTACTCAGATAAAAGAGGTTTTCTTTTTTTTAGTAATATTTATAAGTTTTGAACAAAACCCATTCCTTATATTTGCAAAATAAAACCTACCGTTGCAAAAGACAACATTATTATGCATCGTTTTGTTTTGCATTTCTGTTTTCCTGTGACACCACACAACCTGCCGTGTTCGACTTACAGCGATATTTCAAGTGACATTATCAATGTTGAAGGCAGCTTATAACTATTAAAGACATCAAAACGATATACCATTAAACTACACAGACTTTTTGTTTAAATCATGAAACAAGTTACGCCATCTATTGAACGTTAATAACATTAGAAATGTAGCCTTTCAAACGCAGCTAAAGGAAAAACTGCTTAAGTCTGATTTTACTGTTTTGCAGGACAGCACTTTTTAACTTTAAAATAAATTGAAATTGTACGCAAAAGTGAGATTAAGCTAAAATTACTTTGTCTATAACTTCCTGAAAAATCGTAAAAAATAATTCAAGTTTTGCATGGAGGTTCTTTACAATACGGAGATCAGCGTAGTATTCTTATCTCAATTTTGCTTAAGTCGACTTAAAAACTCTTCCTTTTCACCCCATACAAAGTTATCTTAAGATTTGAATTTTTATTAAAAGTTATCAATTTTTTACCCTTATCCATACTCTAGATATTCCAAATAGATTTGAAATAATTTTGACTTAGTTTGTAAAGCAACATTTGTAAATTCAACTTTATTGTTTCAATATAACGGTTTATCGCACTGGCGATTGGCTGTATCTGTTATTATTAAAAGTTATCAATTTGCATATTGACTATTGTCAAATTGTAAATTAAAGAGCAATTACAAAAAAAAAAAAAAAAAAATATGGTAGCATTTATAAATATTTTCTTCTGTCAAATTGTAGTGATATTTTCTTTAAATGTCATTCTATCAATCATTTAGATTTTTAGCTTAAAAGTTTTAGTTCACAATTCAAAATTTAAGCTGCACCAGATTTTTGATTAAGTTTCACCTTTTTCGGTCATACCAGTACCCAAAAATGTTCCAAATTAAGTCTCGAATGGCATATCGTGTTTGTAATCGTTCGGTTTGGCGATTGTGCGCTGGAAAACGATGGTTACATGCGAAGGGTACTCCGCCATCCAGCAGTAAAAGCCGCAGCATAAACGAAAAGTCTATTGAAGAAAGAGAACGCATGGTTCTGCGCAGAACGGATGTTTTAAAACCACTCGATCAATTAAAGCCGCCAGAGTTGGAGCAGCCGTTATTGCGTTTGGAGAATCCCAGAGAAGTAGCAACATTTAGACGGAAGCAGTTCGAAATGACATGCGACATTGTAAAAGAAATACAGAAGGATCTGATGCCACTTGACAAGGAGACTAGGGAGCTGATATCGTTCAAACCAAAGCAGGAGCAGCAGGAGACGAAGGATGAAACATATGTGATCCGTCCACTGCGCAGAACGCCTAGGGGACTGACAGCCACAAGTAAACTTCGTTCAACGGACGTCCAGGATCCTCTTCTAAATCGCACTCCATATGACCAGAGAGAAAACGATCGTTTTGTGGTCTATAAGAACGCTATAGCAATACCAAAGCTCCTTCCGATTAACAAAGTTCATTACGGTTTGGAGAACGTGCAAAACATGACTGCCCATCCCAGACGTGAGCCTGGCAGTTCCGAGAAAACCATTTAAACCAATACGCTTTTAGCGGTAACATCTTTTGACCTAGGAGAAAGCGAAACTAATAAATTCTGAATCGGTGCAGCTAGCAGGGAAAACCCCAAATTCAAAATTTTGCATATATCGTAAAAACAAAATTGATTTGAACCATTAAACTTTTAAACTAGAAATCAACCAATTTTCATTTGTTCTAACCATTTTTTTTTTTTTGTTTTAACCATTTTTGTTTTTTTTTTATTCTTATTTTTGTAATCATTTTTATGAACATCAGAAATGTGTCGGCCATAAATTGCTGTCCTACTAAGTTACTTTGCAGCACAATCGAGCATTGCTACACATGAGCAATCAACTGAGTTGCTCGCCTCTCCACATCGTTGCCATGCTCCATACATCGCCATCGCCAAGTATGACCATGTACATCTGTTTGCTGACGGAGAAAATAGTGGCTGCTGTTCCTGCTTCTGACTGAGAGCGTTTGTAATATTTTTCCACGACAACACAAACAAATTTTAGACCACTTCTGTTTATGGCGAATTAATGGCTCAACATGCCTCCGCATTAGTACCTTCGAACAAGTGATTGGCCACCGGAGCATGAATGGTCAGGAGTTGTGCTAACTGAACTGCTGTCGCTTTTCCAACAGATACACTTTAGCGTTAGATTGTTTCGATTGGGGTGAGAGATTGTTGGCCGATATGTCATACATGAAATATCCTCTATTGTGCATGTTTTTTTCTCCTTGTGTAAACGTTGTGAACGATTAAGAATTCATTCTAGTTTTCTTTGCAGTAGTTTTAATCAGCAATTTTTAAGTCAATTGACGTTTTTATTTTTTAATCAATAACTTTTCAATTATAATCAAATAATTGAGTTGAATAGAATTGAGTTAAACTATATTTTTCTCTTTCCACTGTCATATATATCTGCATTGCGTAAAACTTTTGGTAACTTGTATTACCAATTGGAACGGACAGTTTCTTAATTATATATTCAAGCAGTTTCGAAAATATACTTTTATATGGGGAAAGAGACTTTATATCATCCATTTTTTCGTAGAGTTATGGGAAAAAATTATACTTTTTAAATTACTTAGTGTTTGAAAATGTTATTGTGTTGTGTGATAAGCGGAGCGTTGACGAGATAGGATTTGCAGATTTTGTATCGAAAAAGGTATGTGTGTATGCCCAAAATTTACATACAACCTAATAAACGTCGAAAAACAAAAGTTAAAAATGTGAACAAAAATCCCTTCAAACATAGCACAGACGTTTTCTTGTTCATTGTTTCTAAAATGTGCGATGCAGACATTCATGATCCAAAAATTCTTGCTAGCTAAAATTCTTGAATTAAAATACAATACTTCATTCTTTGTTGATATTTGTATTAGGCGTATGTATAGTACTACTGTAGGCATTTTACAAAGTGAATTTGTTTGTAAAATGAAAAAATCTTTATTTATTCTTGTAAATCAATTTCATCCCCTTCAAAGTATTCCCGTCCCGATAAAATACACTTATGCCAACGTTTTTTCCAATCCTCGAAACATGCCAATAGTCCCTTTCCGGTATAGCCATCAGCGCCTTCTTCGATTCTGCTTTTTCTCATTAATCGACTCGAAACGCGTTCCCCGGGTGGTCTCTTGAGTTTTTGGGAATAGCCAGAAGTTACACGGAGCCAAATCAGGCACCGTATTCACCTGATTTGGCTCCGTGTAACTTCTGGCTATTCCCAAAACTCAAGAGACCACTCCGAGGAACGAAATTGATTGCATTTTTGGAGAAAAAGTCACGAAGAATCGACTCTGTTTTTCAAGAAAATTCACCATTTTTGATACCAATCGAGACTTGACACGTTTGAAGCCCAAAAAATCTTTAGGGCTCGGTCCCCGTAAGCCCTCTTCAACATTTTTATTCCACTTATTCCATTCAGAAATCAAAATTTAATGAAACTTCTCTGCTCAATTAAATCAGACATTGCACTATGGGCAAAAAGTCCATTTTTTTGGCATTAATTTTAGTTTTATAGATGATGACTTTAAAATAATTTCGTATTTTTTGTAAGAATAAAGTAGAATTTTGATTTTTCTTGTTTTTTTTTATACCTGTTACTCATGTGTAAAACTGGTATGTTCAGTTTGTCGGAAGGTATGTAACGAATTAAACGAGGCATCGTAGACCCTATAACTACATATATTCATGATGATCTCGAAGAGACGAATTAATTTAACCATGTCCGTATGTCTGTTTGTCCGTCTGTCTGTTTGTCCGTCCCTTTGTCCGTCTGTCTGTGTGTTGCAGCGCAATTTTTAGCTCAGGTTTGAAGATATTAAGCTGAAATTTTAAACTTACGATTTTCTAGGTCCTTTGTACTTTCTATGTTAAAATCAATGTGCCACGTCCATTTTTAGGTATAGCCCCCATACAAACGTATAACATTTTATCAAGTTCTTATACGAAAAATAATTTATTTATAGAGCTAATGGATTCAATTATGGTACAAATGCATCATATATCAAGTCAAATTTTCATTTTCAAATTGGTTCAGATATTTGATTGATATTTTCCAGAATAAATTGTGTTACTGCGTCTGCTTGGCGGATGTTGTTGCTCCAAACATCAATTAGGTCAGAATGGCTAAACACGATCTTAGCTGCAATAAAGATAATTTTTGTTAAATGGAACAAATATTAGCAGGAAATGTTAATGACATTGAAATTAGCTTAACAAGATAGCATTCAAACCATTTTGCAACTCTTTGCCATACAGAAGTTCCAGTTCACGAAACACAAGACAATTAATTAGGAGTTATCTTAACAAAACACATAACAACACATTAAAATAACAATGACAGAACCACTCAACAATAACAAAAGCTTTATTATACTAGATTTTTAAATATCTGGACTTGCGTTTTCCATATTTACACTTTATGTTTAGCTTTTATTTGTTGAAGTGTGCCCAAGTACACACAGACAATATTTTCACCTGATTTGTCAATGACGCGCGCTTCGAAAAATCATCTGTTTTGGATGGCCCGCCAAAAAAAAAGGTGGCAACTCCATGCAAAACCGTTGATGATTTCTTTTAATTTGAATATGTAGATGATAAAAAAAAATATATTTCAAATCGGAACAATAAAAAAATTTGAATTTATGATAAAATTGTCTAAAAAAAACCATAGTGCATTGTTAAAATCGAAAAATGCGGTCTTGGTCGTTTGGTAAACACAAGCGTAAATATATTACTGATAATGACATTGACACGAAATTTGGCCCAGATGTTATTAACAGTCCTACCAACTCAAAAAAAAAAAAAAAAGAACTAGCCCGAAATGTTAAGCCCGCGAAGTTTAAATTGAAAATTCTCCTTATTTTTTGCCCACAGTAGTATGCATAAAATTTCGAGTGAAAAATTATAAAATGAGAAATGTTTTTTTGTGAGGTCAATATTGTTTGGTGATCCGATCAGGACACAATTTTTACAATGAATGACGGTTAATGTGAATAGGCAGAATACGATTTTGACAGCTGATAGCGGTAATCTTGGATTTCAGAAATCTGACATATGTTGATTTTTGTGTTCAGTAAGTTTTGCAATTGAAACATGAATATTTATACGCTTATACAACCTTTGGAAATTGTCAAAAATTATTACGAAGAATCGAAAAGTTTTGTTGCTACTAAAAATTGCGAAAAATTGTGTTTTGTTGGAGCGCATTTTTTGGCTAAATAGCTTTGTCAACAAACAAAATTTTCGTTATAGGTGTGAGTCAGATCCACAAGTCGTTCATGAAGCACCATTACACCCTCAAAGATTCACTGCTTGGTGTGAATTTTGGTATGGTGGCATCATCGGGCCTTACTTTTTCAAAAATGATGAAGGTCGATCAGTTGAATGAAATTGATGTTGATGACATTCTCTTTTAACAAGATGGTGCAACATGCCATACAGACAACGTTATGATGAATTAATTGCGTGTACAGTTCGGAGATTCGACAATATCAAGAAATGGCCCTAAAACCTGGCAACCAAGATCGTGTGACTTAACACCATTGGACTATTATCATTGGGACTATGTTAATTCTAATATGTACGACAGCAAACCACCAACAATTGACGAGCATGAGGCCAACACCGAGCCAATATTACTACTATTCCAGTGGAAATGTTTCACCGAGTCTTCAAAAATTGTCGTGGTGGTCATCTAAACGATATTTTGTTTAAATCATAAATGACATAAAACTTTCCATCAACTTCCCAAATCTATTGTTTTTTTTCAATTTCAAATCCTTTCGTTCTTATTGGGAAACCCTTTAGTAAGAAACAAGTTTTGGAAAATATAAGAAAATGGGTGATGTGAGTTTGTATGGAGCTATATGGTAAAGTGGTCCGATCAGTATCACATGGGTAGTGTATAAATATATAGGATAAAACTAGAATTGTTTTTACCCAATTTGAAGTGAACACAAAAAAACTAAAAAATGGGCGGTAGAATTGTACGAGGGCTATACCTAAAAATGGGCGTAGCACCGACCGAATGAAATGCGAAGAAACAACAGACGGACAGACAGATTGAGAGGCGGAGAGTCGGACAGACAGACGGACATGGCTACATCGATTCACTTGTCGAGCTGATCAAGATTATATATTCTTTATTAGATCTACTATGCGTCCTTCTGTGCGTTATAAACTTTCAGACAATGTGTTCAGTAATAAAACTAGTGGCGGTATTGTAAAATATGAGAACTGTTCAAACATTTTTATATAAATGCATATCTATATGCGTTTATTTCCTTCTCTGTGGAACTAATTTAATATACTGTGACAGTATGTGAGAAGAGTGTTATCTCATACATCAACAATTATGCAACTTCATTAAATTTGTGCGTATATCACAAGTGAATTTTTTGAATTTGAATTACAAACCGACAAAGAGCAAACATGCCTTCACACTTGTGTAAAAAAAAGATATCCTGGTGCATTTATTTTCAATCTGACTGCACACATCCTGCCAATGGAAAAACAACAGAAACAACATCGAAAACAATGAAGTGAGAACGCATTCATGCAAAAAAATACCGCTGCACACCCACAATATGCGAAAATGGGATATGATATGGGATAAGGATTTGGTTTTTACTATGGATGTGGGTAAGGGTCATGCACTTCATAAATTCAATAAAAACGCGTATGCTCCTGAAAACCGGCTTTAAACTCTGGATTGTTATTGTTGTTGCTGCTGCTACTATTGTAATAAAAGGGAAAGGATCAAAAACAATAACAATAAAGAAGTTCGAGTTCAACTGCAACTGCTACCATTTTTGTTGTTGTTGTTGTTTTTGATGATGTTGCTTGTTGCAAGTGCGTTTATGGTTTGATGATTTACAATCAACGCCATAAATATTCACACGGCCAGTGCACACATTATTCGCGATTTATGCCGCGGCGCCAATAATTCATGCGGCCGCACATGTAAATTTATGCAATTATTAATTTTACACCGTAGCAACACGCCCACTTTTGTTACACTCCACCACTCCCTTCACGCCCAGCAAAACAAACATTTGATTTGAATGTAGGTACAATTCAAAAAAAAATCTGGTAGAGTTTAGTTCGTTAAAGTTCAAAATTCATTGTTTATGAAATAAAATAGTTCGTTTTTTTGGTACATTATTCGCACATTCAATTATTGCCCATCGGATTCTGGATTTGTTTTGGGTCCCAACAGCTAAAACATTTAGCAGTCGAATCCATATTTATAAATCCAAAAGCACAAAGGAACATAGTGCAATATTTTTGGAATTGCAGAACCTAAAGGATCCGCGACCATATCTACTTCGCGTTCGTGCAAAATTATCTATGGTTAAAATGAATAGAAGATTTCAATTCTGCGCTTTCAAAGTAATACAAAATGCAGAATAATACCGGGTTTTTTTTCAACCTTCTGTTGTTTTGAATACGCCACTTTGGAAAGTAGGCATAATTATCTAAAACTTGAGCCGCTGTTAAATTGGTATATTATAAATATATTCTCGATCAGCTTGACGAGACGAATTATACAAACTACGTAGGATCCAGAAATGCTTAAGTTTCGACTTTCAGATAAATATCTTTAAAACACCTTGCTACAGGCGGGCAGCTTAAAGCTTGTGTTCCAAGTTTTTTAAAATAAAAATTTCTATTTATACATTTGTAAAATTATATATATTTACGGATTTATATTTGTTTCAAAATACTATCAACAAAAATTTGGAAGAACGTTTTGGATTACAGTTTCTATCAGTCCCATATTGACTTGAGTTTAATTTCGTAAATCGAGTAATGCGCACGGCTGTATGTCGTTCTTAAGTTTAATATTTTCTGGGTGGACCAAGATTAAGATGAGGGCAGTAGTTAAATCGATAATGAGGGTCCTTTGTGGTTGCCACATACATTGTATTTAGCTGTCTGCCGGCATAAATTGGTGACATTTCAAACTTATAACCCTGAGCACTCAATGGAGCACTCTCCTTGTAAACTTGCTCGACAACAGACGGTCGATTTCGAAAATAGTTCTTCTGGTATATGCCTTCAAACTTTGATGATCCTATGCCAGATTGATCTAAATTTGGCGGGTAACCATAATTATTAAGCTTGTTTGGTGAACTCCACAGCTTTTTCGCTTGTTGGTTTTCAAAAGAAAGCCTGCTCTTCACATGAGAGTCGAGCGTCATAAGTTCTCCATTAATTGAGTTACTGATTTCCCGAGCCAACTTCTTCATGTCCTCTTCGTGTTTTGATCTTGGTAAATCTGTAACGTGAATGTCATCATCCATTTTTTTCCTGTTCGATGGATTCGTATTGAAATTTGATTTACTTTCGTCAGAGTACTGCGCTAACTGTGTTTGATTCCTTTTCGAGAAATTTTTTTCACTTCAGACAATTGTTGCCTTGCCACAAGAACCGAGTAAGTCCGTTTTGGCAGTATCACACTACGTTTGTCCTGAAGCGTTTCCAACAGCAATTTTGGTGCCATTAGACCCCTTGGGCAACCGTCATCTGCAACTCTTCCGAGCGGAACGGCGGTGGCAAGTTTTAGTTTTTTGGCTGCATTGTTATTAAAATCTCTATTTTTACAGAATTCTTTTTGGGTATCAATCGTTAGATCCGCGGGCATTTCATTTACGATTTTCCGGTTTGAATTGGTAAGCCGACTCCTAAAATGCATAAATGCCCTAAACTTTAGATTCCTTCCTATTTTCACTCCGCTTTGTCTAAACATATTGAATTTCCCATTTAGGTGCAACATGTTTGTAAGTGGTCAACGAAACAGTTTGTTATAAAGGTTAATTCCAGAATTTTTTTTCGACTGAATAGAAATACTGTAATATATGATTTAGTTTGACAAGATTTTTGACAATAAAAACATAACTTGCTTTGTCGGAAAATTAGGTTTTAAAGTTTGGATATCTATGAGTCAAAGTTCCGTCTTTCTCATTCTCTTTTACAAATTCGATGCAAATGAGTGAGGGCGTTCACAGAACGATGATAGTTGTCATATTGTGCTACTTTAAAGTAAAAATTTTTGTCGTTGATTTACATACAAAGCAAAAGTAGCACAATGCACAACTAAATTGCACATAGTTCGCTTTGTTTTTAGTGTTTGATAATATTGTTTTTCTTTTTCTAAGTTTAATTTACAAAAGTGAAAAAGAATTGAAAATTTTTAAATTGAAAGTAAAAATATAAGATTAATTGAAGTCTTAGATATTGATTATGGATTTAGAAATGAAATAAATTCTGTTGTTGTTTATGTGAAACCGTATTTAGGTATTTTTTTATAACTTTTTTCATTCCTAACAACACTTTTACGCTCATTTTATTTCTTATATAGATTCGCTTTTAAATGACAACGATCAGATTATTGTCATGGGTGACTTTAATTTACCCAACATAAAGTGGTTTAACTTACTTAGATGATTCTTCTGTACTATTTTCATTGGATAACCATGAGCTTCTTTATTATTTGCTCGATTTGTCGATGCAACAGTACGAGTATAACAAAGTTTTTAACAGTTTAAACCGACTTCTCGATCTTGTTTTTGTTGGAACTGGTTTAAGTATATCCATTAGTAGAATCCCTCCGATAACACTACCTGAAGATAGTTATCATACTACTTTATAAATTTCTTTTCAACTTGATAGAGTTCACCGTCCGTGTGGCAATGGTCACTCTGTTCGTCGTATGAGATGTTTAAAAAAATGAACTTCGTTAAAATGAACCAATTATTATTTAGTATTGATTGGTCGATTCTCAAGGACTGCTCTGATATTGAGATTGCGTTGAACTATTTTAACTCAATTGTTTTTAAATATTTTGATAAATTCGTTCCGTTTGTTAATGTGTCTAATACAGTTGGGTTACCTTGGTTCTTTCGTAATCAAAGAAGATTTAAAAATATAAAATCACGTATTTTTAAAAAATATAAACGTTCTCGGTCTTCTATTGATTTTTCTAATTATTATGTTGCTCGTTTCAATTTTGATTCAGCTAATAAAAGTTACGCTAACTATTTGCGAATAGGTAAACAGAAAATTGGCAGTGATCCTAACAGTTTTTCAAATTTGATAATGTAAAACGCAAAATTCTTCATATCCTTCAAATTTCTTTTGTCATAAGCGGCTAATCTTTTAATGAAAGTCTTTGGGTTTTCCACCAATTCTGGCTTACTTCCAACGCTCGTGTCTTGTAGGACGAACACAAAGAGTATTATTCAAAAATTGCATGTCTAGTACAATAAATGTTTCTTCTTATGTTTCACAAGGAAGTCATCTTGGGCCATTACTTTTTTTATTTTCATAAACGATCTTCCATTAGTCATCGAAAATACTGATATACTTGTGTATGCAGACGATATTAAATTATGTTTATCCTATTAAAATGCTACTCAGCATAGTCTACTGCAATCAGATTTGAACGCTGTGCAAACTAGTGCGTCGCTAACTTTCTTAATTTAATTTTTTCATCGTAAAAAAGCAATTTTAATGATATACTCTCTACACAATCATAACCATATTTATGGAAAATAAAGCAAGATGTTTCTTGCTTTATTAAACGCTGGGCTACTGAGTTTAATGATCCATACGTCACAAAATTTCTTTAGACTTGTGACTCGATTTTGGAATATGCATCTTGTGTTTGGAACCCACTTTATGCTGTTCATCAAGATTGTATTGAGTCGGTACAAAAGCAATTTCTCCTTTTTGCTCTTAGAAATCTAAACTGGGCTTCTGGCGTTCATTTCCCGCCGTAAGCTGATCGTTTACAACTTATTGATCTCCCAACACTGGTTTCACCTCGTTCTATGCTCTCGGTTGTTTTTCTTCATAAGATTATATGAGGCGATATCGATTCTCCTTTTTTGCTTTATTCGTCATTTCTTAATGCACCTTCTCGTTTTAAGTGCAATTTTGTTCCTTTTACGTTGTCTCAGTAAAATACAACCATTTAGACCGATATCATGACCAAGTCGGGGTATAGTCAGTTAACCTGCTTAGGCCTTTCAAAAAATCCTTCAACCGGTCTGGGTGGACGTATTTCTTCTCTCTATTAGTATCTTAGCTGTTTCTATATTAAGATTAGTTTTAGCAACCTTTTTTTCAATATAGTTGCGTTACATAATAAATAAGTAAATAAATAGGCAAATGAAAAATTGAGCAGTCTCACGAAAAAAAAATTAACACTTTATAAGACTTTAATAATCCAGGACCAACTGGGAGAAACAGATTTTGAAAGACTCAACTAGATTCAAATCTCCAGTTGGTACCAACAAGCTCTTTATTATATGCAATATTGCTAGAGCCGGATTTGAGGTCTGGAGGCCCTGGGGCAGCGAAGCAGTAGATACCCCTAAGCGGGCGAAAATCGATGCGTTTAATAGATATTGTTGTTTAAAAATTTCCGTGATTTCGTTAAGTATTTTTTAAAACTTTAAGCTGGATGAAGCGAGAATGGTGTGCAGGATAAACCGTTTTTTGATTTTTATACCCGCCACACATAGTGTGAATAGCATTATCAGTTTGTCGGAAAGTTTGTAACACATTGAAGGAGACGTCGTAGGCCCCATAAGTATATATAGATATTATGCCGAAATTTGGAACTTAAGCTTTCTCGGCAACGACTTCTTTGTATGTTAAATAGGTATTATTTATGCATGTATTCACTCCAAATTGGGTAAAAACTCTTCTTATGTCATCCAAAGTCGAAACCAAGGTGCCACGCCCATTCTTAGGTGTAACCCCCATACAAATTTACCTCCCATTTTCCAATTTTTGAATAAAAATTGGTATTATTTATGAATTTATTTACTCTAAATTGGGTAAAAACACTTCTTATATCATCCAATTCTAAAACCAAGATGCCACGCCCATTTTTATGTATAGCCCCCATACAAACTCACCGATTATTTTTGAACTTTTGTATGAAAAATTAATTATTTTCGTGTATATAATTTTAAATTTTCATATATAAGTCACTGATAATATCACATAAACTATTCAAAGATTCGTGTGGCGGGTATTTATGCTTCGGTTCCACCGAAGTTAACGATTTTCCTTGTTTTAAACTTATTTCATTTCACTTTAACTCATGGGAACAAATTACAATTAAAAAGGTATTTCCACTGAATTGTTCGATCAAATCAAAAATTTATAAGAAATGGAAACTTATAATCAATCAAGGCTTTCTGATATATCGATTACAATACTATTATGTTTGTGCAAGTATTCTTAGTAAAAATGTAAAAAAAAGTTTGATAGAAAAACGTAAAAGTTTCTGACTCGTAAAAATGTGGATATTTTTTCTATCTCAATTGCGGGGGTCCCTCTCTTGGTGAGGCCCGTCGTCCCTTCCGTAAGTCTGGCCCTGAATATTGCCAACTGAATGAGTTGTTAGTAAGACTAATAAGTCAAAATCATCAAAAATCTTTAGAGTTTCACACTTACCGTTCGCTCGTCTAAATCAAGTAATAAATCAAAAAGTATAAATGTACTGCATTTCTGGGTTTAAATAAAGGATAAGGTGCCCTTTACAAATTTTGTCAGGAATCATTGAAGGGTGCATCACTCGAATGGACCATAATAATAAAAATAGTTTGAGAAATTAAAAAAAAGATAGAAAAATATTAGTTTTCTATATTAATTTTGGAACCTGTTTTTATAAGATTAGATAATTTGTTACTTAATTTACAAATAATTGTCAATAGCTTGTCTTTATTTCGAAGGTGTCTAGAATATATGAAGGCGCCATCAATACTGTGTAAGCTTATCCCGCAAACGAGAAAAACTAAGACACATGGCGACATAATGCATGCTTCTTCAAGTCGTCCTTTTTGGCAACGGTGTGCAGTCACACTCGAAGGACTACGTAAAGCACTTTCAACATCATATGTTGCTGAATCAACAACAAACTTATGCAGCAGCAGCAACAATATCAAACAACACGCGACGCTTGTGGCGTCTATGGCAAATAGTCGTTGAAGATGCACCAAATAAAAAAAACAAAAATAAAAAAATGATGGTTTTAGCACAAACTGTTGGCGTCATGATGGTGTCGGCACGAAAACATTCATCTTCCTCTCGCCGGAAGTACTAAGTCAGTGTTCAGCGAAAGCGCCGCAGTTGCAAATAGATGAAAGAAACTGGATTGGAGTAAAGTGAAGAATGGTAAAATGAAGCAACGGATAAAGAAATAGGAAACTTCATGCAGCCAGAATCTCTCCAAGGATACATATGTACCTCTTTATGGTTGTTGTTGTTGTAGTTATAGTTGTTGTTGCTCATGAAACTGCTGTTGATGGCATTTAAATAAAAAAGGGATTTTTCATTTTGCAAGAGTTACGCTTTGTCGTCGAAATGAAATTCAGAATATCGCTCTAAACAGAACTGCAGAATGCTTCCGACATCCGTTCAAGTTGCAGTTTGCCATGCTGCGCGGTTTTTGTGTTTGCATTGGCAAATGTGGCCAAGAGTTGTTTACTTCTTGCTGCAGCTCGTCCTTTTGGTATCTTGCATAAAAGCAAGTTTCCTCTATTCGCTTTGCCTGAATTCATTTTAAAGCTCATTCGTCTTTTTTCTTAGTCAAGTTCGCAAGTATGAATTTCTTCTGAATCGAAAACAAACTTTTCTTCGTTTTCCTTTTGCCAACAACAAAATTTTTTTCTTATTATTTCTATGCTAGTATATTGAAGTGCAGAAAAGTTTCTTCGACACACAATTGGCCTTCGTTGTGAAAAAGTCGAAACTCAAATATTTCTGTACAAACTAAGAACAAAATGCGACTATTTTGTGCACTTTTTTCATCAGAACTCTGCAACTTTTGCTGCATTATGCACATTTTTGTGGCGAAGCACAACTTTCGCATCAACTTTTGTGTATGGAATATTTATTCATTGTCTTCCTCCTTCCCGTAGACGTACACATCATCTCTCTTGTAGCAAGCGTGTGGCCAGCATGCTTGGCTCCGCGTCCGAGCGTTGTCTGAACTGAACCGAACCGCAGACACTTTGTCTGGGCCCCGGTCATAAATTTAAGGCAACGCGCGCGCATCCTGCGTTGATATATGCCTCACCCTGCTCGCCTCCTCCGCAGGAAGATGAAGCCTGAAAGAAAAGCAAAAGAAACTTGCAACGAAACATCAAAGTGCTGCAGTACACAATGCGCCAGATGAGATTAATGTCTTTTCTTAGAGTTTCGCTTATTTTTTCAGCTAAACAAACACAAAAACTTTGATGAACGAACGATGGAGCAGAGCTCATTCTGTTGGGTTTTGTTTTAAAGTTCAAAGTGCATGGAATTTATTAAAGTGCATGTTATGCTTGTATTTAAAGTGAAATCGCTACGTTCGCCATGTTTTCGAAAAATATGCGCACATCGGAAAGAAAATAGGAAGTGTATTAGCAAACGAAACGGAAACGTATTTACTGATCGTATATCTATGGCGACGCATCCTTTTTCCATTCACTCGTTTGCCAGAAGTACGCAAAAATCGTTCGCATCCTTGTGGAAGCATCACTCTTTTCAACTCGTTGGCAAGTGGGCAACATTTTCTACAAGTCGAGTAAAACAACAGCTGGGACACACGAATGTGGATGTGTTCTTTTCCATGTTTGGAATGGAGAACAACCAAAAAATGTTCTTAATTTACGACATTGAACTTTTATTGGGTGAATTTCTGTTCATTTCCATGCGTGTATTAAGAGTAATAGCCAAACTGTCTGTCAGAAGTTCTTTTTCATTTATCGTTAAATAGTTGTTGCGCTTTCAAAAGGCTTTTAAAATAATTTTAAAACTTTATTGAAAGGACAATGGTAAAGTTCATTGCGACTTTTGTTTATTTTTTATTGTACATAAAATACAATTAAAATTATTTTATCCTTGACTAATTAGACACTATCTTCACAGAAAAAATGCACACAAAAAAGAATCTAGTATTATAAGTTTACCAACTTCTAACCAATTTTCTTTTGGGCTGTTTAAATGTTTTGAGACTTTTACCCCACCAGAAGTTAAATGTTGTGAGTGTTCTGTGTTAATGTTGGTCGCACATAAAAACTGTTTTGACTTATTAAATAATATATTTTCATGAAGCTTGGGATGAAGGACTACTAAATAACACAAAAACAAGGAAAAACGTTAACTTCGGTGGAACCGAAGCTCAAATACCCGTCACATCCTGAATTAGTTTATTTATGTACATCAGTGGCTTAGGTAAAATTTGGATAAGCGTGTCTTGGAGTCAACTAAAATTTAGACACAAACTTGGGGTAAAATTTTAACCTAAGGACAGAATAATAAACATTTTCTTCAAAAAAATTACAAAATGGGTGTTGACTTTCTTTGGGGGCTATAATGTTTTTACAAAATGGGCTGAAATTTCGTATGGGTTCACCACCTAAAAATGTTGTAGAAGTATTTTTACCCAATTTGAAGTGAATACATTCATGAGTAATAGCTATTTTTACACAAAAATTACAGAATGGGCATTACGTTTGTATGGGGCTGTTCATAAAAATGGGCGAGGCGCCTTGATTTTGACATTGGATGATATTAGACGTGATTTTACCCAATTTAGAGTGAATAAATTCGCCAATAACATTGTTTTTTATACAATAATAAAAAAAAACAAGAAAAAACGTTAACTTCGGTAGAACCGAAGCTTAAATACCCGTCACACTAATCTTTAAAGAGTTTATGTGTAATCATCAGTGGTCACCCAAGTTTACACACAATATTAATTTCAAATTTTGAGCTAAAAATACAGATATGCATAACAACATATTTCTCGAAAATATCTGGAAATGGGCGGTAAGTTTGTATGGAAGAAACACCTAAAAATGGGCGTGGCACCATGATATTGGAAGAGTTTTTACCCAATATGGAATAAATTCATGAATAAATAATAACCATTTTGATACAAAAATTTAAAAATATGCTTAAATTTTGTATGGGGGCTATGCCAAAAAATGGGCGTGGCACATCTGATTTGACATTGGATGACATTAGAATGTTTTAAGCCAAATTGGAGTGAATTTATGCATAAATAATAACTATTTTCGTACAAAAAATCGGAAAAAACGGAAAGTTTATATGGGGGCTATGCCTTAAAGAGGAGTGGCATCTTGGTTTTAACACTGGATAACAAGAGAAATGTTTTTACCCAATTGGGAGCGAATACATTAAAAATTTTTATACAAAAAACGGAAAAAAAAAAAAGAAAAAAGTATGTGTGTAGAGGAATAAAAACTTGGGATGGTCTTCTTTCTTTTTCTTTACTCTTTTTCTTTACCCCCCCAAAATCTTAATTTCCTTTTTTATTTTTTTTTTTTTTTTAATTAAAAAAAAAAACACAAAAAAATATAAACAAAAAGACACAGAGGGCAGACGGACAAAGCTACCCTATTTTCTGATCGGGTAAAAAATTGGTTTTTGATTTGTGTACCAAGTTCCAAATTTCAGCTTAATATCTATTAAACTGACCAAATGAATTGCGAAGAAACAAACAGACGGAAGATCATCACTGGAGTAGGGGGTAATTAGTCCGATGCAGCCCAAGTTAATGTTATATGGGGGCTTGTATTAAGAGTGTATGTTTCATCTTTAAGGCTAACAATACTAAAATTAGCTTTGTTTTCTTTGAAAAAGTGGTATGTTTATATGGGTGCTATACGCTATAGTGGCACGATCCTAATTGAATCGGTAGTGTATAAATAAATTGGAATTCGAAGTTTTTTTTATTAAAATTTGAATGAATTTATTGATGAATAATTTTAAAGTTACCATTGGAACTAAAAGTCCAGATATGTACATTAACTCAAAAAAAATATTTACTATAAAGCCATAGGTATATTAAAAATTTAATTGCTTTACCTATAAAAATTAAATTTTAGTATAAAATAGGCCAATAGTACCTACATTAACTGGAGCACATTTAAAAATTTTAAATTTTAGACACCAAAAATTTAGCCATATTCAATGATTTATATTCACTTTTTCGAAAAGTTTGTAACGCATTAAAGAGACATTGATGACCCTATAAAGCCGAATCGATCTAGCCATGTCCGTTATTCGTCTGTCTGTTAAGTTCTATGCATTTCATTCGATCAGTTTTCAAGATGGGAAATTTTCTCGGTAACGACTAAATGAAGTATGAATTATTATATCTATATAAATTTTGTCGAATTTTGGCTGCAGAACACTTTGAGTTTGAAGCTTCTCGTAGGATATTTCGCTCCTCGCAGGGGCGTAAGTGCTTTCCAGCTGATTTGTTCATATTTTTTCCATTAGTCGATGGATTTTTTCTACAATTTTTTTTCTTCGATTTCTCTTTGCATTCTCGGAACGCCAATATCTTGCCTGTTTCTTCCAAAGTTAGTGCTGCTCCACGACCCATTTTGTGTTCGATTAGTCAAAATTTGATAAAGAAGACAATTTGCAGCTTTCAACTTGCACAGCTTATCAGAAACTAAATTACATCTGATGGTCTATTTTGAGATTCACATTTTTTCGACTTAGACAAAGCAAAATATGAATATATAATAACTGTAAATGTTTTGCATTCAACTTTTATCTCTAAAATTTGTCTTTTGCTTTGCTCTAAAAAAAACAACAACATCTGTGGTAATAGCTTTCAGCATAAAGCAGAAAATCAAAGAGAAAAAAAGAAAAATATTATGAGTCTATTTGGTTGATCGGCGTATATATATATATATATATCTGCATAAATGGGTGGCATCCCCGGCAGATCGAGTGAATTCAAAAATTCTGTTGTATAATTGACGGCTTCCTCTTTTGTGTGAATAATAAATATAAATCAGCACGCGATGCCTCGTGCCACGTGGTTCACATGCGACTGCGGTTGCCCTTGGCAAGACTCGAGAGTGTTGATCTATTTGCAATTGAAGATGTGTTATCAACATAAAAAGTACATAAAAACTGAGTCTGAACCTCAACACATGTTGTGTCAAAATTTGGTCTTAAATGGTTCAGAACTTTTCAAGTCTATAAGCCTCGTATATACGAACAGAGCATTTTATATATATATATATAGATATATAATTAAATCACTTTTTGCTTGGTCACCTCATAACTTGAAAATGACCACCGATTTCATTCGTTTTTATATCCGCCACACATAGTGTTAATAGCATTATCAGTTTGTCGGAACGTTTGTAACGCATTAAATGAGGCATCGGTGACTCCATAAAGTATATATATTATTGATCAGCTCGACGAGGCGAATCGATTTATTTCTACGCATTTTTTCGGTAAAGATATGAAGATATTGTACTTAGCTGAAATTTTTAACTTAAGGTTTTCTCGGCAACGACTACTTTGTATGTTAAAACCAGGGGGCCACGCCCATTTTTAGTTTAAAAACTCTTTTTCTAAAAACTGTAATCCAATATCAAAACCAATATGATACTCCCATTTCTAGATAAAGTCCCCATACAAATAAACAGGTATATTCAGTTTGTCGGAAAGTTTGTAATGCATTGAAGGAGGCATCGTATACCTTATCAAGTATATTATTATTGATCAGCTCGATGAGACGAATCGATTTAGCCTGTGGTCTGTCCGTCTGTCTGTTTGTAGCTGCGCGATTTATTCGCTCAGTTTTAAAGATATTAAGCTGAAATTTTAAACTGAAGCTTTTCTAGGTCCTGCGGACTTTCTATGTTAAAATCAATGTGCCATACCCATTTTTAGGTATAGCTCCCATACAAAAGTACAACATTTTGTCAAGTTCTTATGAAAAAAAGAATGTTTTTATAAAGCGAATGGCTTCCAATATGGCACAAATGCTTCTTATATAGTATCATGAAAAATCTTCAGTTTTAAAATTGGTTCAAATCGGACCGCGAATTTCTAAATTATTAAGAATATTTTTAATTTGTTTACTATTTTAAAATAAAATTTAAAATGATGTGAAACAGGCAAATAGTATAAGCTTCGGTCCAACCGAAGTTAACTTTTTTTCTTGTTTATAAATATATTTACTGTAATCTGGGTAAAATCATTTATGTACTACCCATACAAATTTACCTTCCATTTTTTTTCAAAAAAATTATTGTTATATCTTCATTTAAACCTAAAAATTTTACATATATGCTTCTAAGTTGAGCCCCAACTTGAGTTTTCCTCAATGAACCCCTTTGAGGAATATAATCTACTTCGCTGATCATCATACGTGAGCTAATTAAAGTTTTGTGTGGTGGGTATTTGAGCTTCGGTTCTACCGGAGTAAACGTTTTTTCTAATTTTTTTAATACTTTGGAATATATCAAAAAACGTTTGTTTCCTAAAAATTACAGATACAAAAAAAAAAAAAAAAAAAAACAAAACAAAACTACCAGTCCAAGATTGAAAAATACCGGCTTCCAAAATCCCTTGACAGAAAAATATACAGAAACTGGGTATTAAGGAGCGGAATAATTATGATTGATTAAAAAAGTAGGTGCTGAAAAATTTTATGAATTTTCTAAACTGAGTGAGCAATAAAAATTTTACATTTTTCGGCGCCCACTCTTTCATGGTCGATTTTATCTAATTTTGAAAATTTGGTCTAATTCTTTGAGAATTTAAATCATTTTTGGTTTAGAGATGAGATTTTCTATGTCCTTTTTCAGTAATATGTGTACATTAACAATGTTTTAGATTTATAACAAGTTAAAACAAAAAATTCCTATGGGATGGTGGCAACATGTGAGCCTTCAAACCCAGAGTTGGATTCTGTTAGATAACCTGTGTTTAAGTTGCCATTTTTATATCAAGTGTCAGGGAGGATCGGCGAACCAAGCTACCTGATTTCTCCCGGAGTGTGGCCAAAATGTGTGAACAAATTACCGATAATTGTTCTAACAATCGAGATAGGATATGTTTATTACAATGAATAAAAATAAATAGTTTTTTTTTCGAAATCTAATGTATTTTTTTCTTATTTAAGACTATTAAATATTTTTATTGCCAATAGCAACTACACTTTTTTATTACTTTTATGTTGCAACCTTTTTATTTAAAAAACTATGTTAAAAAATTCTAGTTACAGGTTTAATTTTTCAAGTGTAAAGGGTACAATGTAGTCGTGGGCTACAAACTTTGAAATTTAAAAAAATAAAAATAAAACAAATAAATAAAAAACCATGGCCTCCATCGGTCTGCGATAAGATAATGAAGGTTGCTAGCGAAAGTGTTTTTGTCCCATTTTGAGAGTAAATCCATTTTCTATGCACACTAACCTCTAACGTTTTAGTTAGGAGTGGAATGTAGTGTATACGAACACACACATACACACTAGCTCTGATATTCTTAAAAAGGTCTGTTTTGTGCACTGGTATTTTTCTCGGCACGTCGAAAGTTGAGAATGAGTTGCGTGACTCGAGTGTGTGTGTTGAGTACATCCATAAGTGTCATGTTCGGTATCCGTGTCCTTATTCATCCTGGTTTGGCGTGCACGCACGTTTTTGCGCCATTTTTGTTGTATTGTGCTTATGAAGTTGGATGAAGAGTGAGCGGTTTGAATAGTGCTGAATGTATGCTTGAATGCGTGGGATTTTGTGCACATGTGTATGTGTGAGCCAAATAAATTCCGTAGCGCTAGAAGCAAAGATTTATTATCAAATTAAATTTCTGACAGAATTTATTGCTTTATCTTTCGCCGAGCATAGTTCTTTTGCTCTTTCTGCAGCATCCAACACGACGCGGTACTGCACAGTCTGGCACGGCACCATTCTCTGCTCTGCATCATCCATTAAAAAACCGAAGCGATCCAAATGAAACCAAAACGAACCAAAGCCAACCAGCTATTCCATCCTTAGTCCTGCCAAATCAGAAGCTTCATCTAAAGCTTTTCCAGTGCGAATCGTTCCAATTTTGATGCTGAGCTGAACTGAGCCTGAATTTTAATTCGTTTCATATTCCTTGGCGATTTTTTAGTGTCCTACTGAAATATCCCAACATCCGCCTCACTTGCTTTTACTTCTTGTTGTGTTATATTTATAAAATTTATAGTGAGCAAATTTGAGCAATATGCACAAATTGCGTTCGCGTGTTTCTAGAATTCATTTCGCGCTTCTTTTACTATCAGTGAGTTTTGAAGGACGATTATCATTATATACACAGGTATGAACTTTAAAAAGTGCAAATAAAGTGCGATATTATATTTTACTACATATGTACTTATGTATGCAAAACTTATACAAAAGGTGGTTCACATTAGAATGGCCTTAAAATTCCAACCATTTTTTTCTCCTTCGAATAAAATTGATGAATTGGTACAGGCTGACGGAATGAGACCTATTTATTAAAAGATATCGAACGCTATGAATGAAGAGTAATCGACAAAGCCTTCTTTGGTATGGATACAAAACCATTAGTAGATTTGTAACAAATAAATATACACAGGTGTGTCTCAAAATATCAATTGGTTGGATTCAACTCTTTTCTTAAATTCAATGAAATAATAACGGGTGATTTTTTTGAGGTTAGGATTTTCATGCATTAGTATTTGACAGATCACGCGGGATTCAGACATAGGTGTCAACAGAGAAAGATGCTCAGTATACTTTGACATTTCATCATGAATAGACTTACTAACGAGCAACGCTTGCAAATCATTGAATTTTATTACCAAAATCAGTGTTCGGTTCGAAATGATGGAAATCCGCTTTTTTATCGACAAATATTTTGTTCAGCGATGAGGCTCATTTCTGGTTGGATGGCTACGTAAATAAGCAAAATTGCCGGATTTGGAGTGAAGAGCAACCAGAAGCCGTTCAAGAACTGCCCATGCACCCGAAAATGCACTGTTTGGTGGTTTGGTTTAGTTTGTACGCTGGTGGAATCATTGGACCGTATTTTTCAAAGATGCTGTTGGACGCAACGTTACGGTGAATGGCGATCGCTAACGTTCGATGCTAACAAACTTTTTGTTGCCAAAAATGGAAGAACTGAACTTGGTTGACATGTGGTTTCAACAAGATGGCGCTACATGCCACACAGCTTGCGATTCTATGGCCATTTTGAGGGGAAACCTTCGGAGAACAATTCATCTCAAGAAATGGACCGGTAAGTTGGCCACCAAGATCATGCGATTTGACGCTTTTAGACTATTTTTTGTGGGGCTACGTCAAGTCTAAAGTCTACAGAAATAAGCCAGCAACTATTCCAGCTTTGGAAGACAACATTTCCGAAGAAATTCGGGCTATTCCGGCCGAAATGCTCGGAAAAGTTGCCCAAAATTGGACTTTCGAATGGACCACCTAAGACGCAGCCGCGGTCAACATTTAAATGAAATTATCTTCAAAAGTAAATGTCATGGACCAATCTAACGTTTCAAATAAAGAACCGATGAGATTTTGCAAATTTTATGCGTTTTTTTTTAAAAAGTTCTCAAGCTCTTAAAAATCACCCTTTAAATATAATATAATAAAAACAATTAAAAACGTTAACTTCGGTGGAACCGAAGCTGAAATACACGTTACATGGGCGTGGCGACTTGGTTTTGACCCTGAATGACAAAAGAAAGCTAGATGTAGGTAGGCTAAACTCACAGCAAAGCGCCGCTGCCTTCTCAACAAGGGTCTCTCAACTGCTTAGAGAGACAACTCCGGCACCCGACTGTATAAAGGAATAAGAAGAAAAATCCTAAACCTAAATATGGCGGCCAAAAAAATTATTGGTTATGCTAAACCTGGAAAGTATATTTGGTACGATGTGGAAAGAACATTGCCTATAAGCGAACCTTGCAAGCGGGAGCAACACGAGCTATTGTTTAGCGATATCGATAAAAACGGAGAGAGGAAAACGTCTTTTCAAACGCAAAAAAAAAGACCTAGAAAGGCGTGAGCAGTAGGAAGTTGATATGATGTGCGAGAGAAATGAGACTCAAAAAATTTAATTAAGAAATCAAGCTTTTGACCGAAGGTTATAAGCCCGAAGCATCGTTCTGTAAAGATGCGCATGGAAACGAAGTGACTGATGTCCAGGAGTCACTTATGTTATGGAGGAATCACTATTCTACCGAGTCCGAACCTCAACGCATGTTGTATCAAAATGTGGGCTTAAACTGTTCAGAACTTTTTAAGTCTATAAGCCTCGTATAAACGAACAGAGCATTTTTATATATATAATAAACAATATTTATATATATATATGTGCCAACCAATGTGCCACGCCCATTGGTTGGTCTCGGCTCTCCTTTGGCACGGTATTCACTTGTTTGGGTCGTCCATGTCTCATCTCTAGTAATAATGCGTTTGATAGCGCTATGATAGTCAGAAATCCTGGTTTCACAGACATTAACACGACTATTTTTTTCGAACAAATTGAGTTTGGTATCGAAACAAACGAGATGACCCGCTTGAGACCTAATTGAGCACTAAAGTCCTTGATCTGGTTGACGTGGTTCTCATTGGTAGACGCGGATGGACGACCAGGACGATCATCGTCTTCAACGCGTCCTCTACCTTCTTTGATTAATTTGAACCAATCAAAAACTCTGGCTCTTGACAAAACATTATCACCAAATGCGTTTTTTAACATATCCAATGTTTGGGTAGGCGAAAAACCAATAATAAAACAAAATTCAATGCAACTTCTTTGTTAAATTTTTTTCACTCATTGAAAAATTTTTTTGTTGTAGACTGAAAACACGCGTGCCTCATTAACTACTGACGATATGGTCTCAAAATTTGACAAAGATGTCAGTTAAGGTCCTACCAACTTTAAGAAAACAAGGAAAGGCGTTAACTTCGGTGGCACCGAAGCTTAAGTACCCGTCACACGAATTTTGAAATAGTTTATGTGTGATTATCAATGAACTTCGAGATGGGATGGATACACAATATGTATTAATATAAAATTTTAAGTCAAAAATATAGTAGTCAAACGCGAACCAACTTTTAAATTCTGACTTCAAATTCGGATTCACTGACCCAAAGTACATATGAAATAACCCCTCTGGTCCGCTTAGCACGACATTAAATTTTTTTTGTATGTCCGAAATAAAATTTATCCAAAAAATGTTACAAAAATGTGAATAAAACAATAAGCCCTCCGCCGATTATTTTTATTTTTTCATTTTTATGATCAGTAAAACCCCGAATCAACTTATTTACATTTTTCGAAGGGGAGAAATTTTAATTTTAAACCAGTTCAAGCGCACCGTGAAGTATTTTTACTCAATTTGAGTGAATACATGCATAAATAATACCTATTTTCATACAATAAATTCTAAAATAGGCGGTAAGTTTGTATAAGGGCTATACCTAAAAATGGGCGAGGCACTTTGTTAAGATTTTGGATGGCATAATAAGCATTTTCACCCAATTTGGAGCGAATACATGCATAATTAATAAAAAATTCCATACAATAATTTGAAAATGGGCGGTAAATTTGGCATTGGCATTCTAATTTTAACATTCAAACTAAAGGCCTGCATGAGTGTACTCATTTCTAGCTCTGCAGATCTGTACAGTAGTGTAGTGCTCTCAAAACTACTGCACTCATTGTTATCTGTGCAGTATATTTCTTAAGACAGAAGAAGATAGCACAACATTTTTACTATTCTCTCAAAGAATGAGAACAGTAAGAGGTTGCACTCTTTTTAAGTGAATACTATATTTGTCCGCTTTTGATAAGCTGTAAAGTTTGTGTGTGTCATTGTACAACTGTTCAGATGAGTTCAGTAGTTGCAAAATGTAGCAAAAATAAACATGTATGGCAAAGAAAACGACGCACATGCAATGAAAGCATTAGACAATATAGGTTTTTGTTACAATAAAATTATATACGATAGTTATTATATAATAGTTATAAAAGTATACAATTATATAATATAAATTATATAAAATTATATAACATATAATTATATTATAATGCCTATTAATATGAATGTCTATTAGTATGAATCTATTAATATATTTAACATATTTGTCTATTAATATGAAAAAAAGTTTACTTTTAATTAAAACATTACTATTTGTTACTTTCTTTATTTTATAATATTACTTATTATTATTATTAGTTTAGGGGATGATTGTACTGCTACCTAAAGAGGAATATTGTACACTGTAGCGAACATACTATGCTTGAAGTCTTAATAATGTAATAATGTCCCGTCAGCATAAACTGACGATCAGTCCGTCCGATACACGCGCTCCGCGCAACAATGTTTACGAAGCGAAAGGATGACAAGAATGTCAACGACTCGCGACCTTCAAGCATAGTGTCGAATTAAAGCTAAGAATTGCTTAGCTTATGTCTGTTCGCATACATCTATATGTATGCAATAAGCATTACTGTAATAATATATTTGGATAAATAAAGACAGTTCGTATTTGAACACACAGAAATGAAGTTGTGTTTTATCTAACTTACAACACCCTTACTGGCTAAATTACAGATTCTAGCCCTATTCTTTGTATGAATCAAATCATTTTTATAAGTTCGGTTTTCCTTACCTGCTCAAAGGAGAGTGTCTGACTTTCTTACAATAACATTTTACTTCTGGACGTAGCTACACATTCTGATAGAATATGGATAGGTGTTTCTTCCATACTACCACAGAACCTGCACTCAGAAGAGCTCGCTACACCCATTACATGTATGTGTTTTCTAAGTCTGCAGTGACCTGTTAAGACCCCTATCATGATCTTTAGCTGAGTTCTATCCAGCTTAACCAATGCTTTGGTAACCTTAGAGTTGAATCCCTCTAATAGCAATTTGGCCTGTCGCATACCTTGCCTTGAACTCCAGTGTTCATCCCTGGCACGTTTTTATATCATTACGTATTGTCTCATTAAGTGTGTGGCTTCCAATGGGACAATACGGTTCTGGACCCGTTAGAAAAGTTGCGGCCCCCTTCCTAGAGCGTCTACTAGAGCTCTGCTAGCTCATTGCCTGGGATGTTTGCCCTAGTGCATTTAGGGTGGCTACAGCCTCTTGTACTAGATTAGATTTTACTGTGTCTGACTGTATCGCATTGAGGGCTGCCTGACTGTCTGACAGTATTACTATTATCGCGCAGATCTCTTCCTGGAAGAGGTTAGGGTTTTTGCCCAGGGATTCCCATAGTTTAGTTTATAATATTACTTTAATTACTTTAATTTTAATTACAATCTTACTCTTTGTTACATTCTTTATTTTATAGTAAATATAAAGGAGTAAATAAACGAATGTTCTCTATCTCGTTCTTGCATATGATATACCAGTAATGAAGTTTCGCTCATGTCGTCTAATACATATTTAAAAATTTATCTCTTTACAGTAAGTAAACTGCACACCAAAATATTGTACAGTGAATATACTGCATCCAAATTTATTGTACTCATCATATGCTGGTCAAAATGAGAGTGAGTGAGAACACTATCTGTCAATACAGGCAATATTAGTACCATTCACTTGCACTGTCTTTTATCTGTGCAATAAAAATATGTACAACTTTTAGAATGAATCATTCATTTGCCCTTCTGGATACATTCAAGCAGATGTCTAATACAAACACCCTAGGACCAAGAAAATCTTAAGTATCAAGTTTCAGCTCAATATCTTTAAAACTGAGCGAATGAATCACCTCGCAAGAGACAGGCGGACAGACAGACGGACATAAATCGATTCGATCAAGAATATATATACTTTATAGGGTCTCCGCTGCCTCCTTCAATCCGTTACAAACTTTCGGACAAACTGAATATACACTTTGTGTATCGGGTATAAAAATGGTCCGATTCCTAATGCCCGTGAAATTTAAAACTATTTGTCTTACTACTTTTCGATCACAGTTGTATAACCCATATAAAAATTTACCTTTAATTTTTGAGTATTTGTCTGAAAAATGGGTTATTTAATTTTTTCTTTTCATAATAACCTACTACAGCATATTAAAACAATTTAAAAAAGTTCGGTGGAACCGAAACTTAAATACCCGTCACACGAATTCTAAAATAGATTATGTGAGATCGTCTATGGCATAGATCGAGATGGGATGGAGGGAGTCAATGGTCCATTACAACCCAAGTTTAGACACAATACTCATTTGTTAAAAATATCGATAGTATATTCAAAGGAGTGAATATATTCATAACTTAGAACTATTTTCATACAAAAACTTAAAAAGGAAGCTCCCATTTTGCATGGGGGTTATATCTATAAATGGGCAATCCTTTGTTTTGATATTGAATGACATTAGAAGTGTTTTTACCCAATTTGTAGAAAATACATTCATGAATTATAAATATTTTCGTACAAAAAATAGAAACAAGTGGTTAGTTTGTATGAGGGCTATACATAAAAATTGGGCGTGGCATACAAACTGTCTAGGACCAAAAAAAGCTTAAATTTAAAATTTCAAGTCGATATCATTAAAACTTTCCAAGAAAAACGCATTGCAACAGTCAGACGGACGAACAAACGGGCGGACAGACAGACGTACATGGTTAAATCGATTTGTCTGATCGAGCTGATAAATAATGTATATACTTTATGGGAACTGCGATGCCTCATTTTATGCGTTACAAACTTTGGAACAAACTGAATACACACTTTTACACTATACTTAACGGGAAATTGGTGAAGTCGTTCTCTAGTTATGGCATGACTATTCTATATATAGATTCAGTAACATTTTTATAAATTAAACTTCTGAGCTAAATTGAAATAAAAAAAAAGATCTATGGTAACCAAATGGTTTCTACAGGTTAATTACAGGATATTTCACGGATCCTACTGCTCCCTACTGTTTTTTGTAGTTGACAAGGTCATTATAGAGAGTTCGACTGTAATATAAGATTAAGAATTTTACTTAAACCTTACTTAAATGTATTTAAAATTTTATAGTCGAATAAATGTACCTACTATTTGAATCCTATTTCAATTCATGTTAATCGCTTTGGAATATACTACTCCACTTTTAGTTTCTGTTGATACACGAAAGCAACAAAAACATATAAAAAGTTTTTAAGGAATCGAAAAAAGGATTTCACCTTTAAAGCAAAACAAATAAGAGGATTGAAAATGTAATTTATGATCAAAATGGATGACTTATTGAGGTAATGTGTGACTGACAAAGTGAAAATATGTTAAGGGATGAAAAATAATCGGTGTATATGTATAAAGGAATGTATTTGCTAACTAGTATATACATATGTATGTGTATATCTGTGTATTTTTAAGTATAAGGCAATTCGTTTTGTGTAGTTATGTATACCTATATAGCAAGTGTATTTGATTTGAATTACATTTGGCTCTAGTAAATAAATATATTTTTATTTTTATAAAAAGTATCTGATTTAAGTATTCTTCTTGCAAGTTTAATTCTATATTTTTATTTGGATTACATGAATGTGCGTTGCTCATTTTTTTATTTTTTCGAATCACCAAAACGCCAACCGTCGCCATTTATCTTGTTCGCCGTCTCGGCTCCTTATACTGCATCAAAAATCTGCTGCAAACTGTGAAAATAAATCAGCGCAGTCAAGCAATCATGTACGAGCGCACACATATAGTGGATTCAACATATAGTACACACCAAATTTATCTAGTATATTTTTCCACACTAACCCGCTTCGACAGCCCCTCCCAGCTTCATTTTTATTTTTTCATTTCGCAAAATCATTGCGGAAAAAGAATCATGGCAACTCTTTCGTTGCTCGCTTTGCTACGCTTTCTTTAAGATTTCTTGCGCTTTTATACTTGTTTTTAAATACGTACATATATATGTATTCTATACATTTTTTTATATCTACTCAGTCCTTAGCACAAGATTTATGACATTTTAGTTGGCAGCGTCTACTTATCTTATCGAATTTTTGGCATCACTCTCACAGCGCAAAAATCAAGCACACCGACCGACCTCATCTGCGCTAAATCTAAATAATAATAATTCTATTCTTTTCTCCGACCTTACCGACATCAGAATAATTTCATTGTACAAAATATGTCCAACTAAATACATAATTGCATTTTTATTGTTTCGCAATATTCATGCACCGTACAATATTTATGGTTTGTTTCAATAAAATTATTCTTGAAGAATCACTTTCAATTTTTGTTTTTATCATTTGGCCTTCATTATTGTCGATAATAAAAATAAAATACCTAGGCAGTCTACTATACGAGTACCTGATGTTTTGTTAAGTACAAGGTAAAAATATAACAATGTTACGAAACCTTATTGTGTATTCGAACATTATTTCAAGGTCAAAAGTTAATTTAAGACATTCAAAATGCTCACCTGTCTCAGATTTTATTAGATAATGGAACTTTTTGTTAAAAGACCGTCACAAATGTTGGCTGATGACGGCCGTTTATAGAAAAATGCATTAAAATGAAAGATCATTCTAGTGAATCTTCATTCCAAAATACAGTAGTATCTCGATTCTTGCACGTAATGAAAAGCAGGTTCGGTGCACGTTTCGAGGTTGTCGCAGGAACCGTACAATTTTACGTACATATCTGCATAGCACTTATGAATGTTTAATATTTCAATTGAAAAAATTAAGTACACATTTTACGTGGAACTGAAAAAATTTAATATTTTTGTTTGTTTTGTGCAAACTTGCTTTTCAGCACCACACTGCTTCATCATCGGTGTGCTCTTCATTTTGTGCTGTGGGCGTCAAATAAGGTTCAACGATACATTGCTCAATTTCGGAATAGGATATTTGCTGCAACGGATCTACTTCCCCAAGCAAAGTTGCAATGGATTGAATATTTATTGTGTCGTCAGCTAGCTGAATACGCAACTCTGAAAGGGGGATGTTATCTTCTTTATCCCAGTCGGAAGTTTTATCAAACAGTTTTTCAAATGATGACCGAATTGAAGATGTATTTACGGCATTCCAAGCATTCGCTAGAAAGCAAAATGCGTCTTTCAAGTTGATATTACGCAGATAATCGTCTATTGTGACTTAAGAGGCTTTTTTGTAGTTCATTTTCGTAAGCGTTATATCGTTCTAGTCCATGGGCTGTATAAGAGCTGTACAGTTTGGAGGCAAGCATATTACCACTATACCACCATCATTACTCTGTAACTCGCCTTCTTTGGGATGGCATGGGGCATTATCAATAAGTAAAATAGCCTTGTCGGGAAGATTTTTGCCACTCAGGAATTCTTTTACCTGCAGACTTAAGAAATTTTAGGATAGTAAAAGGAAGGTTTTGAGGGCAAGAAATGTAAACACCTCTGGAACAAATGTTCAGTGAATCCATTCTTCAAATAGGGCCAACGTCATCCAAGCACTTTTATTCCCTTTGTAGATAACCTGGCATTTCAGTAAAATTCTTCAATGAACGTGGTTTTGACGATTTTCCAATAACCATTAATTTAACTGCTATGATTTCCAACAGCATTCGTACAAGCACGAAAAGTTAATCGTTCTTTGCTGATTCTATGTCCCGGAGCGGTGGCTTCTTTTGAGCGCACAAGAGTTTTATCGGGCAAAAGCTTCCAAAACAGGCCAGACTCATCAGCGTTGTAAATCTACTCCTTTTTTAAACCTAAATCGGCAATTCTTGCGTTTAGTTTTTGCAAAAATGGGTTAACAGAACCAGACTTATTCAACAATTTTTCCCCACATATTTTGAGTCTCCGGATTCCATGTCTCTTTTTAAAGTTTACAACCCAACCATTGTTAGCTTGAAAGTCACTCGAATTTTCCTGGATTTTGACATGCAGTAATTTGGCCTTTTCCTTGAGCATATCAGATGTGATTGGCAAGTTCTTCGCTCGTTGATTTGCAAACCATTTGAACAATGCTCTTTCCATTTTTGGAAACTCCGAACTTTTAAGTGTCCTTCTTTTACCGGGGCCGGATTCAGAATGCGCAACGAACTTTTTTATGGTGTGTTCAATTTTCTTAACACGAGTTATTGTTGATCTATGCACGTGAAAACTTTTGGCTAAGGAAGTAATGGAAAATCCAGCACTTAATTTCAGCTTTGTCTTTAATTGTCAGCAACGTAAACTTTTTCTTCGCCATTATGAAACCGCACCGCTCAAAAGTCGTTTTAAAACTTATTCAAATTGCTACATTTTATAAGCAGCATAAAACTAGGGAAATCCCCGAACTTTATTTAGTCTAAGAAAACGTAAAAAAAAACTGCATGGAAGAGGAAGACGAAAATGTCGCAAGTATCGAGTATAAAATTTTCAGATGTCGCAAGTACAGAGTTCGTAATTGAAAAAAATTGTGTGTTGCTAGAATCGAGGTGTGCAAGTATCAAGCATGTGCAAGAATCGAGATACTACTGTACATTGAATTAGGTTCTTGAAAAATCCGCTCTCGAGAGGTCATTAAAATTTGAAATCTAGTGAATTTGTCTTCCTATTGTAAGTATTATAAGGTCGAAATTAAATTTTTTTGGATCCTATGCTTTTATTTATGTCAACTAATCGGTGGGAGCTACTTCTTATTTGTAAGCGTTTTTATAAAATGATCTATTGATAAGCTTTAGAATTGAGTATAAATATATTCGAATACACAATTTGTACTTTTAACGCAGTTAGCCGATGTATTGATATTCGCGTATATGCGTCAAAAATGAAATATTATATATTTTGTATCGCATTGAAAATGTTATTCATGTTCTCATTTTTCGAAATACAAACTTTTGTAATTTGAAATAATCGCGAATAGCATAATGAGGCCTTCGGGCGCGTAACGAAAGAAAAAAGAACACACATTTGTGCGCAAATATTCCACACATTTTCCTCCCTTTATGCGAAAAACTGAAAAGCCAACAAAGAAACAAAACTTAACCAAAAGAAAACTTTCTTATTGCGAACGGCCAAAGTTGGCGTGGACAGACTGCAAAAGGGAAAGCATGATGCTGGCGTTGGAACATCGATGACGATGCTCGTGGCGGGAACGGAATTGTGGCGATAGCATGAGGGATTATAGCGCTTGATTTATATGGGATTCCGAAGAAATATGGGCGAAATGTGTCGGCAATTTTTATTGGACATTTTAAAAAGCAAGTAAGACGTTCCATGCGCGCTTCCACAGAGTGCGTCTGTTATATTGAACGAAAGAAACGCCAAGCTTCTGTAGCATTCTGAACATTGAAGGAAGACCGAGGGCGGGCGAGAAACGAGTGGCCGCATATTTTCGCGGCTATTCCAGATGCTGCAGCAGCATTTCCCACTTGATTTCTTTCGTAGTTAGTAAAGAAGTCGCGTTCTCGATGCTCTAACGAGCAAACTGGCAAATACATTTTGTATGAGGAGCTTTCCTTCTGTTCAAATAGAGGACGAATAAATGAAAGCTGCACAAGAGGGAACGCATAGTTTTCTTAAACTTTGCCATTTTTGGTGGTTTTGCATTAATTTAAATTTCAAATGCAAATGAGCCAATTTCGTTGAGTGCCACGTTCGCTTTTGCAAATCCTGACTTCTTCCAATCTTCATTTTGTTTTTTGATTCCCAATTCGTTTTCGTTAGATTCTCCAAGTTTTTTTCAGTTGCCCCCAACAAATCCTTCAAATTGCGTCCGATTGTCAGTTTGACAAATTGCATTCCGACAGCGATGGATTACAAGTTGTTTTCCTTCAACAACTTGTTTTTTTGTAATTAGGGTTTGCCCTTTTTTGCAAAAATTTCGCTTTATATTTGTCGCTCACTCAAAGCGAAATTCGAAAAACTTGAACGACAAAGTTCGTTGCGGCTTTAAATAAATTGTGACACTTTGGCGAATAATGGCGTCAAAATGATTTAGTTTATCCATGGCAATGCAATTGTTAATATGGCACTTAATTTAATCGCACGCCGCTTCCCGCCTCTACGTTGAACTTGTGTGGCCAAGCGAAGCGGTGTTTTTTTTTTTTTTTGTTTTTTCTGACGCCGAACACAAAATTTACAAATTTGCAACTCATAGCACGTTGTAAATGGAAATTAATTAAGCAACTTCCTTAAACTGCCCCAGCTCCGTTCAGCACAGCCCGGCGAGACATGAAGCCGTGAGTCGCATTTTATTCCATTTTATTTCCATTGTTGCATGGATGTGCATTTATTCTCTAGTTTAACGGCAACTCCAACTCAGACTGCTAAATGCCGCCATTATATCATTTTTAATTTAGTGGGCGTCCTTCTTCCGCCTGGTATATTAATTTCGTTTTCTTTCATCAGTTCCTTAAATTTATGAAGCCAATTTGCAATGAGTGGCAAAATTTGTTGCTCTTTGTTGCAATTTGTAAATGGAATAATTTGTTTATAGTTTTCGTGCCGCGACAAAAAATATTTTGTTAAAAGTATTGAACTGAAATTTGGAACTTTTCTCGGCACCGACTATATTACACTAGTTAACATCAAAATGGGGCTCTTTCTAACAGACCATTTTCCATGAATTTTGGGTCATCAAAAATTTTTCTTAAGCACCATTTATGTCTTCAAGAAACTAGTTTTTATGAACTTTTTTCAGTTATTACTAAAAATTTTAAGAATGGATAAATTTTTAAAACTGAACTTTATTGTGAAAATCGAATGAATACTTTTTGTGTACCAAATGTTGAAACATAGGAAAAATTGAGTTATTTTTGCCTTTTTGAAAAATGTGAATTTTTAATCACAATTTTTCAGTAGATGAAAACAATTTTTGTTTAGTTTTACAGTTTGCAAAATTAATACAATTTCACTAAGAAATTGTGAAACCTAAGATTGTGTGAAAGTTACAAAGTAGTAAGAAAATCAGCCAAATTTAGTTATTGGTTTATTTAACTAAACGTGATTTATATACACATATAGTAAATCAATGAATAAATTTGTCTGATTTTACTTACTACGATTTTATACGATTTAGTACGATTTGTACTCCTAAACGGTACTTTAGAAAAATTTTTGGTGACCATTTTGGAAACTTCGTCCCAAAATACATGGATATAGGTCGGTTAGAAAAAACACATGCGATTTTGCCAATATTTGTAAACTAGTGTTATTTATTCGATCCGAATTGCATAGATATACAATAGAACCCGGTTATAACGACCCAGCTTATAGCGACCGACCAGTTATAACGACCAATGTTCGATGGCTTGGTTGGTCCCCATACAAGCTTGTATGGAACTGCTTCCTTCGGTTAGTGCGATGTCGGATATATCGGCGTAAAATACGACGGTCCCTTGGCCGTCGTTATAATCGTGTACTACTGTACATCTAATGTCAATTCATGTCTACACCACACATTAAATTTTAACAAAATTATTTTAAATTCTTCATTTTAAGCTTAAAATGTACCAAATATACGCTCTTTACCTACTGTAAAAACTTGGGTTGTATCGTGTCATTTACCCCCACCCCTTATATAAGATCGCAACTCTTTTTGTTATGGAAGTTTGCAGAACGGCTTAGACACATTTTTAATCAAAAGTGTTGATTGTCTTTAGCCAGTCCATTTATTGATTTTTGATGAGTGGTAAAAAGCTTTTTGAAAGCAAAGCAAGTGTGCTCTCTTTTACAATATATAGATTACATTGTAACCTACCATAGATTTGATACAAACATTTTCAATGTTCAATAAATAATATATTAAAATCTATTGGAATCCCCATGAGCGCAAATATTATTAAAATGCTGGGTCTGTTAAAGCTTCAGTTTTTTTTTTAGGAATATTCATTTTTGAGCCAAGCATCGATCGAACAAGTTTTTTCCTGGGGTCTGGCTTGCAATCTCGTTTAAAGGTAGTTTTAAAAAAAAATAAACGCCCTAGAAGGAAAGGGGCCTTAAAAAAAATTTACCCATTGGGAGAGCCCCAAGGCTAACTTGGGCTTTTTAGGGATTCCTTTTAAAATAGAAACCCCAAATTTGGTTTATTTTAAAAATATTCTTTAAAAAAAGAAAAAAATAATAAAAAAAAAAAAAATAAAGATCCCCCCCAAAAAAAATAAACCCAAAAAAGAAATATTAAAGAAACTTTTTTTATCAAAATAATATAAAAAAAGGTTTAAAAAAATAAATTATAAGAAAAAAAAATAAGAATCCCCAAAAAATTAACCAAACTTTTTTTAAAGATTTTTTTCCCAAAATAAAATATTAAAATAAACTTAAAATAAAAATAAAATTAAAAATTACCAAATATAAAAAAAATCATTTTTTAATTTAATATAATATTAAATTTAATATAATTTTTTTACCCAAAAAAAGGTGGGCCAATTTTAGGAACAAACTTTATTTTTAAAAATAATTAAAATATAAAAAAATTGGGGTTTCCTATATACTTGAGCGAATCTAAAACGTTAGATATTAAATTAACAAATCGTCTCCCTCTTAAATTAAGTTGTAGAACATTCCAAGTACTTTAAATAAAATATTCGCAATGTTAAACAATCTGCACAGTGCAATGTGAAATAATTGAATTGTTATGCCAAACACGAAAATCGTCGAATTAAAAGACAATACCATCAATTATGTTATTACAATGTCAAAAACAAAAGCAACCACAAATGAAACAACTGCAGAAGAACGAAATATTATGCAAAATTCCACAGCCCAAGTGCAATGCCATTCTGTGTAGTTTACGGCGAAAAACGAAAAGACTGATCGTGTCTTGCATGCCATGCTACATGCCAACACAACTTGACTGGAGCAGAGAGGGATAGAACGGATAAGATGGAAGAAGAGCGTAAAGCGGTTGCTGGCGGCGGCTAGTTGACAATCATGCCAGGCATAAATAAAGAAGCGGACGTGGAAAGGATCACAGTAAATAATTCATTGATGAAACAATGAAACTACTGAACTGCGACACCAAAACCTCTTCTTATGCGAGTACCTATACCGGAGCAGAATGATCGTGAGTTATGAGTTGTCACCTGTCTGTCGAGCTGTCAAATTGAAAGTGGATTGTACGCAAGTACATGCACAAAGTAATTTTGATCGGCGATAAGAATTTCAATTAACGTCGTCGCATAATGCAACACAACAATCTATCTACCGATCGATCGAACAATCGGTCGAACAATCGTCACAGGTAATATGGCACAAATATATTGTTTTGTTTGGGTATTTAGTGTTCAAAATGTCAGTAAACATTACTCGTGAAGAACTTGAACAAACTTAAATGATTTTGATTAAATTCAGAAATGAAAATCATAAATTGAATAAAAAAGATGGTGTGACTTCAAAAATCCAAATGAAACTTAGTAAACTTTAAATTACTTCGTATAGATTGTTCTCCAATTAAGTTCAGATTTAGTTACTTTTTACATACCTGTTTCACCTGCAGTGTGGTATCTTTTGATCAATTGATGCTAGCGCATCTTCTTGTAGTAAAGCTTTACTGGGTGTTCGTCTAAAAGAAGAAGAAGAAGAGAGCTTAATCAAAATGAATTGCGCCACCAAAGTCGTTTGTGTATCCATTTAATTGCGTTCTTTAGCTCATGTTGCCATGTTGGATGCCGATGTCCGATCTCTCCGATCTTCATCGAATCGACCTGTTGCATGTTGTCATAGTCATAGCGACACCAAAATGAGGATCAAGATTTCTCACCTTTTTACAATTGCCACAGTCTGGGTATATCTACCTGCAACTTGACTACGACTGAGTCGAGACTTTGCTTCGGCTTGCTGGTTAATTTATCAAAATGTTGGAAATGTTGCGTTTCGAGCGCCAAACAAGAACATGATTAATTTCTGACAAATGTACGACACAAAGAAGATGTGACACACCTCGCAGCGTTCTTCTTAAAGAGGTGCGAGCTGGTCCAGATAGAACGTATGCTGCTTGGTTGGCTGACTTGGTTGGCTGGAGGCTAAACTGGGTTGGGTTGGCTCTTAGTTCTTCAGAATCTCGCGTTCATTGCGCTTGCGCACGCGTCTCGTTCTTCTTTTTGATAAACTGGTTCGGCCATGAAGGTTGGCATGTGAAAAATGCTTAAGCCTGACACTGAAACTGGACAAACTTGCAATTTGCTTGATCTTCTCACTCTATATTAACTTTAACTTTAGTCTTATACATGTGTGAGGATTTTTACGATGATCGATGGGTCTTTTCTTCGCTTTTCTGTGGGGTTGTCCTTGCGAATGTAATACAATCATTTGATTCAGCAGAATTGTTTGTTTCTTATCATGGAAACATGAAGTGATTATCTTATCTTTATTTTAAGAATTAGTTTATATGCATCGTACCTTTTTTGTTGTATGCAAAGCATTTTGGTAAATTTTGCATATGTGTATATAAGTCGTTAGTATTAAAATTTGAATACTTTACTTCCAGAGACTGATCGGCTGGCTTGATAGTGGTGACAACAGCTATAGGCGTTCTTGAGAGAATATAACTCAATAAATGCAACATTCGCATTAAAGAAAGTTAATCAGAGTCGCCAGAAGCGCAGAGGATTATGGGGCTGAAAGATAATGTTTCGGGGAGATTTTTTTTGCTACTAATTAAACCTTGGTAAAAAAAGGTAAAAGAAAATATTAAGTTTGTGCGAATGTATGTAACAGACAGAAAGAGGCTAGATAGACCCTATAAAGTATATATATATATATATATATATATATATATATATATATGTATAATATATATATATAATTATATATATATATATATATATATATATATATATATATATATATATATATACATAAATATGTATAATATATATATATATATATAATTATATATATATATATATATATATATATAAATATATACTTTAGCATGTACCCGCTGCTTTGCTCTCGTTTTTTTACCCGCCACACATAGTTTCAGTTTGTCTAAAAGTTTGTTACGCATTAAAAGGAGTCATCGGAGACCCTATAAAATATATATATTCTTGATCCGCTCAATGAGACGAATCGATCTAGCCATGTCCGTCTGTCTGTCCGTCCGTTTGTTTCTTCGCAGTTTATTCGATCAGTTTAAAATATATAATATTAAGCTGAAATTCAGAACTTAAGCTTTTCTCTCCAACGACTAAATCAAGTATGAAAATGAAAGGTATAGCCTTCCATACAAACTTACCTCTTTTTTCTATTTTTTGTATAAATATAGGGAATACATATTGGAAAATTGGAAAAAAATACGTCTAATGACTTCCAGTGTCAAAACTAAAGTGCCACGCCAATTTTTTGGTATGGGTCCTATACGAACTTTTCGACCATTCTCCAAATTTTGTGTGAAAATAGTAATTATTTATGAATGTATTCACTTCAAAGGGTGTAGCCGGGTTTTCATGTAAAAAGTGAATATCCTTAAATGAGGTTCGATAGCCCTTGATTTGAGAAATATTTCTGTATACTTAGTTTTCCGATATCGGCGATATTAAGGAAGGTATAGCGACAAACATGTTTATAGTTTTTGTTTTTTTTTCTGCTCACTGAGTTGAAAAAAAGTTTTGATGAAAAATCTTTTATTTTCTTAAAATTCATATCTGTCTTTAAAAATTTTTAAAAAAATTTTCGGTCAAAAATTCTATCAAATTTTTTTTTTAAGATTTTAATTGTTGCTTTTACCATTATACTTTAAAGATACACCTATGAAATTTTCAGAAGATATTCCTTTGTTTGTCTACTTTGACACATAAAATTTTCAAAGTTCTCGATTTGGTGGAACATATTTTAAAAAATTAAAAATCAAAAATTAGTCTTTTTCCTATGATATATTACACATGCTAGCATTGCCAGCACTCAAAATTGTATGTGTGCACAGAAAGGCTTAGCTCAAGGGCGCCTTTGTGTGATTGCCGTCGGCACAGCAGCATTTTTTAGCGAATTTGTTTTTTTAATTTTATTTAATTTGCTTATTTGTCTTGAGTCTGTAATAATTTAGGGTGTTATATGTATTATATATTATTGTAAAATATATAAAATATAGTACATTCATATTAAAATATATATTAGATTAAACAAATAATTAAATATGTCAAAATATGTATTTCTTTTTATTAGCCAGCAACAAATGTAAGTACCATGCACAAACGCATATTACGCTCTCACTCTCTTTCTCTCTTTATGTTCTCAGCGTTTTTTGACTTCTTCATATTTTATACCCCGAACACGCGTGGTGTGAACGAAAAGGATTCATTGAGAATATATGTATATTAGAAAAAATCTACCTGTTTTTCATTCATAGATATTTGTGATATGCGACTCCTTTTTATATGATCGTACGCTTCAATATCGTTGGGGGCACTTTTTACATGAAAACCCGGCTACACCCTTTGGTAAAAACACATCTAATATCCTCCTATCTGTACTCTACTGATATTATAAGGATGAGTCCAAACAAAGTCACCAACCATTTTCTAGTTTTTTTTCTCAAGAATATGTTTATTATTTTGTCCTTAGGTTAAAATTTTACCGTATTATTATGTCTAAGCTTTTAAATTAAATTAAATCAAGATGTGGCGGGTATTTGAGCTTCGGTTCTAGCGAGTAAACGTTTTTTCTTATTTTTACTTGAATTTGTCATCTAAATATAAACTGGTCAAAAAATCTGTTTTGGGTCCAAATTTCGGAAATATTTACGGAAATATTTACTAACCATCTTTTAAATGTGCCTAGTTTCAAGTCTCTATGCATATTCAATTCAAATATACGACTTTTCCTGTTGCAAGGCTCCGGGTAAACATTTTTCAAAATACCGTCTTAGCGCTCACCTGAAATCTAAAAAAATTAGGTCAAAAAATCTATTTTTAGTCACTCAATGGATCCCAGGTCCAAGTTTCGAAAATCCCTTGAACATATCTAAAATATTTTTTCAAGTCTTTAAATCTATTCATTCTAAAGATATGTCACTAGGCCCCGATGAAAGTTCCAAAACCCCGCCTCAGGAAAATATATGTACAGTAAAAATTTCAGCTTTCTATCTTTAGCCGTTTGGCCTGAACTGAATCAGTCAGCTGAAAAAGATTTATATATATAGATATGTATATATATCCTTGCTCCGCATTGAAAGGGGAATCGAATATGCTGTCTGAAAACGATTATCTCGGAGACTATAAGAGAAAGAGCTTCCAAACCGTCAAGTGTGTACTTGCAAATGGGTTTTCTCTAGCCCCATTTTAAGAGGTACCTCCCATAAAAATTCACACCAAAATTTTGAGTTTTTGCATAAAACGTTATTATTTTTTATTTTAGAAAGTCTTAATTACTATAAATTATGCCTAAGATAGCCCTTATAGACCAAAACAAATTTTAGGTTTAGTTTTTTGTATGAAAATCCAATACAATGAGGAATGCTAATAAGATAGGACTTAACTTAAGGTACATAATGATTGGGTACGTAGAATCTTGCAGTCGAGCTTTCTCGATTTAGCGTCTTTTCATGTTTTCTTTTAATTTTATATGTTTTTTTTATACAATTTTTTTTTTTATTTTATATATATGTATTGTATTTTGCGTTGATGGAACGCACATGTTAAGTATTGAAAAAATGAATAATTAATTTAATTATTGTATTTTGCGTTGATGGAACGCACATGTTAAGTATTGAAAAAAGAATGAATAATTAATTTAATAGATGACTTTATGCCTGGTTAACACCATGACATATATGTAACACATTTCGGATATTTGATTGTCTAAACACAGAAAAATCTTATGTGACACAGTTTGTATTGAATTTTCGTTAAAATTGGGACCCACTTTACAATAAACTAAACAGCTAAAAGTAAATTTTACAAGATTTTGACAGTAAACGCCGGTGGCTAAGCAACGAATGACGGGCAAGAAGGTTTTACAGTGATTTGGTCGGCTTGGCTGGTCTACTGTTAACTTCTAATTTTCCCGTTTACTGTCAACAGGAAGCACACATGATCTCAATCACACGAATTTTTATGAAAGTGCCATTTGAAGGAATTGAAGCTCAAGCATCCGCCACATGAATCTTTGAATAGTTTATTTCGTTAGCTTCGTTAAATTTTTAAAGACGGATGGGTAGTTTTCAATGGTCCGATAAAACCCAATTTTCCAATTTAAAGCATAATACCGATAACAACAATTTTCTTGAAAATCAATCAGAAAATGGGAGCTGAGTTTGTGTAGACGGTATCTGTTATACATAGTGACCCAATTCTAATCATATTTTTGAAGAAATATGTATAAATGAGCTAGCTACAATTTTTGAAAAGAACGCAACGCCCTATCTTTTTCACTTTTTTACCAAATCTCTAACAAAAACATGAGTAATTTCAAATCACCAAAACAAGTTTTTATGTGACATCACTGACAATATATGAAATATTTTAACAATAAATTTAATATACCAATTTGATCCATATGAACATCAACACAATTGTTTGGTTCCTATCAAGCATTGACCCAAACAACCTCCCTCTACGAAAAACTATCTAAGCCGCTGATGTTTTATGCATTTATTATTTACATATATGACAATAAAAACTGTTTTAAATTTTGTATTAAGACTACTTAAGCTTCAGTTTCATCGAAGCCAGAGTTTTTTATTGTTTAAATTAGAAAATCCTGATTCTTTTTCACTTAATATATGTATATTCATTTACTTATGTTATGCAATATAATACAATATTTTTCTTGAGCGAAAAGTGGGCAATAATTCTTGCGAGGCCACTAAACGCGACTATAAAGATAAAGCGAAAATGTCGCATATTAACAGTGGTCGAGGTGAAAGCAACAAGCAGCCATATAAAAGAAAATAAAAAAAAGATAAGGAAGGGGAGCGGAGTAAGGTTTAATAAAATGAATAGTCTGGTGCAATGGTCAAAGAATCCTGTGCACAAAAAGTGAATAAAAAAAAAAATGGCTCCACTTAACCCTTTGGTGACGGCGTCGTATCCTAATTGTGCGCCATATGGCACTCGGTCGGTCAGCAATTATTTGATAACGAAACAAGAACTCGCACATGAAGTATGAACTTTGGCTTTATCTTCTAGCTTCATTTGTTTATTTCAAATCTTTTACTTCTGTTGGCAATTCACAAAGAGTGGAAAGTTTGTTTCTTCTTTTAAAACTTAAACTCAACTGGGTTTGCCAAAAATTGTTTTATGTTTATTTCACAAAAAATTTAATTTTGAACTTTTCTTTCATGTCTAAGAATAAAGTTTAGTCACTGTTGCATTCTTTAGTTCATTTATGTTTCTCCGCTATTCAGCTTGCTACTCTTTCAATGTTTTCACAATGAGTAAGCAAATTGTAAAGAAATTTAGGTTTCTCGAGTCCATAAATTTTATGGCGCTTACATTAAAATACCCAAAAATGTTCAACGCAAACTGCAGTAAATTAATAAACGTGTGCCGCACATGCAACTCCAGCGGGAGTCAAAGGAATAGGATGAGGCAGTGGGAGGTGGGAGCTGCGTAGAGGTAAAAAACACGATTCTTGCCTGGAATATGGTCTGTTGCGTCTCGGCTGCGTTTCAAATTGTTTCTCACTTGGTCTCAGTTTTAAATTTATTGTCTACGAAACAGACTCTTTTTATACCCGTTACATACAGTGTAAACGGGTATGTTCAGTTTTTTGGAAAGTTTGTAACGCACTAAAGGAGACGTCGGACACCCCATAAAGTATTTATATTATTGATCAGCTCGCTGAGACGAGTCGATCTAGCCATGGCCGACTCTTTGTCCATCTGCCTGTCTGTCCGTCTGTAGTTATGCGATTTATCAGTTCATCATCATCCGTTTTAAAGATATTAACCTGAAACTCGGAACTTAAGCTTTTCGCAGTCCTGTGCGGTTTAAGTGTTAAAATAAAGGTGTCACGTCCATTTTTACGCATAGCTTATATACGAATCTACTGCCCATTTTAATATTTGTCTATGAACATAGGTATTATTTATGCATGTATTCCCTTAAAATTGAGTAAAAACACTTCCTATAACATCCAATATCAAAAAAAGGTGCCACGCCCATTTATATATGAAAGCCCATTTTGCAAACTGGCATCTTTTTTGTCGAATTTTTGTGCTGTACAGACCATCGACCCACCCCGTCTAAGCCCGCCGGATGACTCACTGCTTAAAAAAACAAAAAAATGTGTGAATTGTCATCTTGTTTATCAACATGGTTTCTGTTTTTTTTTTTCAATCTTCAAAATTTTTAAGTTGTATCGGAATTCTTATTTATGTTGAAGTTTTAATTTTTCATTATATCAAGTCTTGACAGAAGCGGAGAGGAAATCTAAGCCTGAGTGCCAGTTCTTAATTATTTTTAAAAACAAAAATAATTTCAAAACGCTATGATACATAAGCAGTGACTTGTTTGAAGAGAACCTCTTCGAACCCGAATTTTCGTTAAGTAACTTCTATTAATTTGTATACCTGTCACAGATAGTTTGAAATGGTATATTCAGTATGTCAAAAAGTATGTATCGCATGAAAAGAGACATCGAAGACCACATAGAGTATATTTATTCTATTCTTGATCAGCTCGATGAGACGAATCGATCTAGCCATGTCAGTGCGTTACAAACTTACCGAAAATCTGATAATACCCGTTCGCATTATTTGTTGTGGGTATTAACATGTACCAATAAGAACTGAGCGAATAAGTCGCCATACAGACTTATTGATATATAGACGGACATACAGACAGACGCACATACAGAGAAACGGACCGACTGTCGGACGGACAGATTGAAAGACAAACAGACGGGCATAGCTAGATCGACTCATCTCGTCAAGCTGATCATGAATTTACAGTATATGCTTTATAAGGTTGATGTCTCCTTCAGTGCGTTAATACCTGCTTCGCACTATGTGTTATGTATTATGGTACGTACATTCTTCAGGGGACACTGTTTGAATGATGTTAATGGTTGTTCCTTTTCAAATTTCATCCATCTAACCAGGACAAATTTTATTGCATTCCGTTCAGAAAAAATTATGAACTGAAAACCTAATAATAAATTCATGTACGGAATCACAAAATCGGTATAGCCATGCCTTACTGTTCGCCCATCTATCTCCCTAAACTGAAAAGTAATCAAACTTAAATTTTACACAAACTTAATATTCTCTTTTCCCTTCGGGTACATGTTATAAAAACAAATAATTTTGACATATTTAATTTTTAAATGGCCATGGACTGAATTTTATTATTTTTTTTCCTGGAAAAACCTACCTATCTACTGAACTGATTGGAGAACTATTTAACGTGCGATTGTTACACATTTGATCATATTTGCTATGATATTTTCTGCAACCAAGAAAAAGAAGTTTAAAAACAAATAGCTCAAATATGAAATTTTCATACAAACATTCTCCAAATTTTCGAGTATATAGTCACCACTTTTTGCCATAAATATTATTTTAAATATTCATAACATATTTAAAATAAACTCTCGGTCTATATAATACAGTCTGATTATCAAATTCAAATCAAAATAATGAGCAGGAAAGCGGAAAAGGTACCAATGTAAAGTGGTGCGAAGACAAAAAGTTCAATTCGGCTTTCCAAACAATTAGCAAATATTTAAATTTTTTTAGAATCGACATCAATTTTTATTTAATATCTACCTACAGGCTTTAAATTTTAATATTACATTGCTGCAAATAAAATCCATCGTCATATTCAGGAAATATTTTAACACATTTTTATTTTTTTCTAAATATTTAGATTTTTCAATGCTCGATCATTAACATTATTGCAAGTTTTTTTTAAATTTGTATATAATGAACAAATGTTTAAATATTAATTACTTATGAAAAAAAAAAAAGAAAACAGAAAAGGACGAAACTCGATCATGAAATATGTGCAAAGCTCAAAGGATAAAAAAAAAAAATTAAAAATAACAAAATAATAAATCCTCAGAAACCTAAAACTCCAACTGCGTTTGGGACTGGGGTAAAAACGAGCGCTCACAAAGCAAATTTATCTTATTAAAGCCAAGTTGAGTGTGAAATCGCCCAAAAACAAAAACAACAAAAACAAGAACCGACATTGCTAACCACGTACAAAAGTACTTAGGTTGAGGTTCAAATTTATAAACTTCCAAGCTGTATTAAAACTTGAAATACCAAAAACAACAAAAACTAAACGAAATGCTTATGTGTTTGTATGTGTTTAGAGAATCGAGTTTGTGTAGGGCCTTCGTTTCAAACAGAGAAAAGCCACTTTTAAAAATTGTAAGATGAAGTTTCCAAGCAAAAGGAACAACAACGACCGAAAGAAGCAAAGTTTCTATTTTTAAAACGAAAAAAAAAAAAAAAAATTGAAAGAAAGTCAGGATGTAATGAAGAGAGTATGGTATGTATAAAAGGTGAGAGGAGGCGAGAAAAAAGCCAAAAGTCAACAAAGCATGCTGAACGTGTGTGTGACAAACTATCTTAATGGCTTTTCGCAGCTTGGCGGCTGTTAAATGCGAAATTAATTAATTGGACACTTAAGTTAACGACATTTCTTGGCTCCGCTCTCTTTGACTGACTCCGACTGCACACGAAGACAATTTTGATTAATTGGCCAACGCCATTCGTTGCGATGGATGCCCAAGATGTAAAAAATAAATGCGGACAAGGGCCGCGGATGGAGTTTTGGTGATTCTGAAGGTAAAGGCGAAGTAAACCGAGTCAAGGTGATAAAATTGATGGCCGCCGCGTGTAGTTGCCACTTTGCAGTGACAACGACACCAAACAAATTTTAAACAAAATGGCGTCTTTGCAGCAGAAATGGTCGTTTCTTCTTTCTTGGCAAACATATTTTGCGAAACTTACATTCTAGAAAATTTAACTGACTCATTGCACTTCGTAAACAAACAAGAGCAAAGTTTTAGTTTATATTTTGTAATTTGATGTGTTTAATTAAAAAAATGTAAAATGCAATTAATAAAAAATGTATTCTTCAGATAAAAATTAACCCATTTCATCTTTTTTTCAACGTAGCTTCCACAATTACGATAAAAAAATTTACTTTTGCGAATTGCTTTTCAGATATCCTTAAAGAAAATTTTTATAGCATTTATTCAGTTATTTCCGGAAATCTCGCGAAATGATGCTTTTACTAAAAAAGAGCTGTATGTTGTTTCAAGATATATGTAAATTGAATTACTACGCACGATAACATAGTATGTATTTGTGTTTATAAAAAAGTATTCGTGTAACAAATGCCAAAAAAAAAACAACAAGTAAGCTTTGTTTATTTTTAATAATTGTTTTATGAGATTTTTAGGATCAAAGCTTTAAAGTATTGGCTAAAATATATTTCTACAATTTATTTGTCATGATAAAAACAATAATACAAAATGTAACGACCATAGATTAACGTCCGTAACGATTGAAAATACCAATTTCACAATTAACAAAACACTGTTCTGGGTCTTGAGTATGCAGGACATTTGGATTCTCCAAATATTCTTTTTCTTCAAATATTTTATGTTGAAAAACTTTACTTATATATTCAATGAAATTTAGAAAATGTACATCGACTTCGAAAACGGCTTCTGTTTTCGTCCGGAACAGAAAGTATTTAATTACTTTTTTAACTTACAACAACAAAATGTACAGTATAAAATATTCAAAAGGTTCAGACTAGAGATGAGGATGGGCCGTGTTAGCCCGGCCCAACACGAAAAAATAATTTTTAAAAAAAGGCCCAGCCCAGTCCGACACGAAGTATTGAAAGCCCAGCACGTTTCGACACGAAATTTTTATAAAATGTATGAAAAAGATATATTTTAAAAAATACTTTTTAAGCATTTACTTAATTTCACATAAGCCTAGTATGTTGATGCCTTACTAATGGCTTCGAGTGATCTGGGTTTAAATCCCGGGTTCATCGTTCAAATAATTTTTTTATTATAAAACTAGCAGGTAACCCCGGCTTTTTTTTTTTTTTTTTTTTGCTTGCTTTGGTGGCTAAATATAAATTGTTCAAAAAAATGTGGGTTTAAATTTTGGAAATCCTATAAACATGACTAACCATCATTCAAATATGCCCAGTTAAGTGTATTCAATCCAAATGTATGACTTTTTTTTATTAGGCCCCGGTCAAAAGTTTTAGTGCTAACCTGTAGTAAAATAAAAGAAATTGGTCAAAAAGTTTATTGAATCCACATATGGGTCCCAGGTCCAAATTCGGAAATCCTTTTTGAACACCTTGAACGCTAAAACTGTTTCTTAACCATTTTTTAAATCAGCCCTGTTTCAAGTCTTTACGTTTATTTTTTCAAAGATATGGCTTTTCCGGTTTCAAGGCCCCCATTAGGCCCCGGGTCAAAATTTTCTAAAATCCTTGTCTCACCTGTAATAAAAATAAAAAAAAATCTATATGGGTTTACATATGGTCCCAGGTCCAAATACCGGAAATCCCTTGAACACCTTTGAACACCTTGAACGCCAAAAATGTTTTTTAATCATCTTTCAAATGAGCCCTTTTTCAAGTCTCTACGTCTATTCACTCCAAAGATATGGCTTTTTCCGGTTCCAAGGCCCCCATTAGGCCCAGGGAACAGGAACGCTATCGAATCGGATAAAAAGTATCCTATGTCCGTCTCCTGGCTCTAGCTACCTCCCTACCAATTTTCAGCCAAATCTGTTCTGCCGTTCTTGAGTTATAAGTGGTGTAACTAACACGACTTTCTTTTATATATATAGATATTCTTTTATGATGAATTTATAATTTTGAAAATCGATGTCCAATTAGACGAAAAGTCATTTAATATATAAATCGTAAGAAAAAAAAAAATTTAAAAAATGTTATATATTTTTTTCCCATTTTTCGTGTTTTTTCGGACTTTTTTCGGGCCACGAACACGAGCGACATTAAATTTTTCATACACGAAACAGAACGAACACAACTCAAAAATCTATTGGAAGTGCTTTCAGTTTCACCGCTGTATATATTGTTTCACTTTTTTCAAAAATAAATAAAACTAGCTAAAATAGTTTTGTGGCACCAACCAGTTTTCTTTCCGCCCATCTCTCCAATGGATCATACTTCTCCTGTTCCTATTATCATGTAAACAGAGTTTTATTCTTGTATCTCAAGTTCTAAAAAAAAAAAAAAAAGGACAATTGATCATGTTTTTTGCCGTCCTAGCAACATGTGCATGTATATCTCATATCTCTAGATCAAATATGAGGCCACGCCCACCGCACATTTTTCCAAAAGATCATATTCTTCCCGATCTTATCATCATATACGTATACTCAATCTCATTTGTCTACTTTTATTATTTTCAAAAATATTACGATTTATTTGATCTGAAATGGATTATACCGTCCATAGTAAATTGTATACTGAATTTCACTTTTTGCGTTCAAAAATATGTTAATAGAGCCGGAGTTCCACTGGGAAGTGTTCTAGGACCAGTCCTTTACACACTCTATACAGCCGACTTGCCGATTATAGATGAAGACTAATTGCTGGTCGCTACGTATGCTGACGACACGGTTTTCTTGGCACCCGATGTTTCCCCACAGGTTGCTTCTGGAATCCTTCAAAGGCAACTCGACATCTTCTCTACTTGGCTGAAAAGGTGTAACATTGTAGTGAACCCTGAGAAGTCCACTCAAATGACTTTTTCTTTAAGAAGGGGTGACTGTCCCCAAGTTCATCTCGACGGAGCCACAATCCCATGCAGCGCTACAGCCAAGTATCTGGGCTTGGGTCTTGACAGAAGGTTAACTTGGGGTCCTCACCTTCCCACCAGAAAGGCACAGCTCAATGAAAGGTTAAAAAACATTTATGGCTTATCGGATGAAGGTCACCTCTCAAGCTGAGGAGCAAACTTTTAGTCTATAAAGCAATTATAAAGCCGGTATGGACCTACGGTACCCCAATTTGGGTACTGCCAGCAGGAGGATTTATGACAAACGCTCACGTGTTCCACACCAACAAAGAGATACACGAGTAACTCAGGGTACCTTGGGTATACCAAGAAATAACAAGATTAAGCACCTCTTATATAAACCCTCGTCATCAACCTACTCGACAACAGCTCCAGTATAAGAAGGCTCAAAACGCTTCACCCGCTCAATCTTCCTCATGGGAGACAATAACTCATGTTTATTTTTACTTTTTGTTTATTTTCTTTTCGCATCCCCATCCCTTTATTCCTTATCCATAATGGCTTCGCCAACGCATTGTCAACTGTTCTTTACTCAAATAACTTGCTCATTTTTCTAAAACAATATATGTGTATATTCTGTCTTTTATTTTACAAGAAAAAAACACATCAACAAAATTTCATTGAAATCGCTTGAGTTGTTTCGGGCCACGCCCCATGCCAAATTTTCTAAAACGATATTTTAAGATTCACTTAAAAATACACATATATAAAATTTCATTGAAATCTTTGGAGTAGTTACGGGGTCTTTAAAAAACGAACATTGGGTTTTTATATTGTATAACAAGATATTCAACAAATATAAATGTATTAGATATATGAATATAATTGTACTATAATAACCAAATAAGGCATATATACACATGTGGCCAAAATAATAAGTACACCAGCACAACTTCGTTTTATATCGATATATTTGAAGTTATTGTATATTGAATATGATTATAAAAATTGTTTATTATTTTCATTGAACTAACAAGATAATATCTTACAGCACCGAAAACATCGATAAAAATAAAGGACAATGTTTTAATTCACTCAAAACATTAAACTCAATAAAAATGGTTGGACAAAATAATAAGTACACTCATAACAAACTTAATTTACTACTTATATTTATGATGACAACCCTTACAAATACATACTTTTCTAAAAGGTAATTTTATTACCTTTAATATGATAACATAGTATGCATATATATTGTTATAAAATACTGTTCAGTTTTTAAAGAACTACAATCCTTCAAAATCATATTTTTTGTATGAAAAATTGCAAAATTTGTTGACTTACTATATTTTGTATAACTCGAAAACTAGAAGAGATATCAAGTTCTATCTGGTATCAAAATTTGGCACTATTGTCTGCCTTCATTTTGGTAGAAGGTATCAAGTTTCTATGTTATCTCCTCTTGATTTTGAGCGAGTAGTGCTAAAAAAAAATTGGTCAAAGGACCATTTTGTAGGTTCGAGGAGAACGACTGCAGCTCAAAAAGTAATATGTATTATGGTATCATATTAAAGGTAATAAAATTACCTTTCGGAAATTTATATATTTGTTAGGGTATAAATATTCAATAAAACTTCAAATATATCGATATAAACGAAGTTGTGCTAGTGTACTTATTATTTTGGCCATAGGTGTATATATAAAACTGAATCTTAAATACCAGTCACAACCTTTGACGTAGATAGTTCTTCGCAAAGGTTGTGAGTTATTTCAATGATGCGATCCAATATATATATATATATATATATATATATATATATATATATATATTATTATGATTTAATCAGCATTTTTATTTAATTTGTACCTTAAATATTAAACAAATTAAAAATGTTCTTAAAACAAATTGAAGATTTGGTTTTGGTATATAAAGCATTTGTATTAAATTCGAAGTCATGGCTCTACAAAAAATTGTTTGTTTAGAACTGAATAATACAATATCTGAAATGTTGTACGTTTGTACGGAGGCTATACCCAAAAGTGGACATGCTATATTGCATTAAACCTACAAAGTACACATGACCTAGAAAAGCCAAAGTTTAAACATTTCAGCCCAATGTCTTCATAACTGAGCAAATAAATCGCGCAGGACCAAACAGACATACAAACGGACATGACTAGATCGATTTGTCTCGTCGAGTTGATCGAGAATATATATTATATATTGTTTGCGATGCTTTCTTTTATGCGTTACAAACTTCTAGCTAGCTACTATATATCTCGAAAACGTGTCTAATTTCTTAATATTCGGATTCAGCATAAAATTTAGCACTTTTTTTAAGTTTGTATACGTGGGTAATAAATCATCATCCCCGAAATAATTTTTTTTTTTTGTGGTATTAATCCTAGTTTTTTAAATTTAAAATCTTTATAAATCGAAAACATTTATAAAAGTTAAACTACATTGATTATATTGGAACATAAGCTATATAATCAATGCGTTCCTTCACTAGCACCCCGACTTATCGAGCTATTTCGGGTAAGCGTCTAATGCAACAAATATCCTGCTTACATTTCCAACAATTTCAATTTAAATATAAATTGAATTATGAATGTCTTCTAATTGTCGCGTTTATTCCTAAATGATTCATTAAACTAAATTTCAAGTTCAAATTCACCATAAAACGCATCAAATGCACATTTATCTCGATATCTCAACAGAACCAGAAGCACCCACTTACTCGAGCAGATTCAACTCAAAGAAAGTCACTCAACTAGTTAAAAAAAAATAGATGTAAACGCCCATAAACAAAATCGTTGTTGTTTTGTGATGCGTGTGAATGGTTTACGAGAGCAAAGTATCTAAAATCTGTTTTCTCAATGAAATGGAGTGAAAGCCACGTGCTGCCATAAATTTCACACTTTGAACCAGTTTCGCTTGCAACAGAACATCCAAAAGCGAAATTTAATGCGGTGATAAAAGAGAGATATAGAGAGGAACATGTAACAGGTTTCTCCATAAATTCAGTGTTCGTAAACGTTTCTTAACATTTGAGAATATTTTATAAATCGTCAAAAAAAAAAAAAAAAAAAAAAAATATTTTCCAACACCAAAAAAAGGCGGAGACTCTCTCTATTGATATTTTATTTATTTTTCTTTTTTTTTTTTTTTCGTTTTTCTTTTTCTTGCAACATATGTTTACTTGAACAGCTGCTCTCGGCGAACGCTGAACTGAGAAAACAAAGAGAGAATAATTTCGAGTTGAGTTCATCAAACAAGAAAAGATGAAGCTACTCGCTGTGCGACAGAGATGCGAGAGCAACAATAGTGAATGTAAGAGCTGGATAGACTTATTGCTCATAAGCAATACGAGTACAGACGGACGGACATCTCGTAAATTCTCAACGCGCGTGTGCCTGATTTATGCAGCGCTGCTGCTGCTGCTACGTTCTTGTTTACGCTGCAGTCGACTGCGCTGCCCTATTTGATGGCTGATGACTGCGACTGCGCTCGTATTTCTCCCGTTTAACGGTTTGTTTACATCATAAATAAACATGGCTGCGTTACTGTTTGAGAGAGACAACCCAAAGCTAGAGCGAAAGAGAAAATATGAACAGAGTTTGCGCTCAACGTTTTGGCGCGCATTTCAAAGCGAGTATAATACTCTCTTTGCTTTTTATAAGGTTTTATTGATTTATTTACTGATAGTCTTGTGACGTCACAGACGCCTCTTAAGCGGCACGCGAACGGAGACCACTTAAAGCCAAGCAGATGAGCTCAATAATTCTTTAACCAATGTATTTATTTATTTATTTATATATATATAATTTATTTCTTTTAAGCAAAGTCAAAACAACGCTCTATGCAAATTTGATTAAATTTATTAAGATGCTTAAAAATTGGCACCCGAAAGATTCTACCTCCATCTAAAAATTGTGTATATTTATACCTCCATATATGCAATAAGTTAGACGTTAGCAAGCTAATATGTAATAGTAAAAATAGAGCCTATTCATAAACTTGTACCGTCACATCGTGTTATACGTGAAGTGATTTCTCAAAATAACTAGATCGCAGTTGGAAGATTGTGTTGTTTAAATTAATTCTAAATTTCTGTGGTGAAAAGGAAAAAGTGCTTAAGTCGACTTAAGCTAAAATTGAGATAAGAATACAACGCTGGGCTCCATAACGAAAAGTACCTTCAATGCGATTTTTCAGGAAGTTATAGACAAATAAATTTTTGTTAAATCTCACTTTTGCATACAATTTCAAATTATTTTAAACTCTTTTCTGCAAAACGGTAAAATCAGACTTAAGCAGGTTTCCCTTTTTCCCACAGATTTAATTATTGTGAATAAACTTACATATGTATGTATAAACAAACGAATGTAATGAGTTGTTGAAAATATCTCGTAATCGTGCACGTATTGTTGTTTAAGAAACTCGATTTATTAGAGGGAGTTCTTGATATTGCATAAGCGTTGCACTATGAACTAGGAAATACAGTTTGTTAGAAAATAAAGTCGATTAGAGAATTTGACAATATTTCAAAGCTAAATTTTTAAATAAATTTAACAACGTTTTCCAAAATTTTTTCATTATTAAATAAAAATGATTTTCTTGTGACTATATTTTTATTAATTTAGTAAAATGATCGATACCAATACACATAAAATTATAGTTTTGTCTTCTTTTGTTTTGAAGAATCCTTAACTACTGGACCGAAGAAAAAAATTATCTCGACAGAAATGCAAAAACATAGCGGGTCCGACTATCGGTGAGTATAGGAGATTATGAAGCAACCACATTTTATAATACTTAAATATTCACGAAATGAGATACGACAGAATTAATATTCTGAATCATTAAATGTGGAAGAATAAACTGACTTTTTGAAAATTTAAACCATGCCATGATAGGCTCTACAGAGCATGGTAGGCGAAATGGCAGACCCTTGATCAAAGTTGAAATTAGAGTTGATTTGTCATGTCCCTCGTATTTCTATACAATGAACGAATTTGTTATTTTCATTGAAAAATGTTATGTAAGTATAATCTGAAAACAGTTTCAAAAATGATATTCAACGATATGATTATAGATTAACCTTCAAATTGTATATATTTTTTAAAGAAATCCTGATTTGTTGTCAGCTAAAATAAGCAATTGAATCGAATTAAAAAAAATGTATTGCATGTCATAGTCTTTATTTTAATAGAAATAAGAAGTACGTGACTATTTGAGTAACCAAACCCACAATGTCTAAAACTTACTTCAAATAATGTTGCAATATCTTTGAACTTTTTTTTTTAAATTTAAACATATCATAACACAGTGCAGCACATAAATTGGAAACTCCAATTTGAATGTTTCTACTCAAAAAAATTACCGTAACTACAACTTCTATATTATTAGTTTAGCCAGTTTGAGCAATGTCAGGATTTTACTATGTTAATAGAAGAACCCTCGGAAAAATTATATTATTGGAAAATGGACAAATCATTTATGGGACACAGGGAATTTCTGGACAACGAAAAAAGGTCAAAAATGAGCATTTTTAAGATTTTAAGGCAGCAAATACATTTTTTCGTGTTAGTTGGTTCTGCATCCGTTTCTCCTATTCAATACCTACAACTTTAAGTCAAAAATTGAAACTTTCGTAAAATCCAGTCCATACCCAAAGCTTGCAAAACTAATAACGTAGAAGTTCAAGTTTCGGTAACCACTTTCAGCAGAAACATTCAAATTGAAGTTCCCAATCGATGACCAGAAAAGTGTTGTACAGTGTTATGTACAAACTAAAATAAAACGAGTGAATTGGGCATACAAGTTGAAAATTAAAAATAAATTCTTGAAAATGTCTTTTCATAAAAATAGTTATACAATTTTCCAATTTTAAATGAACCTGTATTTTATTTAATTCAAGACTAAGAAAATAAATTACGAATAATCCGTATATACATATAAAGCGTATCGCCGACGGCATTCTACGCCCACTTCAATCAAGTCATTCCGCATATTTCAACTAACTCGAGTCTCTTTGAACGTTTTGTTTACCGAACTAACCAGGCACAATTGCTCTGGCAACCACTTGTGGCGTTTGTCTTAATTTTACTACCCGAAAAATTGCACGCTTGATGGTCACACAATTACGGATGTAATAAAGCAATTTGCTGTAATTGCAATTGAACCGAGTCGAGGGCGGCAGCGTCCTAAGAAAACAAAACAATACACACGGAAATGAGATGATGAGCAGAAGGATAATAATTATGACGATGACGATGCTTACTATGAGAAGGCAGCTCTGAGGAACTATGAGTCGTAATTTGGTTGCACATTCGAGAAAAACTTTGTCCTACCCTTTTGTTGTGCAGAGTGAGATCATTGTAAGAAACTTTTCTTGAAGTAGGTAAAGCAAAAACCAAATGACAAAGTCCTGTGGTCGCAGTTTTCGCAACAGGGAGGAATTTAATTTAGCCAGCCATGCCGTATTCATAGGTAAAAGGATTCTTTATTCGATGTGCACAAAGAGTTTCTCGACTTTGCTCTAATTTTGTGAGGTGTTTTGCATGAAAAACTACTTAATTACTGCACTCAACCAGCTAGCCGAGTGAGGTCCTTTCAACTGTGGTTGAGTTATGATGGCTTTATGATGCCATTGTTCCAAATCCATTCAACTGCGGGTGTTAGAACTCTGCAAATCCTTTTGTGCATTTCGTGTAAATGAGTGCAAGTTAATGGTTTATTATGATTGTTCTATTTTATTATGTGCGCCCCCGCATTTCAAGCGAGTTAAAAGTACAATATTAAATGAGCGCATCTTTATATAGTTTCGTTGTATTTTGTTCGTTTGAGTTCTGTTTTCTAGTATCGAACATCGAAAAAAATAAACAAATGCCCTACGATAAATATTTTCGTGTTCAACACAAAGTGTTAAGTAATATAAAAGCAACGACAACAACAACAAAACGCATTGAAACGAAAAACTAAATAAATAATGTGTTGTGTGGTTGGAGAAACCAAATAATGCTCGTGTTTATCGCTGCTGCCAAGAGTCGACCCCCTTTGGATAAACAAACGCCACTGAGCGCCTATTTTGCGTCCTTTATAACCACCTCGAATCGTTTTCTAAAGCGAATTATTTTAGCACCTAATTGCAACAAAATAGTTGTAGTTTTACTCTTGTTGTTGGTGTGACTCAATCAATCGAACTGTGGGAGACGCGGCAGCAAAACACTTTAACTGTGCCTGCTGCGAAATTTCCTCATTTGTTTTTTGTTTATAGAGATTTCCAATAGCAATATACAAATAAACAAAATTATTTGTTCTCGCTTTGGTTTACTGCGCTAAATCTGCATACAAGTAAGGTAATAAAAAAATTATACACCGCACAAATTTTTAATGGAACTAAAAGTGCAATACAAAACCAGTTTTCGATGTTATTTAAAAAATCTTTATATTTTCTACACGTAGTGAATATATTTTTGAACCGAAAACAGCAACAATACTAAGTACGATACGAATTTTTCTCTCAAGCCTCGATCGATGCTTCGAACTATTCCGTTTTTTACACCCGTGGAGTGTATTATCAGTTTGTCAAAAAGCTTGTAACGCATTAAATGACACATCGTAGACCCTATAAAGTATATACATTCTTGTTCAGCTCGATGAGTCGAGTCGATCTAGACAAGTCCGTCTGTCTGTCTGTGGTTACACGCCTCATTCGCACAGCTTTAAAGATATTGACCTGAAAACCGAATTTTAGGCTTTTCTCAGCCCTGTGCTGTTAAAGTGTTGAAAGCAAGGTGTCCAGCCTTTTTTTTAGGAATAGTCGCAATACAAACTTTCTGTTTTTTTTTTTTTAATTTTTGTGGGAAAATAGCTTACATTTTTAGGTATGGCCCTCATACGAACTTACTGCACATTTATAAATAATCAGTATATGTATACTCTACTGATATTATAATGATCAGTACATTCACCATTCTCTATTTTTTTTTTTTTAAAAGAAATTTTTTTTATTCGTTAGCTTAAAATTTGAGTCCTTTTTGTCTCAACTTTGGTTGTATCGGACTATTGAATTCCACTCATCCCTTCTTCAAATTTTACCCAAGCCACTGATGATCATAAATAAACTATTCCAAGATTCGTGTGGGAGGAACTTGAGCGTCGGTTTCACCGAAGTTAACGTTTTTTCTTGTTTTGTTTATTTTTTAGCTAGTATGAGGACTATATATGTACATATGTAAATGCTTGTTACAAATCTACACATGGTTTTTTTATATACACCAAAGGCACCATCGGCGGTTTTTACTTTTATATTATAGTTTTTATTATTGTACTCTCAAAAGTCACGTGGTTCTTCCAACCCTATTTTGTTGGTTGGAGAGTGATATTTCCGAGGTTTTTTCAAAGTGGTCGATCGCCCGAGTCGTTTTCCGCGTCTAACTCATTTTTGACCTTTGCCTTAGTTTGATCGCCAAATATACTCTGATGTAACATTTTAGAGTTTTCCATATCAAAATATTCAATCTGCACAAAAAAAAACTTTTTACCAAATAGAATCTCATTTTATAAAAATCGCTGAAAGTGCCGTTGGTTACTTAGAAATCCATTTGTAGATTTGTAACAAGATCATTTATATGTAGGGTTGATGTTGCCTATATGCACATATAACACAAACATCAAAATCATGATGGGCCCTTTTGGCCTCCAAAATCTTGTTCAGCGCACTAAAATACATCGGAAACCAGTCTCAAATCGAAAACAAAAAAAAAAAGGAAAAACGTTAACTTCGGTGGAACCGAAGCTTAAATACCCGCCACACGAATCTTTGAATAGTTTGTGCGATCATCAGTGGCCTATACACATTTATAAATGTACTTTTTCATACAAAAGTTCGGGAATAATCGGTAAGTTTGTATGGGGGCTATACATAAAAATGGGCGTGGCATACTGGTTTTGGAACTGGATGATATAGGAGGTGTTTTATTCAAGTTTAAGTGAATACATTCATAAAAAATACCTATTTTTATACAAAAATTCGAAATGGGCGGTAAATTTGTATGGGGGCTAAACCTAAAAATGGGCGTGCACGTTAGTTTTGACATTAGAAGACATAGAAGTATTTTTACCCAATTTGGAGTGAATACATTCATGAATAAAAGCTATTTTCATACAAATAACCTAAAAAAAAGGTAATTTTGTATGGGGGCTATACCTAAAAATGGGCGTGGCACTTTCATTTCCATACATGTTATAGTCGTTCGAGAGAAAAGCTTAAGTTCTAAATTTCAGCTTAATATCTTTTAAACTGACCAAATAAACTGCGAAGAAACAAACAGACGGACGGACGGACGGACGGACAGACGGACATGGCTAGATCGATTCGTCTCGTCGAGCTGATCAGAATATATATACTTTATGGGGTCTCCGATGCCTCCTTTAATGCGTTACAAACGTTCAGACAAATTGAATATACCCTTACACTAGTGTGGCGGGTATAAAAACAAATAATTTAAAAAAACGCAATTTAGTAGTCCTCTGTTATTAGCATTTCTAGTAAAAAAAACCGGAACAGATCAAAGTTTTTTTTCGAGTTCAACCGAGTAACTTATCTATTTCCACTCAGTCAAAATATAATTTTTCAATATCAATTGAGTTGAAAATTTTTATTGGTATATTTTTGTACGGAGTATTAAAAAATAAACAAAGTATAAAAAAATGTGTAACAAAAAGTTTTTTTTCTTGTATTTATCTAAAGTTAAATAAAACTGAAGGCGTTGCAGTTGCTTACGTGAATAACAAATTAAAAAAACGCACAAAGAGATAGTTTATTATGCAGATATCTATTATTAGAATGAAATTTAGTCTTGATTTCTATTGATATTTTTCCATACCCAGTAATCGATGAATAAAATCGAATGTTATACAAGAAACTGTCTTTATTTTAATTATATTACTTTAAATATTGTTAAAACTATAGAGAGATAGATTGATAATGCTAACTGCAGGATAATCTTTTTAAACAAAAATAGCATTTGTGACACGCTGTTCACATGTAATCGAAGTGAACTAGCGTAGTTAGGAAAATATTGAAGTTTCAACAGAATTATAGTAGACAACTCTTTTAGAATAGAGAACTGTATACGCTCGAAGTGTTTTAGTCTAATCAATATTTGCAGTTCATGCAATATATATTGTTTTATTTAATCTTATTTGGTCGCATGTTTTCCAGCGGCCCAGTGTTTTTTTTTTTTATAGTTGCTGCATGTCTAGCAAGTTTTACGTACACTTGGTATCACCAGCTTAGGCCAAATCAGTTTTGTTTTTCTACATCAATCCATTTTTTACTAATCTAATCGTGCCTATATACATGAAATGGAATTTCTGGCAGAAGACTAGAAAGAAGACTAACTTGATAGAAATTTAAGTACTTGCCGAATACATATAATAATCGTTTTTCCGCATATACCCTCTTCAAGGGATTGAATTGTTGGCAGAATAACTCCCGTGATAATTTCACCAGGTGTAACGTGTCGTAGTTTATCATTTTCTAGTAGTCCCACCAAATAAACAGTAATCGCACCATAAATCTTCGACTTAGGTGTAGATTGGGTTTCACATATAAACTCTTTCGTTGAAAATTGTCATAATACGAGTATATCAATTTTAACTCTCAGCTAAACAATGACTATTTTTTTGAAACTTAAGGTTATTTAGCACTTGGTTGCAATTTGAAGTGAATAATATGGATAGTTCTTATTTTTAACCTACTTTGTATCTCCACACACAAAAAATACTAAAAATAATCGGTAAGTTTGTATGGGGGCTATACCTAAAAATGGAAGTGCCATTTTTTTTTTACATTGGATGACATTAGAAATTTTTTTTTACCCCATTTGGAGTAAATAACAACTATTTTCATAATAAAAATCGTAAGTTTGAATGGTTTCGATATACAAGCTTAATATTTAAAGTAGTCACTGCCAAGCTTAAGTTTAAACTTTCAGTTAAATATCCTTCAAAGTGAGCAAATGAATCGCATAGTGGCAAACAGATGGCTAGATCGTCTTATCAACCAGTAATATATGTTCTTTATGGGGTCTACTATGACTCCTGTAATAATTTGCAGTAAATTTGAAAAAAAATATGAAATGTTCTTAAAATCTATGACAGATAGACAGACGAATAGACGCACATACAGATGGACAGATAGCTTGACAAACAGACGGACAGACAGACATGCGGAAATACAGATGACAGACAAACAGACGGACATAATTAGATCGAATTTTTCTCGTCTAGATGACCAAGAAGCATACATTTGAGAAAGTTTATAACGCATGAAAAGAATACGTTATAAACTTTCCCACGTGTAAGACGGGTATTTAAAATTGTAAAACTCTTTTTTTGATAGTGTCAGAAAGAAAATTAAAAGTACATTTGAGAGTCCACAAAAATTCAGCACTCTCGATATAAACTGTGTTTTATACATCTTTAAGCCAAAATCATCGTCCTAAGCCCTCTTCTCCGATTTGAACGAGACATTCGAATTTAACTTTTCTCTAACTTTCACACGGCGACCTTTGAAAATTAATTTTTTTTCATTCGCGGGGGCCGACTTTGAATTATTGACCACCCCTATTCTATTGTTTTTATTACTGTCAAAAATTTTTATTATTTAATATGTTCAACTTATGTTTATTGCTCCATTTTTTATTTGTTTTAAATTGTCAGGGGTACAAATAGAAACCTTTTTTTGTAATAGACGGCGCAGCTATAAAGTTTATTGACTTTTTATTAGAGAAAATAAACGACGTGTTGCTTAAAGATAGCGTCTCGAGGCGTCCTGGAAAAACGGCTGCTTTCAATTTGTACTACTTTATAAACAAATATATCCTTTAATTTTGAATTCATTTCACTTAATTTCAATAGGCCATTTTGAAGATTTAATACATCACTATGCATCTGTGCATCGATGTCTTCTTTGTCTATTCAAAAATTTGTCAAAAGTCACGTGCGAAGAGTTCTGTGCATTTAGCATTCGATATCGAACACAAATAGATTCTCCACAGAAGGCTAAACCCCTTATCGATTATTTTAAACAAAAAGGGGACGAAAGCAACATCAACTGTCAATTTAGCATAAATCCGCCCATTTTTAGAGCAGAGCTGCAACAACAATAACAAAAGAAAATGAAAAATATTTTTCTTTAAGTATGGAAAATCGAATGACTTATTTTGTGTATGATAATAAAAACATTTTGAATGGGGGAACTTTTAAAGTGCTTGCATTGAAAGATATGCAAGTTGCCGATATGTCGTCTGGATCATGTGTCCCCTTTATTCATGCATACATTTATCCTTGGCACATCGCATTTAAGTAAGTTGGTTCGCATCCTTTGCCAGGAAGAAATTGCCACACACGCACACACTACGCTTTGCCCTGTCCGTCCTGTGTAGTACTTCAAATTCATGTGCGATATGCATTTGAAGCGTAACGATTTCTAATCGAGCAATGGTTAAGAAGTCAGCAATCGGAGATGAGATTCAACTCATCGAAGCAAATCGATTGTCAAAGAGAGTGTGCAACATGATATATACTAATGTGTCATGTCAATTGCAAATGAAAACAAACCTCTTTTCCTCCGTCCCTTAATCTTTGAACGCTCAATCTCCTTTTACTGATTGCTGTTTAGCTTAACTGAAAATGGTTGCCCACGCCATTTGCCATTTTCAAATCAAGTCACACATTTCCATCGATCGAAATGGAAATGCAAATGGTGCGACTGCTCATGCAAATCATTTAATCATCTAGTCGATAAAAAAACGAGTTAAAGTAAAATGAAAAAACATTGAATGAGTAGCTGAAAAGATTGCAAATTAATTGACATTTTTCTAATTAGTCAACTAGCGAACGTGCCATCGAACGAACGAACGAACGTTTGGAGGAACAAGTTTTGATTGAAACAAATTAAATTGAGTCATAAATTATATCGCATTTGTATTTGACTTAAAAAATGATTGATGGTAATTTTTGATCGAAGTGTGCAGTTTTTATTAATTGGATTTTTGATTTGTTGCCATTTTTTGTATATTTTTTTGTAAATATCTAATTAGTAAAATAAAAAACTTATTTATTTGAAAAAAATCTTAATAACATTTTGACACATAAAAATATCGATAACTCTAAACCAAATTAAGGCTGTTTTTTCATCTTGGGTGTAAATAGCAATTAAGATAACTGGTTTCTTTTTATTTATTTAAAAACTCGTTTGGGACATCGGATTGTTGATAGGGGTGGTCACCTTACAATGGTAGCAGAGACACATTCTCACACACACAAACAAATTAAGGAATCAATCAGTAAAGTCGATTCTCAATTGTAGTATTATACGCAAGCTGAGAAATCGAAGCTAAGATAATCATATTGTATTTGATTTTTTTAAACGCAATAATAAGATTTAGTTATTGCTGGTACAAACCGATATATTGACATGACATAGATATTTTTATACCCATTACAGTGTAAACGGGTATTGTCAATTTGACAGAACATTTGAATAACTCAACGAGACGAATTGTTCTGGCCATGACAGTCTGTCCATCGACCAACCCATTTGCGAAAAATGATCTAAGTCACTATTGATCATAAGTTTTTTTTTTCAAATTTGGTGTGACGAGTATTGAAGCTTTGGTTAATGTTTTCCTTGTTCTTTGTCAATATTAAAAAACTCGAAATGATCTCGCTTTGTCCATCTGTTTACTTGTGGGTCTGTTTGCGCGATTTTGTTCGCTGAAATTTTTCTTTGTTCTGGGTATTTTGTGTGTCAAAGTCAAAGTATCATCGCCATACAAACCTTCATCATATTTTCAAGTTTCTATATGAAAAAAAAAATTATATATTTTTAAAGTTAATAGCTTCAAATTTGGCATAAGCACTTCTTATATAAAGTCATACCTACAGTATAAACCTGATTATCATCGAACCACCCATATTAACACTGTTAGAACAATTTAATATTTTTTACTAGTATTTTACTTTAGTTTATGACAGATCCACTTGATTTCGAATTTTCCAAAATATTCTACGTCAAATGTTACCGGGCATTTAAGCTTCCGTTTTATAGAAGGTAAGGTCCAGAAGGAAACCAATAATTAGGCTCTAACCTAACGTAAAGAACATGAAGGTGAATTGACAAGCAGTATAACGAATCGTTAACATTTAACAAGAAATTATGAGACTTTATGGCGAATGCGTTTATAAAAGTTTGGCGAAACAAATAATCAAAGTTTATTTCCGAAATGTACGTATTAAAGTTAAATATTGACTAAAAAGTACAATCAGCATTGCAAATATTTTCATTTATTTCTGCGACTTAAAAATAATCGTTCCGAAGTTCACAGCTTTTTGTTATCGATATCGGTTTCATCTATATTCGATTGTGTCGTCTTATTAAACAGATCAATTTGAGTATTTCAAAAGCCAAATCGTAAAAATAGTTTTCTATTATAAAGGCACGCAGATATGGCTACAACAAATAGCCCTATCTCAAAGATCACGAATTAACATACTTTTTGAATTCGTAATCGTCATGTGTTCTTTATAAACTATGCCCATTAAGATCATTCAAACAATGTGGATATGCTTGACTTTTAAGGTATTCTAAATATAGTTTAAATAATTTTAAATCTTAAATGTTCTCATTGTAGTACAAAAGAACTGAAGAAATGCTTAAAAATTTATTGGAGGAAAAATACTTTTTACTTATTATATTTTAGTATCAAATTTAGATGGGAAATGCTCTCATTTTTCTACATCAAGACTTAAAGTCACTTCACATAGTAGCAAAAGTTTGCAAGAGAAATAAGCCATAAATCATAACACAAAAATTTGTTCGTCAACATTTCCGACGACAACGACGTCGAGGAAGACAACAAAAACTGCAGGCAAATCATAAAAAAAATGATTGTGTGTGTAAAAAAAAATAAAATTTGGATGTGCTCTATATGCAACAGCGGGACAACAAACAGGCGGACAGACACAACGACAGACAGATGCATATGTACATATGTATGAAGGAAGTTTTAAAAATCTATTTATATGGGAAACCGATATATGAAACTTTGATGAAAATTTATGGAGAATTTCATCAAAAAACTATATAAGACTAGCAGGTACCCGCGGCTTTGCTCGCGTTTTTTTTTTGCTTCTCTTTGGTGGCTAAATATAAATTGTTCAAAAAATGTGGGTTCAAATTTTGGAAATTCCATAAACACGACTAACCATCATTCAAATACGCACAGTTTCAAGTCGCTACGTTTATTCAATCCAAATGTATGCCTTTTTTTCAAGGCTCCCATTAGGCCCCGGGTCAAAAATTTCTAAAATCCCGTCTAAGTGCTAACCTGTAATAAAAATAAAAGAAAGGTAAAAAAAAATCTATATTGGGTCCACATATGGGTCCCAGGTCCAAATTCCGGAAATCCCTTGAACACCTTGAACGCTAAAAATGTTTTTTAACCATCTTTCAAATGAGCTCAGTTTCAAGTCTCTACGTCTATTCAATCCAAAGATATGGCTTTTCCGGTTTCAAGGCCCCCATTAGGCCCAGGGTCAAAATTACATTTTTACAATTTTTTTTTGCCCTAAACCATCCTTGTGTGAATACGAACACACATGCAAAATTTCGTGAAAATCCGTCCAGTAGTTTTCGCGTCCACCGATCACCAACAGAACTTGGGACCTATTTTTATATATATAGATTTCTTGACTGGTTCAAAAAGATGTATAAATCTGTGCATAATTCCCCTGTATTTGTGTTTCTGTATTTGAAACAGATAAACAGTAATTTCTGGTCGAAAAATATATGCAATGGTTGCTTTTGATATTTTTATACCCGCCACACATAGTGTGAAGGGTATATTCAGTTTGTTGGAAAGTTTGTAACGCATTGAAGGAGACGTCATAGACCCTTAACTTAAGCTTTTCTCGGCAACGACTACTTTGTATGTTAAAGCCAAGTTACCGTGCCCATTTTTAGGTGTAGCCCCCCATACAAACTTACCGTTTTTTTCGATTTTTGTATGAAAAGAGGTATTTTTATGCATGTAATCACTCCAAATTGGGTAAAAACTCTTCTTGTGTCATCCAATGTCGAAACCAAGGTGCCACGCCCATTCTTAGGTATAGTCCCATACAAATTTACCGCCCATTTTCGAATTTTTGTATGAAAATTGTTTTTTTTTTTTCAATCTATTTACTCCAAATTGGGTAAAAACACTTGTTATATCATCCAATTCGATAACCAAGATGCCACGCCCATTTTTATGAATAGCCGCCATACAAACTCACCGATTATTTTTGAACTTTTGTATAAAAAATTAATTATTTTCGTCTATATATTTGTGAATGTATATAAGCAACTGATGATCACACATAAACTATTCAAAGATTCGTGTGGCGGGTCTTTATGCTTCGGTTCCACCGAAGTTAATGTTTTTCCTCGTTTTAACATAAATTTTCATTGGCTCCATTTTATCACAGCAACAAAATACCATACCATGAAAAATGAACTTTTTTCAGGAAAAATATTTTCTTGATTATTTATTATTTGGTGAAGTAAAAACGTTTAGAGTTATCCTCGATTAAAGATTAGTGGACAAGCGATGAGAGAATCGCAAAATATGCATTTGTATTCGTGCACACTCATTTTGCATATGAAAAAAATATTTTAAAATAAAATAAAAAAGGGACAGAACAGATTGTAAGACAGAAGAAAAGGAATTATAAAAAACATTTTTTTAAAAGTTTGAAAATATTTTTTCATATGCATGCAGTGCATAATTTATGATGATGCACGAATTGCAACGACAACAGCAACAACAACTACAACAACCAGAATAGCAGCGCAAAGGCATCAAGGACCACAGAAATGAGGACAACTGACAGAACGGGCAGCAGGCGATTGTTGAAAAACATAAACAGCAGGATAATAACGCGGAAATTCAGAATAGTAGCGACCACACACATGCATACACACACACACAAATATATACGCACATTCACGTAAATATAAGATAACATGCACTTTGCGCGCATCCTGTTTCGAAAAAGCGCCTGGCGGGTATTGCAATTGAAAATAATTAGAGTGCATCCCGTCGTCAAAAAAGAGAAAACACAAAATGCCACAAATAAAATTCTCTGTGAACAACATCGAAATGTCGTAAACGCTGAAATTAACTTTTGATTGTTCTGTTTCTATTGCAATAAACTGAGACGATAATGTTCTGATATAATATTTTAGATAAATGTAGAAGCGCGCCACACTTTCGAAAGGCACTTGTCGCTAATTCATTATTATTTTAATTCAGATACATTCTCTCGAATTTACGCACAACGCCTTGACTTCACACTCAAATCGCTTGCTATCGACGGTAAACATCATTTTCCATCGTCTTCAACAGTCTCCCGTCATGTTATGTGAGTTTTATGTTCTATTTATGTTGTGCAAACGATGCCATAATCGTAAAAATATCAAAACAAATCGTTTAAATTCGATCATCATTGGAAAAATCGACAACGCCATGAAACACAACTACATCCCTTGCCTTTTTGAAGCATATAGTATACTAAATATGTTTCTCTGTCTGGTTTAGCTCCATTTAAAAAGATGCTGGAGTTTTGGGGAAATCGCGACGCGTGTCGATTGAGTTACTCATATTCATTTGTTCAAATGGAAATAAAATTCGTTTTGTGTGTTGTGTTTGTCTGCATATGAAGTGCCACAAGAAGCTCATAAATTTTGTAACTTAATTAAGTTGGTATCAGTTGGAAATTGTTTAAATTCTTCAAATTGTTTTTGTCTATTTCTGTTCAAGTTGAGATGAATATTTTTAAAATTAAATATTATTTTAAAAACGGAAGTAAGACGAGTAATGTTGAAATGCTGACTAATTTGATTCAAAATTCATTTTTAGGGAGATGTTTTGGAGATGTTTTGTTACCTTCAGAATATTAATCTGTAAGTAAATTTTTCCGTCATGACTGGATTTTGAAAAAAATTTTTGTTGAAATGACAATAAAAAAATCGAGTTCTTCGCACTTTTTACAGGAAATATGGCGTAAATGAAAGCGTAAACTTCAAGTTAAATCATCATCCTATCACAATAGACAAGATTAAATCTTGTAGCAAAAAAAAAAAAAAAAAAAAAAAAACGCTTACTGTAATTAATCATGATTATTACCATAGTTTTAAAACTCGAATTTCTTTGCTGTAGTAATAGTATATAGATAATTGTTATTTCATAGACATATGTTACATAGTAACAAATAAAGTATATTTTTAAAAATTAATAATATACCTACGGTTGAATAACAATATTAGAAAACATAAAGATTAAAATAAAACTATGTAGTTGAGTAGTATACTTTAATATTAATACATACTTAATTTGGCGTAAATATAATTCAGCACACGAGGAGCAATTTAGTTTCTATTAATTTTTCGTGGGCGCTATTATGAATTTTGATCAGCAGGATGAAAGAAGTTGATCCCATCTATTTAATGCTCCATAATTCATTGGCTTAAGTTCGAAAATATTAAATCAAAATTTGACTAAACTATGGCTACGTTGCACAAAGCCAAAATCAGTGTTATACTCTTACGATTTTTTGAGATCGGAGTACTATAACATAATCTACAGATTTTTGGAGATTTTAAAATATTTTTATACCTGTCACACATAGTGTGAAAAAGGTATATTTAGTTTGTCGGAAAGATTGTAACGCAATAAAGGAGACTTTGTATCGTAGGCCCATATACTCTTGATCACCTCAACGAGACGAATCGATCTTTCTTAAGCTTATCTAGAACCTGTGTACTTTGAATGTTAAAACATACAAACATGTAACATGTTATCCAGTTCTTAAACAAATAAAAAGTTCTTTACAGAGCTATTGGCTTAAAATATAGTACAAATGCTTCATATAACAAGTCTAATTTTTAGTTTAGAATTGGTTAACATTGGACTGCGCGTTTCTAAATTTTAAAGATCAGTTTTAATTCGATTAGTATTTTAAGATATGATGTGTACTTCAAATGATGTGTGACAAATATATATACATAAGTAGTATAAGTTTCGGTCCAACGGAAGTAAATGTTTTTCCTTGTTTAACTTTTTGGCGTTTAAAATTTTTATTTAAATTTGGCTATATAAAATTACTAAAATTACTACTATCTCCATCAAAAACTCAACAATTTGAAAAATGTTCTCCATCACATAGCTCAAAAGATATAAACTTAAAACTCATCTATATAACTGAAGTCAGCATAGTACCTTAGAAAGGGTTTAAAAATAATAATATCTTTTAAATTGAATTTGGAGTAATAAAATCATAATTGGTCATTGCTAAGTTCTTTCGTTTCATCTTCATTAAAGGTTGTTTCGACATCTTATTCTGATGTTACAAATTATATGGAAAGTAATATACTGCTCACCAAATGCCGATTATCTTAATAGAGGAACAGGCTGCAGGATAAAAAAATTTAATTCAAGATCTTGCAATTTCGAAAGAGTACATACATGTTTATAGATGTTTATGAATAACAAGATGAAAATAAACCAATATCACCATCTGCATTAAAAATTTAACGTTTTGTTTTGTATATTGTTTATTTATAAATGTAAAGCTACAAGATTTTGTCCTTTACAAACAATTTCAAAGTGATTAAAACAACAATTTTTTTATACCTTATAGCTCGGAAACGATATAAATCCAGAAGAAAATAAATGTACAGAACACTGAAAAAGAAGAGAAAAACATACAAAAAAAAAAAAAAAACAAAATAAAAACAAAAAACAAAAATATTGAAACGAAAAATACAACTGACAAAAATTTTATTTCCTTTTATTTGCAAAGCGGAGCACTCCATAAATTTTCGTGCGCTCAATATTGTTTCAGATCATAAATCATGGCTGCATTTGCGTATGGACGAACATTTCAGGAAAACACCCACACAAACAAACACACACTCATATATAGGTAATGGCAGATACAGTAGATACACACATATGAAAATATAGGAAGGGAGATACTAATGCAACAGACAGACACTCAGGCAGATGCATTCATGTGGCAATGCAATACACTCTGACAGAACGACACCAATATAACGTGGTGGAATGAAATGGGATGCTGCATGCCCAGAAACAGATACAGATACACACACTAATACAGATACATGCCATGACCAGACTGTGCGACTGCAACTTCAACTCATTCATCCACAAACTGTAAAACGAACAAGTAAACGAACGAACGAACGAATAAATGAATGAGAGAACGGAACCTTATAGTCGAGGAGGTCGAGCGACAAAAACAATACAACGAAAAGAAAAATCAGTGAAAAAATGCATTGAACTAGCTAGCAGTGCATTCAGTTGATGATGATCAACTGGGAAGGAGGAAGACAACAATGGCGATGCAAGAGGATAAAATAAATTCGTCGCTGCACTTGTGCCGCATCTGATCCATGTGAGTGCGTCGGTGGATATTCGTTCATGATGTCGTCATCAGCTGCGCCGGGTAAAGCGTAGGCGACAACGGCAAATGGAATGGGAAGGGAAAGGATTGGATGGAGGATTTGATTCGAAGTGGCGTTGTCGTCTGCAGCGAATAGATGGTGGTGGACATTGGTATTAGTTCGGAGCAAAAATGTTCATTGTGTTTTGGGCTGCAGAAGTTGGCGGGCATTGGAAGTATAATGCAGCTGACTGGATCGTCGTATGTCTGTCTGTCTGTCTGAATTGAAGTGGTTGGCAGCAAATCCCATTAACGCAAATTCCGCAAGTGAAGTATTTTTCATTTGCTGAACGTAAATTAAAAATAAAACAAAAAAATAAAATAGCGGCGTGCGCTATAATGCATCGATATTTGTCGAATGTATACAAAAATGTACAAATGCTTTGTACATTTGAAATCTTCATTTTCTAGCTACACTTTAGTACCAAAAAACCAAAATTGGAGAGCAACACACGAAATTAACTCTAAAGCAGATTCACAATGCCGACTCGAGGTACACTTCGAACCTCCAAAAGGGTCATGATTCAAATGTTCATATCCTTGTCAATATATGCTTTGATATGAAAGCCTGCTATTTGGACTCAAAAATGAATTTACAAAAAATGGGTCGTATATTTGTATGGAGACTATGCTATACTGAACCCACCACATATTCTGAATGTGGGTTGTTACATATAAGAAGTGTTTTTACCATGTATGAAAAAAAAACTTCATAAATAAACTGTATATAAAACTCTAAATATAAAAACTCTAAAATTGGTTGTTGATTTGTATAGAGTCTAGCCTAAAAATTGGCGTGGCACTTTCGTTTTGACATGTAAATTGCTAAGGGATGAGAAAAGCTTAAGTTTCGACTTTCATTTCATTATCTTGAAAACTGAGCAAATGAATCGTGTAACTAAAGACAGACGGACTAGACGCATATCATAATACTAATAATACGTATTTTAAAAAAATATTCAAAAATGGGCAGTAAACTTGTATGATGGCTACACCTAAAAATGAGCGTGGCACCTTGGTTTTAACATTCAAAGTAGTCGTTGCCGAGAAAAATTTGTAGAAATAAACAGACAGACGGACAGTCAGACGGACATGGCTAGATCGATTCATCTGGCCGAGCTGAAAGGAATATATATACTTTATGGGGTGTATACGTCTTCTTCAATGCGTTACAAACTTTCAGACAAACAGAATATAACCTCCTGACTATGTGTTGCGGGTATAATAACATAACATTTGATAACATAAAGCCTATTTCGAAAAATCTTAAACAAGACGACCCCGAACAGTATAGAGTATAAGTTTAAAAATGTACTGTGAAGTATTTACATTGTTCCCAACGTTCATACTCCACATACAAAGTCTCAAACACATTAAAAAAAGCCATCCAATACGGTGTAATTTATACATATTCTTAAGACATCGATTTAGCTGCAGTTTTTCAAGTTTATCCTATAGGAACCAAATCGACATACCGATTTGATCAGCTTATTGACCCCAATCCCACTTAGTACCTATAGAAAATGTAAGCTATTATATTTGAAATTTTGTATGATGGGTATAGAAGTTTCCTGAGATTGGATCGACATAACATATACAGCCAATCGCTTATTTGGTAAAGATCACAAAAAAAATAAATATTTCGTAGTTCTTTATTGATTTAATCGTTCTCTAGTTCCATTCTAAGGTTACTTCCCATACAAACTTTAGTCAAAATTTGGAGTTTAAGCATTAAAACTTCTTTGTTACGTAATCTAGGAACTCTGAGTTTAGTAAGGACTATGTCTATGATAGTCTTAAGGGGTTATATACAGTTAGGATTTGCAAAAAATCGATTTTTTTTTGCATTTTCTTAATATATATGTATGAGTATACACACACGTACTCGCCTGCAGCGTCCATGTGTGCTATAAGTCTTGTTACCTAAAAATAAATATTTAGTTTTTCAAATTTTTATAATAAAAAATTTTATAATTTTTTCCAGTACGACTTTTAACAAATAACTCAAAGATGTAATCAAAACTTATTTACATTTATGAGTGTAGATTGCATAAAATAGAAAAAAACAATACATTTTAACAATAAAATTAACAACAAAACAAACAAAAAAAAGGTTAGAACCATAAAACTAATTTAAACAATTGTTCGAGTAACTATTTGTGGTGAAAATTCTTTAAGTTGTATCATTCGTTTCGTACGGGTCGCTTTTTGATGAGCTTCTTTAGCAGCGCAGGCAGCCTTGTAGGCAGCCTGTTTCGTCTGTTCGAGATCCTGTCGAGCATTTCCCAGTTGACGCCGAAGACCTTCGATACGACTTTTGGCTGCATCCAGCAATTGAGTCTTTTCGACCAGTTCCTGCTGAGCGGCGCTTGCGACACTTTCGATAGCAGCTAGATTCTTTGTTGCCGCAGCGACTATTCGCTTCAGATCTGACAGTTGATTAGTGGCTTCCGCTGCTGCCTGATTCGCGACGTTTGCATTTGCTTGCGTCGTTTGCAATGATTTTGTAATCTCAACTGCTGCAGCTTCGGCCTCACAAAGCTCCCGTTGGAATTGTTCCATAAACTGTTGTTTTCCAGCCAGAGCGGCCTCAGCAGCTTTTGCCGATTGCATTGCTCGCTCTGCAAGTTGAAGTTTGACTTGTTGTCCTGCTGCCTCGGCAGCACTAAGTTGCGCGTCACTAGCTGCCTTCGCTTCTTGTGCCGCCTTTTAATGCAATGTTTGATGCGGTTTGTCGTGGATTGCCCTTGGTCAAGGAATTAGCTGAAAGTCCACAAGTTCGTTTTTCACCTTCGGAGCTATTGCATTCGTTTTTCTCTTGATCTACTAAGCCAAAATTAGGATTGTTCGAGTAAGTATTTCGTTTCGTACGGGTCGCTTTTTGATGAGCTTCTTTAGCAGCGCAGGCAGCCTTGTAGGCAGCCTGTTTCGTCTGTTCGAGATCCTGTCGAGCATTTCCCAGTTGACGCCGAAGACCTTCGATACGACTTTTGGCTGCATCCAGCCATTGAGTCTTTTCGACCAGCTCCTGCTGAGCGGCACTTGCGACACTTTCGATAGCAGCTAGATTCTTTGTTGCCGCAGCGACTATTCGTTTCAGATCTGACAGTTGATTAGTGGCTTCCGCTGCTGCCTGATTCGCGACGTTTGCATTTGCTTGCGTCGTTTGCAATGAGTTTGTAATCTCAACTGCTGCAGCTTCAGCCTCACAAAGCTCCCGTTGGAATTGTTCCATAAACTGTTGTTTTCCAGCCAGAGCGGCCTCAGCAGCTTTTGCCGATTGCATTGCTCGCTCTGCAAGTTGAAGTTTGACTTGTTGTCCTGCTGCCTCGGCAGCACTAAGTTGCGCGTCACTAGCTGCCTTCGCCTCTTGTGCCGCTTTTAATGCAATGTTCGATGCGGTTTGTCGTGGATTGCCCTTGGTCAAGGAATTAGCTGAAAGTCCACAAGTTCGTTTTTCACCTTCGGAGCTCTTGCATTCGTTTTTCTCTTGATCTTCTACATTGCCTGTATCGAATATATTGCTGTTTACGATCGAGATTACTAGTAACAAAAGCGAAATGGATATGATTTGTTTGGCCATGCCGAAGTCAGCCGATCAAAGAGTTCTCCACGATTTTCGGGATAATGCTCATGAATTGTCATCTAAACATAACAAAATTTAAATTGACACTGACAATTTAAGTTTTCAAATTTTTTAAAATGCGAATAGAATTTGTCACAACTTGGATTATGATAGTTCTACAACTGATAACAACATTCGCCTATGGCTATAAGGTCGCAAAGGTAATAAAGAATTTTTAATTGTGACTTCATCATGAATTAAAATAGCAAAATATTTACAGCGGCACAAGAGAACCTGGATACCGAATATTTATGCCGATTTTGCCGAAATTGTAGATTATTCGCATGCCGATGGTAACAGCGGCGGTGATGATTGCAGCGGTGGTGGAGGTGAGGGTGGAAGTGGGGGGAAGCGGAAAACAATGCCATAGCTCAAGTGTGAAAAATCTGTTCGGAAGTGGTTCCCCTAAAGAAAAAGCTTCAAGCATTGCACAAAAAGCAGCGCTAGAGGCAAAAGCTGCCAGTGATGCACAACAATCAGCTGCTCAAGCTGCAGCGCAACACATCAAAGCTGAATTAGCTGATAAAGCTCTTCAATCAGCAAAAGCCGCCGAGGCAGCACTCGCTGGCAAGCAACAGATTGTCGAACAACTAGAGCAAGAGGTGCGGGAGGCGCAAGCCGTTGTCGAGGAAGAAACCCAGTCTTTGCAAAATACTGAAGCCAATATGAATGCAGCACTTCAGGCGGCACATAGCTCGGAAGAGCAGTTAAAAGGCATTATCTGCAGTGTTGCAAGCGGCACAGGAGAATCTTGCGAACACAGAGCAAGTTGCCAGTGGGGCACAACAAGAAATGGCACAGAAAACACAGTTACTCGAGGCTGCAAAGAATCGCATGGACTTACTCCAACGGCAACTAACAGCAGCACGACAGGACTTTGAGAAAACTAAATCTGCAGCATATAAAGCTGCTTGTGCTGCAGTTGAAGCGAAGCAAAAAGCGTCCCAAAGAAGTACACGCGGTTTTCAAAAAGAGAACGAGGGTTCCGGATGAAACTTATTTTCTTTATATATTTATTTTTCTTTACCTTGTTTTGTTATATTTTACATTGTTCCTTGAATGCAAGTTGTTTAAAAATGAAGAAACTGACGTGATAAATTCATTTTTCTTCGTCACTTTACACGTCCATGATATATTACTAAGTAACACCTCAATGGATTAATGTAACGTAAGTTATATTAAGTAACACTCAATGGTGTAATGTAACGTAAGTTGGTATTAAGTAACACCTCAACGTGAATATATCAAAGGACTAATAGACAGATCATCAGTCACCTGATGATCTGTATTTATGTATTGGAAAATATGTATAAATGAAAATCATTTTCAGCTAAATAATTTTTAAAAGAAAAACGCAAATGTATGCTTGCCCCATAGTTAGAATCACTAATAGTTAGAATGGAATTTCAGGATGGACATAGGCTATTTGTTATCCCTAAATAAAAAAGGTTTCTTCGTGTTAATCGATTTTGCAAAAAACGCAACTAATTCATTCGTACGCTGCTTCAGTGTAGACCTTGATAATGCCAACAAAAAGTATGAGACAGTATCTGTCTTCATCACAAAATTTTTTCCAATTAAAAACAAAATATCGTTAGATGATGTTAATTGGTCATATTATCAACTATTATGAATCCTTATCAAAACCAGCACGTTCATTGTTCCAAGAATTTAATAAATGTGATTTTGCTTACTGCACATGATTTGTGTATGTGAGTGTGTGTGTATGTGGTCATATGGTCAAAGGGTAATACAATAGATGGACATATAAAGCGTGACCGAAGAAAGCCACAGGACGGAAATTCGGTATAAATGTTAATGGGAAACTAGATAGTGCTGTAGCGATATAACCGATACAAAAAATTCGTCACATTTTGCGAGTATAAGAACTTTATAAGTAAAACTCGACATACAACATACTAGGGAAAATTATGGCTCATTGCAAATATTTAAGCTACAGGAATGAAACTCAGTGAACATGTTAATAAAAACGAGAGAAGTATGATCCATTGAAAAAAATGCAATATGCAATACACAAAAACTTGTATTTAAACAGATAGGAGCGAAAAATAGTATGATTTTTGGGAAAAAAGATCTTTAAAAAATTTCCACGTCATCCGCTTAAGGCAGAGCATATTGGCTATTATTTAAAATATTTAGTAAAGAAAAAAAAGGGTATCGATAAAGCAGTTTTACTAAGTTTTGTTAGATTTTACTGGAATTTTTTGTCCAATAATAACACAGCCCTGCATCAGTTTTGCGAATAAGATGGGACCTAGTGTTTCCGAAGGGAGTTTTCGTGCTGAATACGAATCTGGGCTTACGTCAGGCTTTCGAGATAAAGGGGTTGAAAACCATAAAAATAGCGTTTTTGACCATTTTTAAAAATTGTAGAGTAGAACCCTGACGTGCTACGATCTCCGTTATTGTCTTTAATTGAAGGTTGAACTTTACTCTTTGAAATGAGCCCCATCCCAAATTAATCGCACACCCTTAGGGGTTCGGGGGTCCACTTATGTTAAGGGGGTTGAAAAAAGAGCATAGTAACTTATTTACACCCAAAGTTAAGAAATACTGGAAGAAGCAATGTCCCTAGGGGTATTCAATGTCGCTGATTACAAATCTGCAGTCAAATTTCAAAAATTCAAAATGGCGGATCCAATATGGCGGACGAAAATGTTAAAAATTTATTAGATTTATGGGGTTTTTTGATGATGCCATTGATCCGCCATTTGAATGTTTGAAATCTGACTTCAGATTTGTAATCAGCGACATTGAATACCCCTAGGAACATTGCTTCTTTCAGGATGGTGTATAAACATCCGTATGGGTTTCGGCATAACAAATTATATCATATATCTCTCCCAGATAATTGTAGAAAATCGCTTACAGTTTACTAAATACGAAGACATATCAAAATATTTTATACTTTATTTCTTACTATTATTGCGTTTTGTCATCACAATTGTGATTCGTTTGCCATAAAATTTCAACAGAGGTGGACACAACATATAACTGCAATTCATCTCCTAGCCTAATAAGAGATTTCGCTAAATTGATACTGTCGATGGAGTAATTAAACTGCAATTTTTATGAGACATTTCGGACAGAGGCCATGCTTATCAGAGATCGAATAAATTATATTCATCGCATCGGCCAATGGACGCAACTCTGAGCAAGGCAAATTTGAGTGCACATTCATGCAAACTCATTCATATACAAACATATGCATGTATTGTACGTAGTATATGTATGTGTGTCGTTATATATTCATGTTTTCCGGTGTTTTTCCTGTGGATTTTCGCCATTCTTGTTTGCAAGAGTTTCTGTTATTGTTGTTGTTTTTGTAGCTCGAATTGCTTCAGTTGCATACAAATGCTCAGAATGAATCACTCTTTCCGTTGTGAATATAAATTTCACCAACAATGCCAAAATCGCTTGATCAATTTTATTGCGTTTTAATTTTTCACTCGATTTTCATTTTGATTTTGATATGACTTTCCTGCTATAAAGTGTGTCGTTATTCGTTTATTACTTTTTATGAAATGTAGACACTTGAAATAATTTTACATTACTTTTTTTTGTTTCGTCAAAGCTAATCCTGGCACACATTCAAATGATTTTGTGAAAAGCAAAAAAGAAAAGGAAAAACATTGAAGTTGTTAATTTTTATTACGTCATTATTCGCCTCGTAAAATCTACGCTCAACAGTTGGTTTCGCTGCTACTCCAACACATCTTCTCATCATCCCTTCATATCAACAGTCACTTGTTGCTCGTCCGTTCATCTCTTGATTTGAGAGTTGGTTTTAACAGTTTTATTTGAAATACCAAGGTTTTATTGTTTATTGCGTCTTTTATGTGTTTTTTGAGATTAGTTTATTCTAGCTGGATATAAAATTTTTACGTTAGTATGACATTTTTTCGATTTTATACTAGTTTGAGCTCTATACTTAATTTAAAAATCAATGAACGAAAAATTGTAAATTTTACTTATTCTGGGGTGTCTGTATAAGTCTCCCGAATATCTCAGTGTTACAAAACGTCGATAAATTGTGTGTTTTGAAAACATTTTTCAAATTTCTACCATCTCTAGCGTTAACTTTTTATTTATATATTTTCTTGTTTTAAGTTTAATTAAAAATAAAACATGTACATGCACGAATATTGTCGACTGTTTACTTAATGTTAGCTTTGGTATAAATTGTTTTTAAAGCAGTACACCATTAGAAAACATTAAAAAAAAAAAAGTTTGGTTAAAATGACAAGTTTGAATATTCATTAGACACCAGATGTTAATCTGCCCTTTAGGCTAACAGTTATATGCAAGAATTAAAACGCATCATTGAAAATTGTTGAATTTTTTTGGCGTAGATTAAAATTAGGTGAGCACCAAGATATCTCTGGAATGAGTAGACCTAGAGATATTATGCGCATTTGAAAGATGATTTCAAATTATTTTAGACGTGTTCAAGAGGTTTCTGAAGTTTGGAACTGGAGCCAAGCGGGGGACCCAAAACCCAAATTTTATCAATAATTTAATTTTTTTGTATTTTGCAGAAGATTTAAATAACGTTAAAGGTGATCACTTAGACGAGAGTTTGGAAAAATTGACTATGGACTCAATGGAACCTCGAAACAGGAAAAGAGACTTGATAGCACGCGCATTTGAAAGATGACTTCAGCGGAGGAAATGTTATCAATTTTTCTCCTCTTTTTTGTGTAGCTTTAAATTATGATAAAGATGATCACGAGAAAACAAAGATTAATTTGGAAAACATTGACCGGAAAAGAGATATCTATTATATGAGAATATCTAGAAGCCCGATATTGGGCGCATTAATAAGATGGTTAAAAAAATTTTAAGTTGTCGAAGGATTTCCGATAATGTAGAGATTTGATATAAGGTTCTTTGGGTTCTTTGCGTTTAGCTTGGTGATTATGTAAATTTATCATACGCTGGGTGAACAGAGGACGCACTTGGCAACATCGGCTCTTCCCTCACTATTTATTAAGATTATATTTAGTTTACAAGTAGAATCAAAACAAGGAAAAACGTTAACTTCGGTGGAACCGAAGCTGAAATACCAGTTACATGGGCGTGGCGTCTTGGTTTTGACCCTGGATGACAAAAGAAATATTTTTACCCAATTGGGAGCGAGTACATTCATAAATAAATGCTATTTTTAAAGAAAAAAATCGAAAAAAATCGATAAGTTTGTATAGGGGCTATACCTATAAATGGGCGTGGCACTCTCATTTTCGAACTCAACATAGTCGTTGCCGAGAAAAGCTTAAGTTTAAAATTTCAGCCCAATATCTTTATATATTCATCGAATAAATCGTATAGCACGACAAACAGACGGACATGGCTAGATCGATTCGTCTCATCGAGCTGATCAATAATAAATATACTTTGTTGGGTCTCCGATGCCTCCTTCAATGCGTTACAAACTTTTTGACAAACTGAATATACCCGTTTACACTATGTGTAACGGGTATAAAAAAAAAAAAACGCAAGCAAAGCCGCAGGTATTAGTTAGTTTTATATATATTTTTATTCAACTTTAGATAATTTTTTACAACATGGAGAATACAGTTTTAATTAGCCGTTACTAAAATTTTAAGGATAATAAGCTTACCAGAAAAAAATTTATGAAAATAAAAATAAACAAGGAAGAACGCTGATGTCGAGAATGCAAGTCGACTGCAAGATACCTTGTACCCAAACTTTATTTACGTTAAGTTTAGTAATCTTACTATCATACTTTATTGCATTGGATTTTCATTGAAAATCAAAAAAAAAAAAAATAGGATTTATTTGTATGGGGGCTAATTTTTGTTTGTTCCACCCATATTGGGATATTTTATAGGTACTATCATAGGCATGATTTATATCAAATTTGGTCTTACTGGAAACAATGTCTTTTTATGCAAAAACCCAAAATATCGAGGTAGATTTGTATGAGGGTACCCCTTAAAATGGGGCTAGAGAAAATCCGTTTGCAAGTGCATACTTGACGGCTTAGAAGAGTCTAAGTTTCCGAGGTAATCGTTTTCATACGCAAACAGCACGACAAACGGACTAATTCGATTGCCTTTTCAGTGTTGATCAACAATATACACATATATACTTTTAGGGTCTATCTAGCCCCCTTCTGTCTGTTACATAAATTCGCACAAACTTAGTATACCCTTTTACCCTATGGGCACAAAGGGTACAATAAAAAAATAATTAAAAACAAGTTTTTATTTAATTTGACACTATTTGCGTCAATAAAGTATTTTTATATTAATTTTAATTTCTTTCTTTCTCATTTTTTTTTTTTAGGAGAAACTTGCTACAAACATTGCGGGTTTTATAATTTCGAAATTTTTAGTCGTTTTTTTTTCGAAGTGGTAAACTAAAACCTATTGACACGATACAAAACGACTGAAAGAGACATCTTTTCTCATGTAACATAAAAACTTTACAACGTTGAACACGAAACATATTTAAAACATGAATTGTTAATTAGCAGCCAATGTAGCTGATACTTTTCTTGTCTTTCGCCACACGTAACTGACACGTTTCATTACGCTAAAATATTTATCCCCCACGAAGCAAGGAGTTGTGGGTTCACATAACACACATGCTCCATCTTAAGCTTCTAACGCTGCTGCTTCACTCCGGTTTCCAAATGTCATTAGTCGCATTGAACGCCGTGCCGTGCCTGAGACGTGTGTATCTTCCAGAATCCTAGCTGTTTTGTCTCATAATGCGCGTTAATTATTCCAGCAAGGATCGGATTTTCCCGACGTAATTATATTTACAACCTATTCTACTGTGTCGAGATGGTGTCCTTTGATGCGAGTAAAGGGTGGGTGTTATACATATTTTTATTTTTTTACTCCTTCGTTTGTGTTTGGTTGGGTTTTATGATCTACTGCAACGATACTTAACGCCGCTCCACCCACGTGTTATGGCGCTTAAACATGCAAGTGAGATGAGTTTCGTGAAAGGATATACAAGGATATTAAATTAATTTTTAAGTGCGAGTACGAAGTATGAAAAGAAAATGAAATAAAACATATTCAACAGCGCAAAACAAAACAAAAGAAATATTAATGTTGCGAAACTTGAAGTATGTTAAAGTTTTTCTTTCTTGATTATTTCGCTTTTGCAAACAAAAACAAGAAAGAACGCTGAAGTCGAGTATGCTCGACTGCAAGATCCCATTTACCCAGTCATTTGTACCTTAATTTAAGTCTTATCATATTACCATATATTATTGTATTGGATTATTATATAAAAACTAAAAAAAATGGGTTCAAATTACATATATGGGAGTTATACCTAAAATACAATATATTGGTATAGTACATAGGGACTGTCATAGGCATAATTTATACTAAATGTAGAGGTCTTAGAAACATAGCAGTTTTAAGTAAAAACCAAAGTTTGGCGTATATTTGCATGAAGGCTACCCCTTAAAATGGGACTAGAGAATGACTCAGAGAGTCTAAGTTGCAAATACGCTGGATCTATCTCCTACCATGCCTCATATTGCCTGTTACATACATTTGCAAAAACTGAATATACATTCTTTCCACTTGGGTACAGGGCATAACAAATAACGAGTAAATTGTGTATTCTTTCATCTTATTTATGACTAACTAGCACTTAGTTTCTGAGCTGTGCATTGTCTTCGATTCGCAAGCAAATTAGCTTCATGAATCTTAAAAGTCTTTTTACATTCACAAAAACTTTTCTTATGAACTTTATACTTATCTTTGCATTGCAAAATTTCTTATAATGTATAGAACTGTGTATCAATCGTCATTGTAAGATTTTTTTGGTTATTTCCGTATACATCTTATATAAGTTGACTTTAGATTATCTTTTAATTTTTAAAGACACATTACATACACCGAAATGCAATGTTATAACAAATTTGTATAAAAAAAAATGGATCATAACTGTTAAAAAAATTAGGAAAAAATTTTCTTTCTTAAGTAGGTAAATGTTATTTTTACAAATACTTGAGGATGTAAAATTATAAATGTGAATATAAAATTTAACCAAGAATACGTTTCATTTTTTTTAATTTTACAATACAAAAAAAAGGTAATGCAAAAAATAAATGTTGAAGAATTAACGTTAAAAGTAACGAAAAACAAGGAAAACGTTAACTTCGGTGGAACCGAAGCTTATATATACCCATCACACGTATTTTTAAATTGTTAATGTGTTATCATCAGAGGCTTAAAAAGAACTTCGAGATGGGATAGGACGGGGTCAATGGTCTGATACAATTCACGTTGTGTGGGGCCTATGCCAAAAAATGGGCGTGGCACCTTGGATTTGATATTGGATGATATTAAAAGGGTTTTTACCCAATTTGGAGTCAATACATTACTAAAAAATAACCATTTTCATACAAAAATTCGAAATGGGCGTGGCACCTTGCTTTTGATATTGGATGATATTAGATGTGTTTTTAGGCAATTTGAAGTGAATACATTCCTAAATAATTACCATTTTCATACAAAGATTCAAAAATGGGCGGTAAGTTTGTATGGGGAATATACTTCAAAATAGGCGTGGCACTTTTGATTTGACATTGGATGACAGTAGAAGTGTTTTTACCCAATTTAGAATGAATATATGCATAAATAATAACTATTTTCATACAAAAAATCGAAAAAAACGGTAAGTTTGTATGGGGGCTATTAAATTAAAAATACTTGTAAATAATTTTTATCAGGCAGCGAAAAATGCAATGTTATTAAAAAGAGCTTGAATTATAAATACACAACTGTAGAGAGCCTACGTTATTATTAATTTTATAAAACAAAATTATTTGTTTTAAGGGCAATTTTTCGACTCAAAAACAAAATTTGACAGTTTTGCTTGGGTCTCTAGAAGGAGTATATTTTGTTCTAGAAAAAGCCTAAAAGTAATTAATTAACAAACAATCAAAAAATTGAGAAACGCGCGAAAACTACATAATCGGTTAAAACCCGCGTAGAAAAACTTTGTAAGCTACTCTTACACTGCAAATTTTGACAATTCAGTTTCATATACAATTTTAGTTAACTTAATTCATGGTGACTTACATATAGTATATATTAATAAAAAAATGTTAGCAGCATTATTCACCAATCATTTAGCCTGAATTAGAATAAAATTATTGTGTTGTCTTTGGAATCTTTAATAAAACAAAAATCCGTATTTTGAGCTGCGTTTGTATAGAGAAAGTATGATCTAGACGTTCGATATAAACTGAATGTATATTAAACAAGAAAAACGTTAATGTCGGTGGAACCAAAGCTTAAATAGAACTTCGAGATGGGTTGGGTAGTCTAAATCAGGGGTTCCCAAACTTTTTTCACCGCGGCACCCTTGTTGCGCGGAAAAATTCGCGGCACACCCACTCTTAAAAAGGTTTGACTACTTAGGAATTCAAGAAAACACAATGCAGTTTTGCGCTAATTTATCTTTTAATGGGAAGAATGAAACTGTTTAAATGAATTTTTCATTATTTTTTTTAGTTTGATAGGAAGTTTTGTCAATTTTACCCTTAAATCACTTGAAGCTGAAAGTTTGCTCCTGTATCTGTTTTTATGTAAGCATACGTTGAGAATGCAGACTCACATAGATAAGTTGAAGTAAAACGGACAAGTTTTTTTTATTGCAATTTTGCCAATAGAATTATTTTCTGTGTATACTTGCATCCAGAACTGTTCTTGGTTCCCGTCGTGGTATTTTTGTTTCAAAGTGTTGTCTTCACTGATTTCCAGCAGATTTTGAAAAGCTTCATTTGCCATCCCAATAGGTTTACGTGTTGGGTTGCACGAAAACGGGTTTATCATTCAGCTGTAGATATCCTCAGAATCAATATCAGGAAAATATTCAACAATGGTTTTTTCCAAACCTACCAAGTGGGTGGTAATAATTTCGAAGAATTTTGGTTGAAGATGGATCTCATTTGTTTTGACAAATTCTTGTAACCGAGAAAAGTTGGAGATATCTTTGCTCTTAACACACGTGTCAAAAAAAATAATTTTTTTGCGCAGTCCTTTAATTTTAGCTAATTGTGCTCCTTCTTTGCCTTGAAGAGATGTGGTGGTTTCATTTAATTTTTCGAATATATCGGAAAGGTATTCCATTTTAAGCAGCCAATCGATATCAGTTAATTTTTGAATGAAAGATTGCTCTGTAAATGTGACCACCAGTGCATCTTTTAGTTCAAACAGTCTGGCTAAAGCCTTACCCCCTTGAAAGCCACCGCACTTCTGTGTGCAGCAAGAGGTGAAAGTGTTCCATACCCATATCTTCGGTGGTAAGTTTTAAAAGGCGTGCTTGAAGTGGGCGGCTCTTAACATGATTAATTATCTTGACAGCATCATCCAGTACGACTTTTTAATTCTTGTGGCATCTTTCTTGTCGCCAGAGAATGCCGATTGATAAGACAGTGGCTGCTGGTGGCGTTTTTTGCCACTTGCTTAATCTTAGCCACCACTCCCTTCGTTTTTCCTACCATTGCGGCCGCTCTATCACTGCAAACATCCACGCACTTGCTCCATTCCAAACAATTTTTCTGTATGAATTGGTCGATAACTTTGAAAATCTCGTCGCCAGTGGTGTAAGTCTCAAGCGCTTCGCTTATCAATAGTTCCTCTTCTATTTGCATTGCGAATGGGTACCTCACAAATACAAGAAGTAAACCAAGTCCCGCTACGTCGGTACTTTCATCAAGCTGTAAACTAAAAAATTCACAAGATTTTAATCTTTTTTATAAGTTCGTTCTCGACTGTCTCTGAAATTGAGCTAATTCGCTTGCTTATCGTATTATTTGATAGCTGCACAGCATCAATCTTCTTGGCATTATCTGGACCTAAAATACAACTAACAACATCCTTCAGACAAGGTTTAATTAATGTCTCGGCAATAGTATGAGGTTTTCCAGTTTTTGCAATATGTAAACTAACAATAAATGAAACCTCAGTTGCATTTTCATTTTCATTTTTAGAAATTCTTTCCATCATAGATGACCCTGCCTGAAGAGATAAAGCGCGGCGCTTAAAGATTTCTTCACCTTTATGCACTAAATCAGAATGATTACATTCCAGGTGTCTTTTTAATTTGGATGGGACTAAGCAGCTATTAGCAAAAATTTTATGACAATTAACGCATTGCCCTTCGGGTGTCTGTTCGTTTCCAACTGAAACAAAGCCAAACAGAGCAAGGTAACTAGGGTCATATTTTCTTAATTTTCCTCGAATCTCCTTTGAAACATAAATTTCCTTTTCTCGAACTGAAGCAGAACAGTTTGGGCTTAGGCTGTCAGAAGGCTGCTGGCAGATTTCGTCACATTCGGCGATGATGGTTGTCATTGAATCAGACGTTTCAGAAGCTTCTACAATTTCACCACCTTTTCTTTTCAAAGACCCAGTTTTTAGCCAATTGTCCATAATTCTGCAACAAATACGTTCATAATTACTCCATTAAACGTAAAAAAGACAAAATATTGATAGTTCATAAAATACTAACACTTTTCAATTGCTCTGACAAGTAAATTTACTTGTATGCACAAAAAGGGAATTCCCCTAAATTTGTGCTACTATTTACAATTGATCTGACCAGTAAAATTGCTTGTATGTATGTATGTATGTACATACATATGTATGTATACACTAAAATGAAACCAAAGAAAAACAAATATGTACATGTTCTCTTTGTGCTCTTTCTTGTTTTCGTATGGTTTCCAGGTGTTTTCTAGTTGTGTGTTTTTTTTTATTTATTTGTGTTGTGTTATTGTGAATCGTAGACGCGGTATAATAATGGTGTTGCCATATTATAAAATGGAATTAGGGATTTAATAGTGGTATTGCCATATTATAAAATGAAATTCTCCCTCTTTATTCTCATTTTTTTGTGAAAATTATGTTATGTTTGGCATCGCTGGGATACGCTGGGGGCACCCCTGCTTTTGGTTTGGGGCACCCCAGGGTGCCGCGGACCCCACTAAAAAATTCTTTTTTTTTTTGAAAATTATTTTTTTTTTTGGATCCCTTCGGACGCCCCGGCCTCGTTGGGTCCCGCTTGGAAGCCCTGGTCTAAAACAACCCAAGTTTAGACACAATGTTCATATAAAATTTTAAACTAAAAATGCATATATAAAAATAATTTTCATGAAAATATCGGAATATGGGAAGTGAGTTTGTCAATAGTGGTCAGAACTTAAAAATAATTGTTAAGTGTGTCTGGGACAGGTAACTAAACTATTATTCTTTTTTTTAAATATACAAATTTGCCCTTTCTCGAGTTTAACCCATGCGCTTTTGTTGTTTGCTAGTACAACAAAAGGTTCATTGGCCGCCAACGAAGAATAAATCAAGAAAAAACGTTAACTTCGGTGGAACCGAAACTGAAATACCCGTTACACAACACTTTATTAAATAATATGTTCACCAGATGCTTCGATTAAATTTGACGATGAATTTTTTCAAATTTGTATGGATGCTTTACGTTAGATTTGCCCGATTCTTACCACATCGATAGTGTACACTTAGGCGGTCATTAGAATAGATTTTACCAAATTTTAATTGAATTCATTCAGAAATAATAAAAGTTTTTATATAAAAACTCGAAAATGGGCGGTAAGTTTTTATGAGGGCTATACCTTAAAATGGGGCTATACCTTGAATTTGACATTGGATGACATGAGAAGTTTTTTACCCAATAGGACTTAGAAAAGCCTAAGTTTCGAGTTTCAGCTTAATATCTTTAAAACTAAGCGAATGAATCACCTCGCAACAGACAGTCGGACAAACGGACAGACAGACAGACGGCTAGATGGCTAGATCGACTTGTCTCATCGGACTGATCAATGATATATATACTTCATAGAGTCTACGGCCTTTCCTTTAATGCGTTACAAACTTTACGAAAACTGAATATACCGGTTTACACTATGTGTAACGAGTATGAAAAAATAAAAATTTTGTTATCCAAATTTGTCAATGAGAAACCTTCCCAATACCAAGCTACTTTATATATTGTTGCACCGTAAAACTTCTGACTGTATAACAATGTCAAAAGATCGACTAGGAAGCACCATTTCAGTTTGACTGAGCAGATAAAAGACGAATGTATACGATTTTGGAAAAATGTTTGTATAAATCCGTTATGCTGGACAGAGAATATTAAAACAAGGAAATACTTTAACTTCGGTGGAACCGAAGCTTTAATACCCGTCACACGAATCTTTGAATAGTTTGTGCGCTAATCAGTGGCCTGTATTCATTTATAAATACTATATAAATTATAACACAATTAAGTTTAATATTAATAATGTTATTTTTATTTGACGATTCGTTAGAACCGTATGAGAATAACTTTAAAACTAAAACTTAATGTTATATAAATTAAGCGTTGAAGAGTTCGCGAAGCCGCCGTTGCCGGCAAGCAAGCCGGCAGAATACTGAATGAACGCTGTGGAATGCTAGTCTCAGATTTCGTCTGAGACATTGTTGCACAAGCATCCGGTGAAGTTGCCCTGTCAGCTCTTTTAGATTTGCGCGTGTTGACTTATGTACATATTAATAAATAATTACTGTTCTATGCAAGAGTTGGATAGTAATCGGAAAGATTGTATAGGGGCTATAGCTGAACCACCTAGGTTTTGACATTGAATGATATATTAAGCATTTTACCCAATTCTGAATCAATACATTAATAAATAATACCTATTTTCATACAAAACATTTCAAAATGGGCAATAAGTTCGTATGGGGCTACACCTAAAATGGGCGTAATACTTTTATTTTCGAACTTAACTAAGTCGTTCCGAGAAAAGCTTTAGTTCCAAATTTCAGTTTAATATCTGTATATATTGACAGAAAAAATTACATATAAATATACAGACGGACAGACAGACGGTCATGGCGGGATCGATTCGTTTCGTCGAACTGATCAAGAATATGTATACTTTATGGGGTCTACTTTGTCTTCTTTAATGCGTAATAGATTTTCAGACAAACTTTGTATAGTATGTCCTTCACAATGTATGGCGGGTATAAAAAAAAAAGAGAATATATTGCAACCAAATAACTAAAACCAAATTTTGAAAATGAGATTTAAAATACCCGTCACACAGTTTGTCACGCAAAAAAAGCTAAAGAGGACCATACGTTACGCAAAATCTAGTCTTACTTTTTCAGTGATTCATATAAAAAAACGTGATCTTTTCAATGGAATCAAATCATCAACCCTAAGAACGCTTAAGCTGCAAGTGTAAAAGCTAAATATCAATTTTTTCTTGTTATCATGTCTTTTTAATCTTTAAGACCGATGAGGTAAAATAGGAGACAGAGGACAGAACGGACTCGTTGAAGTCTTATCGCAAATAAGAATCTTTTCTTTTAGCCTGATGGCATTTTTTAATGTTAGTTACAGTTTTTGAGACCACAAATATTTTTAAAATTTGTTACATAACCAACATTGTTGCAGAGTAGTAAAGCTTCTCCGATTTTCTATAAATTTTTTTGCTCTTTAAACTACCGAAAGATTTTTTTACTTCTCTTAATGGCTTAAAGATGGTTGCTCCTTTCTCATTGTAATTGTTGAACCGACTCTTACGAATCGTAGCGCCAGTAATTGTCTGGCTGAGCATTAATCAGTTCGTCTCGGTAAGCTGTTCTATTGTCGGAATAATTGTTTTCCCTCCAGAACTGTAATATTGTTGATCACGTTGCTCACGATAGTAACCACTATTACGGACGTTGCCAGTAGTCTGATCCCCATACTGATCATATTCATTCGATTTGGACCTGTCACCTCTTGGCTCATCTACTGGCTCATTATCTTCGTCAGCATACCATTCGATTGGAGCAATATTATACATCGGCTTTGGAGGTTCACTTGTAGAACGAGTCTTAATGGCTGACGATATATTACGATGATTTCGCAGTTGTTGATTTGGCATGGGTGCTTCAGGTGGTTTAGAATACTGCTCATTCCGTGCTAATAGAGCTATCTGAATATACCGGTTTACACTATGTGTAACGAGTATGAAAAAAATAAAATTTTGTTATCCAAATTTGTCAATGAGAAACCTTCCCAATACCAAGCTACTTTATATATTGTTGCACCGTAAAACTTCTGACTGTATAACAATGTCAAAAGATCGACTAGGAAGCACCATTTCAGTTTGACTGAGCAGATAAAAGACGAATGTATACGATTTTGGAAAAATGTTTGTATAAATCCGTTATGCTGGACAGAGAATATTAAAACAAGGAAATACTTTAACTTCGGTGGAACCGAAGCTTTAATACCCGTCACACGAATCTTTGAATAGTTTGTGCGCTAATCAGTGGCCTGTATTCATTTATAAATACTATATAAATTATAACACAATTAAGTTTAATATTTATAATGTTATTTTTATTTGACGATTCGTTAGAACCGTATGAGAATAACTTTAAAACTAAAACTTAATGTTATATAAATTAAGCGTTGAAGAGTTCGCGAAGCCGCCGTTGCCGGCAAGCAAGCCGGCAGAATACTGAATGAACGCTGTGGAATGCTAGTCTCAGATTTCGTCTGAGACATTGTTGCACAAGCATCCGGTGAAGTTGCCCTGTCAGCTCTTTTAGATTTGCGCGTGTTGACTTATGTACATATTAATAAATAATTACTGTTCTATGCAAGAGTTGGATAGTAATCGGAAAGATTGTATAGGGGCTATAGCTGAACCACCTAGGTTTTGACATTGAATGATATATTAAGCATTTTACCCAATTCTGAATCAATACATTAATAAATAATACCTATTTTCATACAAAACATTTCAAAATGGGCAAAAAGTTTGTATGGGGCTACACCTAAAATGGGCGTAATACTTTTATTTTCGAACTTAACTAAGTCGTTCCGAGAAAAGCTTTAGTTCCAAATTTTAGTTTAATATCTTTATATATTGACAGAAAAAATTACATATAAATATACAGACGGACAGACAGACGGTCATGGCGGGATCGATTCGTTTCGTCGAACTGATCAAGAATATGTATACTTTATGGGGTCTACTTTGTCTTCTTTAATGCGTAATAGATTTTCAGACAAACTTTGTATAGTATGTCCTTCACAATGTATGGCGGGTATAAAAAAAGAGAATATATTGCAACCAAATAACTAAAACCAAATTTTGAAAATGAGATTTAAAATACCCGTCACACAGTTTGTCACGCAAAAAAAGCTAAAGAGGACCATACGTTACGCAAAATCTAGTCTTACTTTTTCAGTGATTCATATAAAAAAACGTGATCTTTTCAATGGAATCAAATCATCAACCCTAAGAACGCTTAAGCTGCAAGTGTAAAAGCTAATTATCAATAATTTTTTCTTGTTATCATGTCTTTTTAATCTTTAAGACCGATGAGGTAAAATAGGAGACAGAGGACAGAACGGACTCGTTGAAGTCTTATCGCAAATAAGAATCTTTTCTTTTAGCCTGATGGCATTTTTTAATGTTAGTTACAGTTTTTGAGACCACAAATATTTTTAAAATTTGTTACATAACCAACATTGTTGCAGAGTAGTAAAGCTTCTCCGATTTTCTATAAATTTTTTTTGCTCTTTAAACTACCGAAAGATTTTTTTACTTCTCTTAATGGCTTAAAGATGGTTGCTCCTTTCTCATCGTAATTGTTGAACCGACTCTTACGAATCGTAGCGCCAGTAATTGTCTGGCTGAGCATTAATCAGTTCGTCTCGGTAAGCTGTTCTATTGTCGGAATAATTGTTTTCCCCTCCAGAACTGTAATATTGTTGATCACGTTGCTCACGATAGTAACCACTATTACGGACGTTGCCAGTAGTCTGATCCCCATACTGATCATATTCATTCGATTTGGACCTGTCACCTCTTGGCTCATCTACTGGCTCATTATCTTCGTCAGCATACCATTCGATTGGAGCAATATTATACATCGGCTTTGGAGGTTCACTTGTAGAACGAGTCTTAATGGCTGACGATATATTACGATGATTTCGCAGTTGTTGATTTGGCATGGGTGCTTCAGGTGGTTTAGAATACTGCTCATTCCGTGCTAATAGAGCTGTCTCATTTGTTGCTTCATTGTTTTTGTAATTCGAATTGTATGCATAAGAATTGTCCTTAGCTATGAAAATCCGTTGTGGCTGAGCTCTTCCTTGTCCTGCACTGTGCATTGCCGCCGACTTGTTAGAATATTGCCAAATCTGTTTATTGGATTCTGTTTCGCCAGACATTTCTTTTGTTCGAGAAGGGACTGAATGGTGTCTATTTTTTTAGAAATCTCAGCACTTTCAGTGTCTAAGTGAGACCTCCTCGGTAAAGACCATGCTTGTCCTTCGTCTAAGACTGCTGGGGATCTGCGATCTGCACTGAACGCTGATTCACCATAACCATGTGGGGTAAATCCCCAATTAGCGTGCTCGTTAGTAGAATAAACCCTTCGCGGAGGCGCTCTTCCCTGACCGGCCTGGAAATTCGTTGCAGATTGTTTTGAATATTTTAACTTCATGTTTGTGCCCTGGGCGGACATGGACGAACTTCGGACGTGGCCTGAATGTGATATGTTTTTCTCAGATTGAGTAGCATCGATATTGTCCCCGCCAGTTATTTCCTGAAATTTGTTATTATCTGTGTCAGAAAACGGGGGTTTTACTTTATTGATGAAATCCTTATTCATGGCACTTGATCTTGTTTTTGGCATTTCAAACTTCACTGGCGTGAAACCAATTTCTTGTTTTGGTTCCTTAATTGCATTTCGTTTAGCCTCTAAAATAAATTCACGTTGATCGATGACCGCACGCTGAGAAGCACTGTAATGTCTTGAATCAACGTTTCCTGAAGAATGAAGTTCATCTAGACGCCTAATGGGTACTTCTGAAGTAGAATATTGAGGAGTTCGGTCGTATGAAACATCTTCGTATTTGGAAAAATCTCTTGATGCAGCATTCGATCTTAAAGACACATTTGACGATGAGGAAGACTGCTGCGATGAATGTCTCCCAAATGCCATGTCTTCAGGAGCGTCCGGAGTCCTGTGTTCCATTCTTCGAGAGAAGCCTAACTGCTGCTTTTGTACTCCTATAGCTTTCATATTTAACATATTTTCGGTGATAAACTTTTTGTATCGTGTAGGATTTAGACCCAAGTTTTCTATAGCGATATTTTCCTCAGATTTCCTGATTCTAGATGCGGTTGGGGATTTGAATGACAGCATTTTTCTAGTAGAATCATCTAAGGGCATGAGGTCATTTTGAATCTCTAAACTGACTTTGTGTGCTAAATCATCTTCCGACGAACTATAACTTCGCGTTGTAAACTGGTTACGCAACTCGCTCCTTGACGGATTAAATGCCAATGAGCCTACATTTTTTGAGCGAAAAGTAATGTATCTTTTTGACTTGGTCTAGCGGCAACGATTGATCCTTTCGAAGGCACCCGATACGATCCAATGGATTGCTTCCGGCTCATCTTACCAATGTTACTTCCCAAGTGACTATGCAACCCTAAAGCCCTTCCATCACGGTCTGCCACGCTTCTTCTGTGAGAAACTAAACCGTATTCCTCATCTCCGCCTCTCCGGTGTGGCTTCGATTCCATTTGCAGCGAGCGCACCGTGATCATAAACTGAGAAGCAATCACATGATTTTTTGCGGCAAGTTTCCCGACGCGCAACTGAGATGAGCTCATTTTGAAAGTTTTATTACACCGTTAATTTGGTAACAAACAAAAAAATATATATATAATAAAAATATTCGACGAAATAATTTTTACAAAATATTTTTAACGAATAATTTTCTCCTTGGATAAATGAAAACTAAGAAAACTTTAAATTGTACAAAAAAGCATGGCCTTTTACTCCAAAATGTTCCAAAGAAAAAAAATTAAAAAAAAAAAAAAAAGAGACAAGAAAGCACTAATAAAATATTTTGTAACTTAATAATACATACACATATGTATTTCGTATTTAGATGGGTTTAAGTGTAGCACCAAGAGAAACTGCTGCATAAATTAGCCGTTAGCATTTTCAAATGGAAAACTTTGTTGGATAGAAATCAATTTAACAAAAAGAAAAAAAAAAAAAATGAATAAAAACAAATAAATAAAAATAAAAAGAAACAAGAAAAAACGATAACTTCGGTGGAACCGAAGCTTAAATAGCCGTCACACGAATCTTTAAATAATTTATGTGTGATCATCAATGGCTTTGATAGAATTTCGAGATAGGATGAATGGAAATCATTGATCTGATACAACTCAAGTTTATTTACAATAGTAATATCAATTTTTAATCAAACAAGGAAAAGTGTTAAGTGGAACTGAAGCTTAAATACCCGCCTCATCTGGGTTAAGTTTATTTTAGATCATCAGTGGCTTTGGTAAAATTTGGAGAAGGGATGGCTTTAAGTCAATAGTCCGATACAACCAAAGTTCAGAGACAACTATGTGGTCAAATGTTAACCTAAGGACATAATAATAAACATTTTCTTGAAAAAAAATAAAAAAATGGGTGCTGACTTTGTATTGGGGCTATATGTTATAGCGATCTGCTTATTATAATATCTATATATAGGATGACTTTCTAAGTGTTTTTACCCTATTTGGAGTGAATATATTCATAAATAACACAGCCCTGCATCAGTTTTGCGAATAAGATGGGACAGAGTGTTTCCGAAGAGAATTTTCGTGCTGAACACGAATCTGGGCTCAAAATTTCCATCACGTCAGGTTTTCGAGAAAAAGAGGGTTAAAAACCCTACAAAATAGCGTTTTTGAATTTTTGAAATCTGACTGCAGATTTGTAATCAGCGAAATTGAATACCCCTGACGTGATGGAAAATTTTTGAGCCCACACTATGTGTGACGTAGATATATAAAAAAAAATACAAAACAAATTTAAATGAAATCAGTTTGGTTTTGCTTCTAAAGTTTGTTTTGCTATTTTTCATTTGCACAACAGAAAGTTTTAAGTAAAAAATAAATTCAAACAAATAAAAAATCGGAAAAGGGCGAAAGTTTGCAGCATGTAGTTTTTCCATATAATTTTCCCATATATTTTGTACATTGATTTTTTTTTGTTTTCAGTTTTGTTTAGTATCTGCAAGACTTCTGGGTGGGGTTCAAATAGTTTTGTCCGCATTTGATATTAATTTGCAAAGTTGACGTCTAAGAGGCAAGCGAGCATTAGACAGAGGAACAATCTGACGCATAGTCAGCTAAATCGTTTGCCAAGCGCTTTCAACTTTGCTAACTGGCATGAGATGTGCTTTTTAAAAATTCGTTGGAATATTTCCAAAGACTTTGATTTTGCCTTTGAAAAAAAAAAATCTCTAAAAATTATAAACATCAAGTTGGTTTTTTTAATAAATTCTTTAATCAAGTCCTAGTTTTATCACTACATAGTATAATACAAAGTCGATTTCTCGGTCCCTTTGTATGCTTAAATCTTAAAACTACGCAAGGAATTTTGATGCGTTTTTTTAATAGTTTTTTTAATGGATATCCGACAATAAAATTTGTTTGTGAAGTAGCAGTGTTGATTAGTAGCAGTGTTGTGAAGTAGCAGTGTTGATTATCTTTGGTTTCTAAATGGTAATTTAGATTAATTTTTTACTGCGGCACTACTAATACATAATATAGCAATTTGTGCATAGGTAACCAATGAGTAAATTTTGTACAGAAATTATAAAGTCATGTCTGAAAGACGTCGTCGATCGAACATACATAGGTCGTAGTACAGTGAATGCCAAAAGCGTACGTTCAGCAAGAGATGAAGAATCGTCAACGGAATGTGAGGCTTGCCTCAGTCAGGCTCGGGATCAGTGTTGCTAGCTCCTCTCCAAAATAAAGGACAGTTGCACCAAGTAAAATGACAAATACGAAACAAATTTTAAATGGACAAAAAAAAAATGGGACAAATATTATTATACTGTTAATTGCACGGAAATGTCAGTCGACTCATCAATCAGCAAACTGAACTTGGTCCTAGGTCCTTCCTTAAGTCATCTTCAAAGTTGCGGGACCAGAACGTTCCTGATTATATTTGTGCAGTTGGTTCTATGCATATTAATATTTGTGGCATTAAAATGCGAGCTGCACAACTCGCTCAGGTGTCCAACAGGATTGATTGCAGAATGTTGGACAGAAAACATTGCAAGTGCAGCCTCTTGACGACATAATGCAGATGTTGAAACTGGCTGGAACGTAATTTTGTTGTCTTGAGCGAAGGGCTTTGCATGTTCGATTTGTTCGATTTTAGGATTTAAACTGCAGTTGTGTATTTACAACATGCCTTTTTCGGGTTTTTAAGATCGCGCACAGCCAATTTTTAAATCAGGTGTTTTTTTAACCAGCACTCGCGAAATTTTTGCTTATAAATGTCTTTCGGCATCTTGACGCGCGATTTCGATTGCACGCAAACAAAAAAGGTTGCATCGCGATTAAAATTGTTAATCGAATGCAAAAGAAATATAAAAAGGTTATCAAAGATATATTGCAATTTCTATTTAGAACAATTAGAAAAGGATAAAGTAAAATGAAAAAAAGGCTTTTTTCCGGATAGGGGACGTTTTAATAAAATTTCGGCAATCGCAATTTAAAACGGACAAAAGCGTACGTTCAGCAAGAGATGAAGAATCGTCAACGGATTGTAGCTGCTCACTGCTCGGGATAGATATGAGAGAGAAGAGAATCTTCTGTAGAGCGTGAGGCTCGCCACAGCCAAGATAGACATCGAATACAGAGAGCCAGAGAATCATCAGCACCAGTTACTAATTCATGGGTAAATAAAGAAAATTCTGCCATGACTTACGATCCTTCGATTTCTTACAAGGACGATCGTATAGTATCAATAGGTACTACGACAGTAGTTTGTGAACATTGCTTGGCATTGAAATTCAAGGACGAATCGAAAGGCATGTGTTGCTTACAAGGAAAAATCAAATTAGAAGAAATTCTCCCTCCAAATGAACCACTTCACTCTCTTCTTACGGGTGAACATCAGAAATCCAAACAATTCATGCGCAATTACGCCTTTATAACAACGCATTTCAAATGACCTCTTTTAAGAGTAAGCAAGTCGTTGAGCGTGGGATCATGTCTACATTTAAAATTCAAGGGCAAGTGTACCACTTAGCTGGGAGCTTGCTACCACTTCGACCCGATGATCACAAATTTCTGCAAATATATTTTATTGCAGATCCAGATACACAAGCATCTACACGGTGTTCAAGAGTTGCACAGCCAATTGATAGAGATTTTATTAGATCTCTCCAAGATATGTTACATTCTCATAATTGCAATATACAGTCTTTCAAAACTGCGATTAAGAGTGTTCCAGCAGATACTCCTGTCTTTAATGTCGTAATCCATGCAAATAAAATTCCTGTTGGAGAACACAGAGGAAGTAGCAGTGGTGATAGCTGGACAGCAATTTGACGAAAGAAATATTGTATTGCATAGTCGTGATGATAATTTTCAAAAATTTCAGAGTAACACATATCTTATGACAGCTTACAATATCCATGCCATTATGACCCAATCGGTGGTTCACCTCTGCGTAAAGCAGTGTCATGTATGAACTACTATTGCTACGTATAACTGACAAGACGGACACTCTGCTTAGATATGGAATGTTACACCAATATTGCTGATCAATATGCGAAAATTGAATCTAAGAGATTGGCCTACATCCGTAATAATCAAATGTAGTGTATGAATTTAGATATTCCATAGATAGCAGAAAATCTTCATGGTATAGGAAAAGGGGAATTGTTTTAGTATGAACTTAATCCGTAATATCAAATTTAAGTGTGTGTTTTTACTCCAAATTTAACGCGTGCGGGCCACGGGCAGTAATGAAAAAATCAAAACTACTGGATCGATTTTAATCATTTTTTTAGTGAGTGACATAGGCTATATATTTTATACCTGTGCGAAGCCGGAGCGGGCCGCTATGTTTTTATATAAAACGTTTGCAGTTTTTCTGTAGTGTATTTAGTATCAGCATTGCACTCGTGCGAAGCCGGGGGCGGGTCGCTAGTTTAAAATATATTAAAAGATTTTTATTTTAGTTCTCATGAATGGGATATGGGTTAATAATAGTGATTCTTTTGATATTTGGTTAATTTCTCCACCAACTTTAAAATCTTTAGGCAGGTATAAAACCAGTTGCTTAAAATTTTGTAAAAACGTTTGGGACCATAACACAGCCACACAAAAAGTCAAGCATTGTCCGGCGACCCAAAGGGGTCATTTTATTTGATTTTCTTGTCGCTGCATCCGAATCTAGTCGTATTTTCTTTCTAATCTCAAACAATTGATTTTTCACACCAACTCAAAAAAATGTATGATTTTTGCGGTGCACTGTAATGTATTTTAGGTCGTCGTTGTAATGTATTTTAGGTTGGCGTTGTGAGTTAAGAGGTCGCGCGACCCCAAATGCTTCAAAGTCAGAGAAGGCTTCGAGTTCGAACCCTGGGCGAGGCAGTAAGTTGAAATTTTAATAAGTTTATTAATAAAATAAAATGTATTTAGAAATTATATGGAACAATAATAATAAAATCTTGACTATAATTGAAACAAATAAAACCTAATGGTTCTAACAAAAAATTATATACAACAAATAGAATAAAATAATAATTGAAAAAAAGAGAGAAGAGCCCTAGAATTGTTGTTTGCCGCGATAAAAAATAAAACATTAATAAAATTCATTGTTAAAAGTATATTTTTTTTTACCCGTTACACAAAGTGTAAACGGGTATATTCAGTTTGTCAAAAAGTTTGTAACGCATTGAAGGAGGCATCGGAGACCCCATAAAGTATATATATTCTTGATCAGCTCGATGAGACGAAACGATCTAGCCATGTCCGTCTGTCTGTCTGTCCGTCTGTTTGTTGCTATGCGATCTTTTCGATGAAGATATAAAGATATTGGGCTAAAATTTTAAACTTAAGCTTTTCTCGGCAACGACTAGGTTAAGTTCGAAAATGAGAGTGCCACGCCCATTTTTAGGTATAGCCCCCATACAAACTTATCGATTTTTTCGATTTTTTTTTTTAAATAGTAATTATTTATGAATGTACTCGCTCCCAATTGGGTAAAAACAATTCTTTTGTCATCCAGGGTCAAAACCAAGACGCCACGCCCATGTAACGGGTATTTCAGCTTCGGTTCCACCAAAGTTAACGTTTTTCCTTGTTTTATTTACATATCGTAAAAATTTCCTATGGTTTCCCTAAGGAAAATAGTTAAAAGAACGTTAGGGAATCCTTGAGGTTTTTTCGGCAGAATTCCCTATGGAATGTTCCCTTTTCTTCGATTGTATGAACTCACAATGGGAAATTCCTAGTGATTTTCATACAAATTTCTTAGTGATTCCTTAGGGAAAAGGAGGGATATCCCTAGTGATTCCCTAGGGATTCCTTGAGTAATGGAACTGAAGGATATATATAAATATATATATGTATATATATATATGTATATATATATGTATTAATATATATATATATATATATATATATATATATATATATATAAATATATATATGTATTCCTCCTTCAATGCGTTACAAACTTTACGGGAAAGTGAATATATATATACGATAGAACCGAAGCTCAAATACTCGTAACCCGAAACTGTAAATAATTTAGGTATTATCATCCAAATTTAGACGCTGATCAATAATATATAAAGATTATGAAGTCTCCGATGCTTCCTTAAATGCGATTCAAAATTTCCGACAAACTTATTATAATCACTTTTAATTTATACACAAAGCGTTAACCAGAATATAGCTACAGTTTGAATTCAATACTTTACACTTTAAAAACGCTTAACGAAGTAGTAGAAAAAAGTTAAATTTTTGAATTTTATCAACTGTTTGCTCAAAATCTATAAATTCACCATAACATGCAGTCACAAATTTTGATACTAAACTAGTAAGAGTCTGTGGCTGAATACGTCACCTGGTATAATTACATCATGGATACCTCGGAATTAGTTTTTCTAGGATTACTTGATGTCATTAGTTTCGGTAAAGTAACCAGAAAGTTTGGATGACGAAAATTGGAATTGTATTGTAGTATGCGTCACATTAAGTTAGCCGAGTTAGTAAACATGTCCGAAATCATATTTTAACACTTATTACATATAATTGTTTACCAAATAAAGCCAAAGATATACACGTTTTAAATTCAAATTATGAAAAAATTTAACAATCATTTTCTTGAAAAAATATGGGGTCTGTAAGAGTGGCCCGATCCTTGTCATATCGGTAGTAATTTTACTTAGATTGGAGTGAATATATTCAAAAATAAGAACTATTTTCAAAAAAAAACTCAAAAATGGTCGCTAGGTTTGTATGGGGACATACAAACTGCCTAGGATCAAAAAAGCCTAAGTTTCAAATATCTCTAAAACTTTCCGAGAAAAACGCATTACAAGAGACACACATTCAGACGGACAGACAGACAGACGTATATGGATAAATCGATTCGTCTCGTCGAGCTGATCAATGATGTACATACTTTATGAGGTCTCCGATACCTCGTTTAATGCGTCACAAACTTTCCGACACTTTGTGTGGCGGGTATAAAAAAGTTTGCAAGTACATTTCTACGTATACAATTGTTCAAATGACGTCGAAAAGCGTTTGGTTAGTATCATTAGATCACAAAAACTAAGCAAAGTGTTATCGTGAATTATCGTTGCAGGAATAAGGCAATCAATCATCACCGGAAATCGCTTTGGTGTCGCAATGTACCGCTGGGCGAAGAATTTTCGCTTTACAGAATGTATTCATCATTGCAGTCACAATAATCGTCTTCATATTCGGCAACGGAAGGAGTCGAAAGCAGTGGCTGTATTTCCTAAGACAAACGCGCCGCCTTTGATTTCGTCTATGAACCAAACGCATAAGGCATTGTCAATGAGCGGGAATGGGTTTGTTGGACAAAAGGAGGCGAGGGAGTCAAAGAGCAGTTCCATGAACTTAACGCTGCTTGTGCAATCTCTCGCTGCGTAATCACATTCAAGTGCTCCACATGTGAAGCCGATCGCCGCGATGTTATTCATTCAATGTGGTGTGCCTGGTGCGGCTTGACTTAATCCATTGAGCAATGTTTGCAACGTTGAAGCGCATATAAATGTTTGATTTATGCATCGAAATGCTTGACTCGAAGCCAAAAAAGTCTTTGCAACGAAAATTCAGCTGTTTTGTTGTTTGTGTTCTTACTGCAAGTCGTAGAATATGTTTTATTTTTTTAAATATTTTTTTTTATATTTTTTTCGAACGCGTGTTGTTTTTGCAACACTTTGCAATGAAGCTTCTCGACAGTCCAACGCGCTATGTCGGCGCTTTGAGTGAGTTCGCTCGAGTTGAACCTATCAGGAGCTTATCCTAGCAATGCATTCAGCGCACATTATTATCGTCATCAGCGACGAAGTTCCCGTGATCCATCTGCACTGCACATAAAACCCTCCACTTCCTCTATTAGGTACTCCATTCGAAATGCATTATGACTGCCGTTTCCTCGCTCGCACTTGGCATTTAACATTTTGAATTCTGAATTCGGCATTCGGTAATCGCTCTTCTACTTGGAGTTTTTATAGCAATATACATTCTTGCGCTATTTCTTTTTGGTTCTTAGAGTAAGCTTACATATCTCGCTGCTGGAATACATTTGGATGCAGTCTTAAGCCGATTGACTTGCACAAGAAGTTCTTACCTGTTTTAATGTGGCTACCCAAGCCGAATGCCGTGGGACGTGCAGCTCCTTGCCATTTATAACTCGTTAAATGCTAAACAACTTATTTATGATTGCTATTCTGTGGAACGTTGCTGTGGCAATTTAAACGAAAGGAAAATCAAACGAGGCGTTGCTGTGCGAAAGGTGTGATGAGCGATTAAATAACTGGCGTCCTATTAGCAGAAATAATATCATATGTAATACTAAAATTATAGAATTTTAATTCATTGTAACAATTTATATTCGTAGTGGTTTAAAGTGATATTTTAAACTTAAGTACTGAAAATACATATAATAAATTAATCGGCTGCTCTTATTATATATAAATTCGTAAAATTAAATTGATCTTCCAATTAGTAGTTGTAACAAGATCTATATACAGAGGTAGTCAAAAGTATTTACACTTCGAACATTTTTTTGCACATACAACAGAACTTAAACTTGAATATCTTGGTCTCTATTGAGATAGCTATGAAATCTTATAGTGTAGGTTGTAGGTCTCGTCGAGTAGAAGAAAACGGTATACTTAGAATTTCCGGGGACCCTTAAAATCTGAATCTAGGGTCAAAAAACAAATGTTCCCTATTTTATCACTTAAAAAGCAATATCTCTGTAAATTACAAACCGATTTTAATTTTTTAACATGTTTTAGAACGAAAAAACCTTGCCCCTTTGAGGGCAATGACATTTTTATGACATTGTTGATCGTACCTCTGTGTATTTTCAAGACAAACATAATTATTCCTATTTATTTCCAAACCTTTTAAGGTTATCGTAGTTTGGTTACACTTTTTTGTTTGAAAGCTACCTTTATGACAAAGGTTTCCTTAAAGTACGCAGAACTACGAGTAAAATCCGACAATAATTGACCAAGTTATTTAACTCTGTCTGTATGTGCAAAAAAGTTCGAAGTGTAAATACTTTTGCCTACCTCTGCATATATATATATATATATTAGTTGCGCTACTGCTACTGTCGGCCTTGACAGCACGTAAGGTTTGGCAACAGTGGTTGTAATCCAGCGCCAGTCGATAAAAGCTCGGGATACCGATCCTGCGGATGTTCTCTAGGACCTGGTCCTCCCAACGTAGCGCACCTCCGATTTGATTTACGTTTTGCTTATAAACTTTTCTTGCCGGAGCTTCTGTGTCCATCCGACCAGCCCAGGACAGCCTTTTGTATTGGATTTTCCTGACTATTTCGATGTAGGTATATAGCTCGCACAGCTCATCGTTTGTGCGCAAACGGATGTCATTTTCCACTGTAACTGGACCAAAGATTCTCCGAAGTATCTTCCTCTCAAACACGTCCAACGCCGACTAATCCGGTTCTTTCACGACCCATAATTCTGAGCCGTACATCAGGACAGGCATTATCAGTTTCTCGCAGAGTTTAGTTTTCGTTTCTCTGCATAGAATTCTAGCAAGAGTGATTCTTTGTTTAATTTTCTGACTGACGTTATTGTCGTTGTTTACATCTGAGCCCAAAAAGATGAAGTTTTCTACAGCCTCAAAGCTGAAGTTCTCTGTACTCAAAGACCGTCTGCGACGTGCAGATTGCCTGCGAGTGGATACCAAGTATTTCGTCTTGCTCTCGTTCACCATCAGCTCCATTGAACGAGACTTTTTTCAATGTCTGAGAAAGCCCCGGTGACTGCACGATCATTTTTGGCGATTATGTCTCCGTCGTTTGCATATGCGAGCAGCATAGTTCCTTTGTAGAAAATATTACCCATCCTGTCAACGTTTGGGCATTGTTTTAGTATGTATTCCATCAGGAGATTGAAAAAGTCGAACGACAACGCATCGCCCTGTCTGAAGCTCTCTTGGTGTCAAAGGGGTCGGAGAGATTTTTATTAACCCTGACATTGAGGTTTTTCCAGCGTCATCATACAGAGGCGGGGTTTTGATGAATTTTAAGATCAGTCAATTCTTTGAAAAACTTTGATCTGATCGGCGTGCCGAAAGCGGCTTTATAGTCGACAAATAGGTGGTGTGTCGATTTGCTTCTCTTTGATTTTTCCAGGACCTGGCCCAGTGTGAATATAGGGTCAATGGTCGACTTCTTCGGCCTGAAACCACACTAGTACAGTCCAACTATACTTCCTACGTGTGGTTTCAGTATATTACACAATACGCCAAATAGGATTTATATGCGTTTGGAAGGAGACCTTTTCCGCGATAGTTGGCGCAGACAGCGATCTCCTTTCTTAAAAAACTGGACACAGGACACTAAGGTTCCAGTCACTATGCATACGCACACCAGTCCATATTTTGCACAAGAGTTGATGCATACATCCAATCAAATCTTCTGCGGGTAATTCGTGTGCGCTTGCCGCTTTATTATTTTAAAGCCTTTGTATAACTTCTAAGACCTCGTCATAGCCTTAGTAATTCCATCTGCTACCACGTTTCCTTGTTTATCCTTGCAGAACGAAGCTCCTTGTTTATAAACTTCGGTCATACGGTCGGAGGGCGGATGATTTTCTCGGAGTAGATGGGAGACCCTTGTTGAGAAGGCAGCGGAGAGTAACAGCAGACTGCCGCTAGCTTTCGTTGTATGGTAGCTCGATTTGCGTGCGCTGTGATGAGTCGAGTACGTACCTCGGCTAGAACAGGGTTATAGTCTGAGTAGATATTAGGACCTCTGTACGCTCGTGCATTAACCACGCTAGAATGCCTGGCATCAATATCCACATAGTATATTTGGCTGCGGATACTTAGGTCACCACTGCGCCATTTTGCCTTGTGAATCTCGAGATGTGGGAATCTGGTACTACTTATGATCATGTTTCTGCCCGCAGCTAAGTCGATTAGCCTTTCTCCATACAAGATATTCGTTGCAAGATATGCATTCCACAAATATGTACAAGTATAAAAATTCCTAACTCGAAAGCATATTGTATACCGTGCAGCCTAGTGATATTATTCATAAAACTTTTCTATTCTGCATAATACTATATCACCATCCTTATTTTTCTATTTATAATAGCTTTCGGTACAACTATCACATGGACAAAGAAAAAATGTTTGCAGTATACAACCACCTATTTTTTCCGCTAGCATCTGTTTTACAATTTTTGTGTGTTGGTTCTTATCGAAGGATTTAAGCAAGGACGTTGGTATAGTGTTTCTCTTTCGCATATAGATACAATATATTCTAAAAATCACTAAGCTCAAAATTTATTAATGTTAATGTTTTTTACAGAAATAAAATCAATTTTTATGTGATAGGTAATAATATGCAGAGTTATGCAGTTGTAATGCATTGTGAAACAAAAACTATCAAAATTAACAAAAAATAATTAAATAATTTTTTACAAAATTTTTTTAAGCCGAAGGTTTTAATAAAATCCTTAAAAAGTACCAATCTCTTACATATAAATAAAATATATAAATTTTAGCTTCTATAATGTTCAACTAAAATGGTTTGCTTCTTATAAGGGTTAAATAAGTTAAACTTTGAAGACGTTCTCATTACGACATATGAGAAACCTTTTTCATACCTTTTCATGCATACCTTTAAAAAACAAACCCAAAATTTTTCGTGTTTTTCGGAAATAGAAAATAGCTTTACGATACTCACTTGAAAACAGTTGAAAAAACAAAGTGCCTAGAAGGCATCGCAATAGAAAACTGCAGCAAACAGAAAAATATATTAAGGTTGTTCAAATAGTCAGGCCCTTTGGTAGTATGGCGGAACTGCCATTCCTGGTTTTTGCGAACAACCCTGTGCAAGAAATTGTTTGGCAGATTTGCACAATAGAAAATAAATACAAGATAAATAAAATGACACTAAACAGTATTAAGAATAAATTTTTTAAAGTTTCTTACCGCCATGCAAAAGAAAACATAACCAAATATTTAATAAAATATTTTTTCGAGCGGTACGCATAACACGGTGCGACAAAAAAATTTTTTTAAAAAATTTATTATTATTAAATTTATTAAAATTTTTTTTTGTCGCACAGTGTATTTAAAATTTTGTCGAGTAAATTTATATTACAATTCTGATTCCAAACAAAATAGCGCCTCGATGTCCTCGATTTCCTCTATTTTGACCTTTTTAACTCGAACTCACTTCGAATGTAATCCATTGAAATGAAAATTTTTAATTTTGTTTGCTTTTAAAATATAACAACTTGTTTTTTTTTTCTCTTTTGCCTATTTCCTATTTACTAAGTTAAAGCTCAATAATTGAAAAAGTGGGAAAAATCAGTTTTTTGACTCTAGATAAAAAATTTGGGGTCCCCCAAAAATTCGAAGTATAAATTTTTTTTACTCGATCACCTACAACATCTACTATAAAATTTGTAATTATTATGTTTTCGCAGGCTCTTTATAACTTTTAGGGCGAGTACCTAAACCGTTTAATTTTGATGTAGCAAATCGTTCCAAAATGCAATGAAATTGATATTTACAATATTTAAGATTCATTTTAAAGGAGAATAATGCATTATTTACGGTTTAGAGGTTTTTGTCTTTACGTACAGGTTTCCAAATAGAAATATATTGAACTTATAGTTTTTTTTTTTTATACCCGCCACACATAGTATGAAGGGTATATTCAGTTTGTCGGAAAGTTTGTAACGCATTGAAGGAGACGTCGTAGACCCTATAAAGTATATATATATATTATTGATCAGCTCGATGAGACGAATCGATTTAGCCATGTCCGTCTGTCCGTCTGTCTGTTTATTTCTACGTATTTTTTTCGATGAAGATATATATCTAGATATTATGCCGAAATTTGGAACTTAAGCTTTTCTCGGCAACGACTACTTTGTATGTTAAAACCAAGATGCCACGCCCATTTTTGGATGTAGCCCCTATACAAACTTACCGAAAAATTTCGAATTTTTGTATGAAAAAAGGTATTATTTATGCATGTATTCACTCCAAATTGGGTAAAAACTCTTCTTATGTCATCCAAAGTCGAAACCAAGGTTGTAATTAAGCGCCCATTTTCCAATTTTAGAATAAAAAATTATTTTTTTTACTCCAAATTGAGTAAAAACACTTCTTATATCATCCAATTCCAAAACCAAAATGCCACGCCCATTTTTATTTATAGCCCCCATACAAACTCACCGATTATTTTTGAGCTTTTGTATGAAAAATTAATTATTTTCGTCTACTATACATATTTTTAAATGTATACAAGCCACTGATGATCACATATAAACTATTCAAAGATTCGTGTGGCGGGAATTTATGCTTCGGTTCCACCGAAGTAAACGTTTTTCCTTGCTTTATTTTGAATTTTGAAAAAAAAAAAACCATTGATTATACCCTATATAGCATTCCGGACGATTATCAAGAATCTTCGCCCGTCATGATTTTACACCTTGAAAGCTTTGTATGTTATCCTATTTGGAATACAATAAATCAGATTTATCGATTTACTTTTTTTGTTGTTGTACCCGTCACTCAAAAAGTCAAACAAATATTATTATTTTGTCGGAGTCGCAGTATATCCCACTATCTCATTTGTTTATTAATATAAAAACTAGAAAAAAGTACCGTTACAATATATAACTTTTTTTAGTTTTTATGTTATGAACCTTTTCGTAGAATATAGTGTTACCCTACAACATGTTGTTTCTATTATTATAAATTATTGAACGCAACTTGGACTCTATGATGTTCCTGGGATCGGCATACTATATTATTAAATTTTTATAGCTTTTGGTCCAGAAATTTGGACTTCTAGAATAGATAAGCAAATACAAATACTGCAGTGCTTGCTATTTACTGCAGCTCGATATAGTATTAATATCTTACAAAGGTATCAAAACATTACACTTCGTAAGATAACTGGAGCTCCATGGTATGTTCGAAATTAAAACATACATAAACACCTAAGACTACCAACGGTTGTAGGGGAGATTGCTCGTCACAGCAAAAATTATTTCGGAAATCTTAATATACATCCAAATATTTTGGCAAGAAACCTTCTTAACCTAAATACGAAAAGTAGACTGAAACGAAATCATCTCTCGGATCTTTCAAACCGTCAATCGTTATAACGTACTTGTACTGGGTCTGTTCAGTATTAATTTGAATTTCTCCCTAGCCAAACCGCATCCTAAATAGTCTATATTGTCAATTTGTTATGTTAGCTATAAAATTTGATTATAGTCCAAAATTGGACTGATTGCAAATAAAGTAGACAAAAAAACAAGGAAAAACGTTAACTTCGGTGGAACCGAAGCTTAAATACCCGTCACACGAATCTTTGAATAGTTTATGTGTGATCATACGTGGCTTATATACATTTATAAATATATATTTGGAAATAATTACTTTATCATATAGATGTTCGAAAATAATCAATAAGTTTGTATGGGTGCTATAGCTAAAAATGGGCGTGGCACCTTGGTTTTGATATTGGATGTCTGCATCAAATTCTTTAAACTAAATTCTCCTCTTATTTTTAATTACCAAAATGTAAGAGGTCTGAAGAGCAAGCTTGTAAATCTATACCTTAAAAGCTTTGACATTAATGCAGATATTTTAGTATTTACTGAGACTTGGTTGCAACCAAGTATTTTAAATTCTGAATTAATGAGTAATCATTTTACAATTTTCCGCAAGGATCGTATCTCGTGTAAAGGTGGTGGAGTATTAATATCGGTAAAGTCTTGTTTTACATCAGAATTGTTTCACAATGTTACATCTGAAATTGAATTCATATGCGTTGTTATTCGTCTTCAGAGCTGTAGATTATTTGTCACATGCTCTTACATACCGCCAGCATCTGATGTTAGCGTTTATCAACTTCATTCTTCTGCTATTAATTCCATTTCAAAATCATTAAATTTAAATGATTATCTCATTATTTTTGGTGATTTTAATCTTCCTAGAGTGTCTTGGTTAATTTGTGACAACTCTTCTTCCATGATTCCTTCAGTATATTTAGATTTATTTGATACGCTTTTTTTAATTTATCGTTACATCAAATTAATAACATATTCAATTGTTCTAACAGATTACTTGACTTGGTATTTGTTGATAAAACTTTGGATGCATATGTTTCCCGTATTGATCCAGTTATAGTTCCAGAAGATAAGTACCACCCAACTATTAAAGTGGTTCTAAATATTACTAACTCTGCAATCAGACCACGTAGATCTGTATCAATTCGTCGCTGCTTTAGTAAGTCAGACTTTACTAAGCTAAATACTTTTGTTCCTCACGGACTGGTCGTATCTGTTTTCCAATCTTGATATTGAAAGTGCCTGCAACACGTTCTATGAGGTTTTATCTCACTTTTTTGATGAATGTGTTCCTAATTACATACAAAGTACTTCTTCTAATCCAAAATGGTTCACTCGCCATTTATGCCATTTAAAAACGTAAAGTCACGATGTTACAAGCGATACATAAAGTCGAAAACAAATCAAAATTATGCAAAATACGCTGTAGCTCGGTCAAATTTTCAAACAGAAAATAGAAGGTCATACAATAATTACTTGTCAAAAAATCAAAAGCAATATACGTAGTGATCCAAAATCTTTTTTATGACTTTGTAAAATTCTAAGCGAAAATCGTCTAGTTTCCCATCAAATATGTTTTTTAATAACCCGGCAAATTCTTCTGTAGAAGCATCAAATTTATTCGCAAATTTTTTCAATCTGTCTATTCATCTACTTTTTATCCTCTAAGTGGGGTTAGTATTTCTAATCCAAATTTACATTCTATAATTAATTTATCATATGTAAGAGTCATTACTTAAGCATTTGACGTCTCTGAAACTTAGTTATTCTTCTGAACCCGGTAATGAACATTCTTTTTTTTTTAAATAGGGGGTATTGCTTTATGCGATCCTTTGCTATATCTGTTTCAGTTATCGCTCAAAGAATCAACTGTACCTAAAATTTGGAAAGAGTCCTTTATAATTCCCCTCCACAAGAAAGGTAGTAAATCGGATGTAACGAATTATAGAGGAATTGCAAAGTTATGCGCAATACCAAAGCTTTTTGAAAAGATTATTACTGAACAATTGCAATTTTCTTGTAAGTCTATTTTTGACTCTGCTCAGCACGGTTTCCTTAAAAAAGGTCGGTTTCTACTAATTTATTAGAACTAACTTCGTTAATTAACCTTGGCTTTACTAAAGGCTTACAAACCGACGTAATTTACACTGATTTTAGTAAAGCGTTTGATTGCGTAAATCATCAGCTATTGCTCTACAAACTTGAGCGTCTAGGATTTCCTACAGCCTTAATAAAATGGATTTCATCATATTTAACATGTCGAACACAACGAGTAGTATTTGACAACACTATGTCAAATGTTATTGAAGTTCTTTCGGGTGTGCCTCGGGGTAGTCACTTAGGGCCTCTACTATTCGTACTTTTCATTAATGACCTCCCCAGATATTATATCTTTTAGCCATACATTAATGTATGCGGACGACGTTAAGCTGTGTTTCAGCTACAATAACTCGGTTGCCCATGAACAATTGCAAACAGATCTAAATGCTCTTTATCTCTGGTGTCAGAGAAATGGTTTGGTTTTGAATTCCGCTAAATGCAAAGTAATGACTTTTTGCCGTAGAAACCCTTATATAATAGAATATTTTTTGGAAAATGTTGCACTGCAGCGTGTTTCTTCGATTAATGATCTTGGTGTTCTTTTCGACCAAAAGCTTGTTTTTTTTTCTTCTCACATTGATATAGTTTGTAATAAGGCTATGGGATTGCTTGGCTTTATTAAACGTTGGTCAAAAGAATTTAATGACCCGTATATAACTAAACTGTTATTCACCTCATTAGTTCGCCCAATACTTGAGTATGCCTCTTGTGTTTGGAATCCGCAATATACTACGTATAAAATACAGTTGGAATCAGTACAAAAACAGTTTCTTCTTTTGCCTTACGAAATCTCGGTTGGAGTACACATATTAATTTACCACCTTATACGCATCGACTTAAGTTAATAAATCTACCAACACTTGAACAACGCAGAAATACGCTTGGTGTTATATTCATCCAGAAGCTAATAGATGGTGATATTGATTCACCCTTCTTATTAAAATTGCTAAATTTTACTATTCCTTCCCGTATAACGAGAAATTATTCTCTACTGCACCTACATACTTGCACAACAAATTACGCATGCAATGATCCTTTCCGAGTTTTGTGTGCTACATATAATAGCGTTTACCAGTTAAATCTTGTCTCTCCAGGCCTCCCATTAAATTTAATTAGAAATGCTTTAAATTATATTAATGTTTAAATAAGTAGTATAAGCAGCATCCTTATTTTTATATGCTAGTTGCTAAATTATAAATAAATAAATAAATAAATAAATAAATAAATTAGAAGTGTTTTTACCCAAATTTGAGTGAATAGTTTCAAAAATAATACCTATTTTAATACAAAAATTCGAGAATGGGCGGTATTTTCGTATGGGGGCTATATCTATAAATAGGGGTGGGGCAGCTTGGAATTGATATTGGATGACATTAGAAGTATTTTTTCCAACTTCGAGTAACTACATTCATAAATAATAGCTATTTTCATAGAAAAATCCGAAAAAACCGTAAGTTTGTATGGGGGCTATACCTTAAAATGGGCGTGGCACTTTGATTTTAACACTTTAACTGCTTAGACCTGAGAAAAGCTTAAGTTCCGAGTTTCAGGTCAATATCTTTAAATCTGAGCGAATGAATCGCATACATACAGACAGACGGACGGACAGACGGACAGACAGACGGACATGGCTAGATCGACTCGTCTCGTCGTGCTGATCAAGAATATATATACTTTATAGAGTCTACGACGTCTCCTTTAATGCGCTACAAACTTTCTGACAAAATGATAATACCCTCCACACTATGTGTGGCGGGTATAATAAAAAAAAAATAAACTGAAGTTATAGTTTTGCTTGATATTTTTTAAAAGGTCCTTTGTACTGAACAACAGGCTTTGTTTATATTGGTATGAATGCAAATACACAGGAAAAAAAATTGTTTGGAAATTTAGAGCCACTGTACAAGATTGAAGATCATGGAGCATCAAGCATCTTCAATTATGGACAACGTGCTTGTAATGCGAACAATTGTGCTTAACTCAAATTTGAAAAGCTGATACAAGTAAAACTTGTTCTCAAATCGAGAAAAATTTGGTGGTTTTCTTTTTCAATGGAAAAATTCTGCTTGATTTGAGAAAATTGTTCTTGATTTTAGAAAAACTCAACATAGACCTTACTTTTGACCATGGACAATATGCTTGATTTTTTTCTCTGTGTATATATACAATATATACAAAAGCTATAGAAGAGTTCAGTTCATGAATTCACAGTTAAAACTTTCGAATAAGGAGCTCAATATAAATGCATTCTTATTTCTGTACATACATCAAATAAAATTATTTAATGGCTGAGCTAAGTGAACGTCGTAAAGAACAAAGAATGAAGTAGTTATTCATTGAACTGTGAATGAAATATGAATTGCAAAGCGATTGACAAAATAACTTCAGGATGCCAGATTTTTGTTTGTTTGTCCTTACATTGATCAAGGTTATAAATGTTCAAGTAAATATGCGAAAAAGTGCTTGAATGTGTATGTATATGTTTTACTTGTATATTGTTTGGCATAAATCAAATGATTTGTCTACTCTTTACAATAAATGTGAATTGTATATTAATTTAATCAAGAAGTTTGTAACTTACAATAACAGAGATAATATACAATATTTCATTTGTTTTCTGGTAGGTTTATGTTTCGCATTTATAAAATTTGTTAAAATGTAAGAAAAATGAAGAAGAAGAAAATATTCTTTTCAGCCAAATTGAAGTTTGAACTCTCCTTAACCGTCGGCAGATAGAGTTTATCAAATCATTTTACTACTTAATTTTGCATGGTACACGCGATATTGGCAATATTGTCGTTTTTGTAACACGTCTACTGGGATGTCACACAAGAACTCTTTAGGTTGGTTTAAATTCTTTTCTAAAATTTAAATGAAATAATGAATATAATTCACAATTAGTTCAATTATTATTTAAAATAAAATAAATATTCTATTTTTGTTATTTTTAAAATGTAGTTTAAACTAATTGTGATTATAATCAACCAAAAGAGATTTTGTGTGACATCCCTGTAGACTGCAGTTTTATATTATTTTTTTCATTTGTTTCTCTCTAAGTATGCACGGAAAAAACTGTTTCCCTATCAATCGCCCGGAATTTGGAATTCAATTTAAAAGTGTCTAGGAACTGATATCCCCGCTTCTTTATGGAAGTGACTTCCCCGATGTAGTTTCATAAGTTTTCCTTAACAGGTGTAACTTCCGGAAGAGGAAGGAATCGGAATCAGTCTACTGAGTATATATACGCGCTAAAAGCTATGCGATGCCATAAAGTTGTTTCACGCCACTACTTGTGGTCTTCTATGTGATTGCTCAAAAATTCGTCTATAGATTCTGTCAACAGTTTAATTAAGAGATTTTTTTGAGACTAATAAATCTTTTTTCTTAAAATAAATTATTTAAAAAAAAAAAATAAAATAAAATTAAAAAAAAAAAAAAAAATAAAAAATTAAATAAAAAATAATAAAAAATATTTTAATATATTTTAAATATAAATTAAAGAAAAAAAAAAAAAAATAAAAAAAAAAAAAAAAAAAAAAAAAAAAACCTTTAATATATTAAATATAAAAAAATTAAAAATAAATAATAAAGATAAAAAAAAAAAAAAAAAAAAAAAAAAAAAAAAAAAAAAAATATATTAAAAGAAAAAAAAAAAAAAAAAAAAAAAAAGAAAAAAAAATAAAATTTAGATATTTAACTGGAACTATCAAAGGCATATTCCATTTTAAACTTAAAATTCCTAGATTATGTATCAAATCCGTTTTATACTACAGATAGCCGGACAGTCAGACGTAGCTACATCTATAGTATACTAATCAAGAACATGCGTATACAATACGAGTATATTTTAGGTAGAGTACATCAAGAGTGCTCACCCACCTTTAACATATTTTTACACAAACTTAGTATGCCTTTTTTCCCATTTGGTACTGGGTATACAAAATGTTAAGTGCATTAGCTTAGTATCTTTTGATGATAAAAACTAATTTATGATCACGGGTCACCTTTGTGTAGTGTAGCAGTACATCGCTAGACAGCGAAAACTTTTGACTTGATAGAAAGTATTATTCTGATATGGCTCTTTCTCTTAAGACTCAGGAGGTGAGAAGTCAAAAATTGTTGTATGTAGTTGTACAGTAACGTTCGGTTTTAAAATCTTCATTAATACCGAATTATGTTTATCTATTTCAAGATGTGCCCAACGCGCACTAAATGGATTTTGGAAAACCTAAGGGGTTCACTATTTTTTATTTGTGTCGTAAATATATTTTGGCTCGCGTTCGTCTAAACTTAAAACTGGTTTACATTTTGTAGATTGGATGTGAATGCCAGTTCCAGAGAATTACTTAAGGCAGAGCGATAGGAGGAACATCAGCGATAACAATGTTTACACATTGCATATATTTGATATGGTTTTGTGTCTGTTGCTTTTGTTTTTGTTATTTTTGTTGTTTTCGTTATACAAGATAAATAAATTCCAGTAGTCACTTTTGATCTCCGGAAACAAACGATTTTATTGCAACAACAAATCTACAATAAATGCTTCTACTGTTCTTGTTATTGTTGTTGCTGTTGCATTTGACTTTACTCCTTGCAACAAGCGTTCGTTTCTATTTCTCTTTCTCTTCTACACTCTTTTATATTTTTATTTTGTTAAGATTGCACTGTTGTTCTTGTTGTTGTTGTCGTATTACATGTCGTATTATTTCTGATTTTGGTTATTTGTCTTTGTTCTATTCCATCTTTTCCCCTTATACCGGTAACAGTTATTCCCCCGCATGCACCGTTTCCCACTCAAAAAAAATTGTTTGTTTCTGCCATTTTACTTTTTTATGCAATTGATTTTATTTTATTTATTGTTTTGCGTTAAACTATTAAAATATTGTCGTTGAATGTTTTTGCAGTTTGAATTTGGCTTTTCGTAATTTTTCGCATGTGTTGGTTTTCCATTTTCCGAATATTTTATTTTTTATTTATTTGTAAATATGTATTTCTGTGTGCGCTTTTGTGTACTTTTTTGCCGAAATTCTGCTTGAATGAATAATATTTGTGGCGTCGTTTGGTTGTTGACTCAAGTTTGGCAAATAATTTGATTTTCAAAACGATAAATTTTGTAAATAAATAAATTATACTTATTTAAGCTTAATGCAACATTTTTATAGGATTATAAGCAAAGGGAGGATATGAAGTGGATTACGGTTTCGGTGAAATAAACAAATAAAATTTGTTTATAGTAAAACTTTAAATATATTAAAATATTAGAAAACTTTTATGCTCTCTTTCAATCAACCTACAAATAAATTAGCAATGGGGAAAAACATCCCTGTGCCATGTCAACTACTCTTACAGTAAATTCTCGAATTTAAAAGCTTAATCGAATGATACTACATTTTATATTGAAATTGTGTACGAATAAATTTCATTAGCTTTTAGCAATCACTGGCGTTGCCGCATCCGTTAAGCTAATAATTTTGTAAAAGGAAAATCATATTAAAATGTATATGTATTTTGTTAAGACTGTTTAAATAAATTGTTAACAACAACCGGAATTAAATGAAATTTAATTATAGAAGTTTTTTCCCTATTTTTTTACCCTTTGAAAACCTATAGTAAATCTGCCTTCGGTTGGTTTGTAAATCGCTAAAAAAATATATCGGTGTCACAAAACTTCGAAAGATATCATTTAAGGAAGACAGTTTTGCTATTTTTGTAGATTTTTGTAGACTTTTCATTTTCATAATTTAATTATATTTTTTATGGCCCAACCTACACTAACTTTATAAATATTAAACGAGAAATAAATTAATCAAGAATGTGATCGTACTTTTAAAATTAACAAAATTAAATTTAAAATAATTCGTCCGCCAAACAACAAAGGTTGCATGACACCTCTTCTAAGTGCATTGTTGTACATACACGCATACAAATACATATGTATGCCCATACATGCTAGTGCGGGCAAGTTGATGACACTTGCGATACATGATTAGTTTACAATTTTTGCTACAATGTACACATAAATCTTATTTTAAAACTATTTGAAATGTTCGTATATATAATATATTCACAAAAAGAGTTATTTTTTGTTATTAATTTGACTCATTTTAATGTAACGATATCATAAAAAAATCTGTTATCGACTATCGATTGTTGGATTTGTTATCAGTTTCCCTCCACTAGCAGGTATAAATTTTGTTATGCTAACCTGCCAACTCAGACCATTAATATTTTAGGTTAATACTTTTCATAAATGCACAATAAATACAAAGTTATTTGGCATTAAATTTATTAAAACATTAATAGTAGAATTTTTACTTCAATTTTAAAGTAAAATACATTTACTTACAAAATTTGACAAATTTGTATTTGACAAAAATTAATCTTCTAAATCTAAAAAAGTAAAACTCCATTTCGCGTAAGTTGGTATTATTCTTTGGTTTTGGCATTCGATTGGTTTTGCCTAAGGATTATATTTTCAATATATTTACTAGAGATTTGGTAAAATGCTAACTAAACAATTATACCAATGTTTACCAATTGTAATGCTGCAGTTAATTCAGAAAAAAGAATAACGCGTTTCAGCTGATATAACATAACTTAAGTAATTAAAATATGTTTTTAATAATTTTCTTGAAAAAAAAAATTGAATTTGTATGGGGTCCGTATGTTGTAAGGGCTGATCCTTATCATATCGGTAGTAAATTCATAGAATGACAGTAAAAATGGTTTTACACAGATTGGAGTGAATATATGTTATTCATAAATAAGAACTATTTTCATACAAAAACAAAAAAAGTGGGTATAGGAGCTATACGGTAAATTGGTTTTGATATTGGATAACATTAGAAGTGTTTTTGTAGTAAATTCATTCATAAATAATAACTATTTTCATTCAAAAAATCGAAAAAAATGGTAAGTTTGTATAGGGGCTATAATTAAAAAAGGCTTAAGCTTAAAATTTCAGGTCAATATCTTTAAAACTTTCAGAGAATAAATTGCAACAGACAGACAGATATGGCTAAATCGATTCGATTCGACTCGCCGAACTGATAAATAATATGTATACTCTATGGGGTATCTTATACCTCCTATAATGCGTTACAAACTTTCCGACAAACTGACAATACCCTTCACACTATGTGTGGCGGGTATAAAAATGTGACATAATAATTAATTGCGTCAAAATAAAAATTTTATTAAAATGTAAATATTTATATGTACACACTTATGTGTGTTTGTCAACTTACTTCATTTAACGTTGTCATTATTATTTATTTAAGCAGAACACAAGGGCTACATATGCCATCAATATGTCCAATCGCTGTGAAAAAATAAATTTAAATTACTCGATCGAGTGATCGCATTGTGTTGCGTTTGAATTATAGCAAACGATTCAATGCGCAGAGTCTGTTGGTTTTTTTTATTAAACTGAAATATTATTGATGTCAGAATTATTGAAACTTTGTACAATATATAAACAAAAATATCGTGTTCAAATCATATTTTTTACTTCAGATTTAGAAAACGTAATTTACAAAATTTTTGGCAAGCTCTCTGCACGCAGTAAACAAACCAGAGCACTTATATTGTTTAATTTCGGTTTAAATTTTTTCTTTTATTTTTCTCATAAAAGTATTTCTCAGACATTTTTAAATGAAGATGCCAGCGAACATATGTGTGTGTTGTGTCTGCGAAAATGGACGTCAAGCATATCGAGCGACGAGACATAAAATCATTTCATTTTTTATATATAATATTTTTTTTTTTTAGATTTTTCTCTGTGCGAATTTCTGTCTCCAAGTTGACTTGTAAGTATGCAATTTTTAATGCTATTCGTTATAAATACAAACTTATAAACGAATATTCTTTTCTTCCAAATGAAATACGCTATAATTTATTATCTTCAATATTCCACATGACTATATAGTCATGTGGAATATGTAGACATTTTTTTCGTACTCATATGTATGACTTCAGTATTTTATATTTAATGAGAATATATATATTTTTCACCTATTTTCGACTGCATAGAAAGATGCATCTGTAGTACATTTAAAAATGAGTGGAAGATCAAAATGTGTACTCAAACAAATTTTCACGTTCTAATTAGTTATCCTTTTTTTCAACGCTTAGAGTCGCTGTACGGCCAAAGAGGCAGTGGGCTCCCATTTTTGAATATTGTGGACTGCACAATAAATTCCAAATGAAATCGAAAGGAAACCGTGAACAACGTAAATAACATTTCCACTTGGCTTTCTTTCCTAAACATTTTTTTTTGTTTGTTCATTCTAAGTTCGGCCATATTTTTTCAACTTTTTTGTTCATGCTGAGACGAACAATTTGTAATTTTGTACATTTCATTCGCATGCACATCATTAACATCCACCGATTTGGAAATGAGACTCAAACTCTTCCAACAAGCTTCAGTGATGATGAAGCAGAAATGGAAGGACGATTGCTGGCGCATCATTAGAGCATCATTGAACAACGTTGTGCCTTGAAATTTACTTACGCTGAGCGTTTCGCCCCTTTGCACACTTTCTGTTTAATTTTTCTTATTCAAGGATGCGGTGACAGCGTAGTAAAAGAAGCACTTGGCGGCTGTAGTGACTTCGGTTTCGGCAACATTTGCGATATCAGCAACAACAACGACGCCTAGAGTCCTTGGCCAATGACAGGAGCTGCAGCAGCCATCCATGCTTAAGGAGTCTGAGACAGGAAAATGTTTTTTCACGATAAAAATGATGAATGACACCATAAATAACGTTGGAGTGCGCCAAAACAGAGGGTTCAGTGGTTGTTTATTTCGATATAAATGTTTTTCTTTTTTCTTCTTTTGCTTCGAATTTTCTGCTTTTAACATTGTATATGCCTTTTCTTTTCTTCGAAAGCTGCCCACAATTATTTCTGTGTATGTATTTTCTTGGGGATAATTATTGGCAAACTTTTGTTTTTTCGTTAATTTGGATTACGGTCTTTGAAGTCAGGAGAAATTTTATCTTTACTAACACGCTTAATTTTGCAGTTGGGTCTCTACAATAAAAGGTACTTGTATTTATTCATTTTAACCAGAAACCAAGAATATAAAAAAAATTAATTGAATTTTTTTTAAACGTAAAATTCCAACTTTAAAATTCTAAATCGATATATATAGTTGAGAGTAGAGCCTTTACGGGTAATATCAGTTAGCGAGAAATCTTGTAAAGCACTAAGGAAAACCCGTGGCCGAGGAAATAAATTTTAAAGTAAAAAACAAAAAAAAAACGAATAAATCGCATAGCAACAAACAGACGGACAGACAGACGGACATGGCTAGATCGATTCGTCTCATCGAGCTGATGAAGAATATATATACTTTATGGGGTCTCCGATGCCTTCTTCAATGCGTTACAAACTTTTAGACAAACTGAATATACCCGTTTACACTATGTGTAACGGGAATAAAAACCATCGCTTCAACAAAATACCGGATTATATGGGTTCGGGGAATATACCTATCCATCCCTCCTCTTGGTTGTCATAATTATAGATTCTGTAAAGCTTATACATTTTTAGCAGCTCAAGGATGCCCGTCTATTTATCCATCCGCCCGTTTGCATTTTCATTTTTTGTTATTTATTCGTTTTGTTTGGAAGATATTGATTTGGATTTTTAAACTTGATCATTAGTTGGTAGTTACACCTTTGTGCCCACCTTTAAGGATTGCTCTAATACAATTTTATACATTTTTAATTGGTAAAAATTGTTTTGTGTGTGAACCAAGAAATAAATCATTAAAACGTTAAGATTTTATGGTAAATATAGTAAAGAAGAACTTCTATATTATATACTGTTTATGAAAACAGATCATCTTGAATTCATTGCAAGTGTTTGCAAGAAAATTCCTCCGAATCGGACAGATACTTAAAAAATTTTGTGAATTGGTCGTAAACTAAAGTAACTATATACTATACATACCCTAAGCAAGGTGCACCATAAAACCGATCATAAATTCATCGAATATTAAAAAAAAAAAACAACTCAATAGATTTCAATGAAATTTCATAGATGTGTATTTTTAGGTCCAACTTAAAAGAATAGATATATGAAGTTTTGGTAGAATGGGCGGTGGGCGTGGTCGCCATAGAATCGATACAGACATTCATCGTATTTTTACAAGCATTTGAGGGAAATGAAATATATATACATGTAAACATGTAAAACATGTAAACATGTAAAACGAGGATATTCATTTAGTGGCATTAAAAACGAGAATCTATTGTCCTTTGCGTACTTATGTTTAAATACTGGTTTAAAGCCAGTGAAATTCCCATTCGAATTTCATATCTGCTGAAGATGACTTTAATTAAAGCCGATTTTTAAGAACTTCCTAGCCTTCAATAAAAAAAAAATAACAATAAGAAACCCTAACAAAGAAGCTTAGAAAAGTGAAAGCATGCAAAGTGCTTTGCTTTTTCCTCCGCTTTCTTAATATGTATAATGATATCCTTACAGAAGTCCGCAAAATTTATGTGCAAAGCTGAATTTTTTTGGACACTTTCTGTTAAATTTTTTTCTTTCAGATTCTTTGCATTTTTCTCGTTACAAATACTTTTCACCCTACTTTGTGAAAATTTAGTCTTTTAAGAGAAATTTTCTTATCGTATTTTTATTTTAATGGATTTTTTATCTGCTGATGATGACATTGGCAACGCCATCAAAGGATGCCACATCCAACGTCATCCAAGAAGTTTTCTTAAAGCGACAAACCGCAAAGGACAAAGTGTCAGAGGATGTTTCTCATATTTATGTTTACTCTCAATGCAAGTTGAGAGCGTAGAAATGGGATTTAATAAGCCAACATTTATTCTAGGCATTATTGATGACGGTTAATTTATCGCTGCTTGAATGTATCTAGATACTTCTGTTGTATGAGCACGAGTTCAAAGGCACAAGTGGCTAGCGATTAATGTCTTTATGAGTGTTGTGTATTCTTATGCGGCAAAACTTAAAAGGATTAACTCACACACAAATACGCTTTCATGTGCAAACAGTCAAACTCAAGCTTCTACAATGCAAAACCCGCATTCAGCGTAAACTATTATTCAAATTTTTCGACTGAGCTTGTGAAGAGAGAAAATCCTCGCATTCATATCCATTTCGGTGGTGTAGTAGAAAGGACTGTTTTTAGTTCCCTCGGTTTCGGCACCCAAAGTTGTTGGCCAAGTTGAGTTTGAGTGTTTGTTGCTGCCGTTGTGATCTGCGTTTGCACAAATGCCGCATGTAAATTCTTAAAGTAGTACTTAGCGTTATTATTTATTATTTCAACAGAGTTTCAACACCTCTCAACAAGTTTGTTAGTTTTTATTTTTATTTTTGTGTTGTACTGTTGCACAGTAATGTGTTGCATTTGTTATATTTGTTGCTTTTGTGCCGTCATTTTTATTTCAAAGTGTAGAGCAACAAGGTTGTTCTTGTTGGTTTCAGGAGAAATTTATGAATATTGCATGGTAATAAAGCAAAGAATTTCATTCTGACTGCATCATGGTGTTGCATCTGCCGTGCCACATTTTAAATATTTATAACAATTTTTTTTTTACGTTTGATTTATTTCGATGAAAGTGAAATATTTTCAGTTTAATTATAACTTATTTAGATAATTTTCTTGTACATTTTGTATTGATATTGAAAAATCAAAATATGTTTTTATTCACCTCGCACATTTCAAGTGGTCAAATAACCATACCGACATAAAAAAAAAACTTTATCCTTAACGTTGAAATTTGAAGATACAGGAAATATTGAGCCAACAGAGTTGTATAAATTTCTCTCAAAGACCGTAACATTCTATCTATCTTCGATTTTTAGCTATATCGTTTAAATCAACAAATTTACCAATTAATGGCTTCAATTGACTAATATAAGGTTGGCGGAAATAGCTGTAGTTCAAAAAGTGAAAGAGAGACACATTTTTTTTTCCTAAAAAAAGTCGGCAAAACTATATTTTTTTTTGTTTTGAACAATATAAGTCCGTTCTTGAGCCAATTGTGAGTGCTGTTGCTTATATTAAGTTTACATAATATTTGGAGTTGTCATAAAAATGTTCTAAATAGTAGCCATTGGTCGAAAATGCTAAAAGGGTACGAACTCTTTGTGGTTTAGGCTTGCATATAGCGGTCGTTCTTTCAAGTCGATGTACATGTAGCCAATGAACTTCCTCTGATCGATATTACTATTTCACTATGACAGAAAAACACAAACTTTTATTTATAAAGATAGACTGGCTTGTACCCGAAATTAAGCCGCACACTTATTTAAAAGTGATATATAACCTATTTCCCATACATGTGATTTTGGTTGTTTGTATGAAAAAACCATGGTGCCATTCCCATTGTTAGGTAAAGCCCCCAAACAAACCTGTCGCCAGTTTTCAGTATTCACTCCAAACTGAATAAAAACACTTCTAATCCAAGATATGTCTACATAGGATATTTAGTAAGGATCAGGCCAGTATAGAACATAGCTCCAAAGCAAACCTAGAGATTATTTTCGAATTTTTATATAAGAAAAACATTTTTATACCCGCCACACATAGTGTGAAGGGTATATCCGTTTGTCGGAAAGTTTGAAACGCATTAAAGGAGGCGTTGGAGACCCCATAAAGTATATATATTATTGATCAGCTCGACGAGACAAATCGATTTAGCCATGTCCGTCTGTCTGTCTGTCTGTCTGTCTGTTGCAATTTGTTATTCTCTGAAAGTTTTAAAGATATTGACCTGAAATTTTAAGCTTAAGCTTTTTATTATTATAGCCTTTATACAAACTTACCATTTTTTTCGATTTTTTTACGAAAATGGTTATTATTTATGAATGTATTTACAACAAATTGGGTAAAAACACTTCTATAGGCATCAAATATCAAAAGAAAGGTGGCACACCTATTTTTTCATATGGCCCCCATACAAACCTAGCGCACATTTTTTCAGATTTTGTATGAAAATAATTCTTATATATGGTTTTATTTACTCTAATCTGTGTTAAAATACTTCTACTGTTATCCTATGAATTTACTTGCGATATGACAAGGATCGTGCCACTATAACATATATACCCCATACAGACTCACATTCGATTTTTTTTTATTTTTTCAAGAAAACGATTAAAGTTTCGTGTAGCGGGTATTTGAGCTTCGGTTTTACCGAAGTTAACGTTTTTACTTGTTTTATTTGCTAATTCCTTCATATATGTTGAAAACTTTTGTTTTGGTGGTCTATGTGTACAGTAGAGATTTGCTAAGGATCATGTAACTATAGCATATGCATTGAAAAAAGACTAGGTCACTATATCATATAGTTTCAATACAAAGTCACCTCAACTTTCTGAGTTTTTGTCTGCTTCTGAAACAATGATTGCAAGGATCTATTGTAGCAGTGCGTTATACTTTATGTAAACGTTTTACTAGTTCTCCAAAACGAAGTAATTTACTCATAATTGCAAGTGCGTTAAACATCCAATATTCTGCATTTATTTTAAAATTAAAAATTATTTTTTACTATTGAATGGATCCTTTTAAAGTTATTATTTTTTTTTTTGGTTCCTTACCGATTGCCCTAAAGATTTTAAAAGGTTTGCAGTGGAGTTTTAAAAGAAATCACAGCACAAAGCTCATAAAACTTGACTAAATATGTACAATATGGTTTTAATTTGTATTTTTATTTTAAATTTGGGCTTAGAATCAAACTCTGTCGGTTTCTATATGTAGCAACATATCAAAACCGCGAAAAGATTTATGCAGCAAATAATTAAACAATGCGGAAAATCTAAAGCGAACGAAGCCGTGCCGAATCCAAATGCGTACAACCGCCATAATCATTTCAACAAGAATAATTTTAACAATTATGTATTAAAATTATTCAAACACGATGACAATGACAACGATGACAACGGAGTGGCACCCTGGATGATGATGACGATGATGGCAAACGAACGACAATTATGTAGTTTGCTGTTGCATGTTCTGCCTCGGCCCGTTGTCTGTCTGTCTGCTCATTTGTCTGTCCCTTGTTTTTCTCGCTGATTGTCTCTTTGTTCAAAGGACAAAAATTTTTTCAGCTTATTTTATGCGCGACTGCAAGTGTGGTTAAAAATTAATACGCGGAAGGATATGGCAGACAATTCGTTTTTTTAACGTATTTCATTTCGTTTGACTTGGTTTGGATTTTTAGTCTCATACCGATTTTATCCTGCCAGGATACTGCACCGTTGCGTTTCATTTGTTGAACGCAAAACGCCTCTGAGTGTCATAAACAGAGAATAAAATGACACAGAATAAAATCAAAGTAAAAAACGAATTTTAAAAACATTTCATTGAGGATGCTCATGAAAAATTTACATTTGAATAGACTCGCTGACGAGGATGCGACGGGATAGGAGGTCGTTGTCTCTGCGCGGTTCACTCTCAGATTGATTTTTCTATATATTGTAATTTATTTTAGTTACTGCACTGCAACCACTAGCAGGATGTTGAGACTCCTCCGCTGTTGCAACAATAGCAGCTGGAAGTATGCCTCCGTAAACTTTTATGTGGCGTATTGTTTTAACTTTCTGAATTATGGATTTTATGTTGAATGAATTTTAATGAGCCGAATGGATAAATTATTCTTAAATCAAAAAAAAAAAAAAAAAATACATTTGAAAAGTCTTAATTTAAGATAATTTTTTAAGTAGCTTTAATTAAATTGAATCTAAAATCTTCATTTTCATGCCAACAGCATCCATTATGCGACACATTTCCCAAAAGAGGTTGGCAAGAGGAGTGATGGGGAAGCTTGTGACTTGTTCCATCGTTTGTTTGTTCGTGTAACTCTGAACTGAATGCACTCGCTGCCATTTGCCAAATGAATTTTTTACGTTCATCCTGAATAGAGCATTCAGTTGTCTCTTCTTTGGCAAAATTAATTTGTTGTCCGGCACGCGAAACACGCTTCATATGTTCGACTTTGCTATTGTTCCGGGCGTTTTCCCGTTGCGCTGGACATAATTATTGCATTGCGATCACATGTAACCGCTGTGGTTCCATGTATGCAGTTATTTTATACCCGTTACACATAGTGAAAACGGGTATATTCAGTTTGACGGAAAGTTTGTAACGCAATGAAGGAGGCATCGGAGACCCCATAAAGTATATATATTCTCGATCAGCTGTCTGTCCGTCTGTTTGTTGCTATGCGATTCGTTCAATTAGTTTTAAAGATATTAAACTGAAACTGTAAACTTAAGCTTTTCTCGGCAACGACTAGGCTAAGTTCGAGAATGAGAGTGCCACGCTCATTTTTAGGTATAGTCCCTATACAAACTTACCTTTTTTTTATTTTCTGTATAAAAATAGTAATTATTTGAGCAGGTATTCAATCCAAATTAGATAAAACCACTTTTTTTGTCATCCAATACCAAAACCAAGGTGCCAAGCCCATTTTTAGGTATAGCCCCTATACAAACTTACCGTTTTTTTTATTTTCTGTATAAAAATAGTAATTATTTGTGCAGGTATTCACTCCAAATTGGATAAAACCACTTCTTTTGTCATCCAATACCAAAACCAAGGTGCCAAGCCCATTTTTAGGTATAGCCCCTATACAAAATTTCCGCCCATTTTCGAATTTTTGTATGAAAATGTTTATTAATTATTCATGTATTCACTCCAAATAGGGTAAAAACACTTCCTATGTCTTCCAATGTGTGGCAAACTTACCGACCATACTCATATATTTTCGTGTTAATCTGTTTTTCCCTTGATTGTTTTTGATTTCAATGGTTTGTTCACTTTTTTTTTGTTTTGTTAAAATTCTGTTGTTATCTCAAATAGAAAAAGTCGGAATAAATCTTAACATCAAAAACATAATCGGGATTATTTTCTTGCTGTGAAATTCAAAAACTTTATCAATAGTACCACACAAAATCTATTTTCGTTGGTTTTTAATATCTTCTAAAATTCAATGAAATAATGAATATAATTCACAAACATAAAAATATCAAGTGCGGTGTATATTTTATTTCATTTTTAAATACTGTTTCAACTAGGTGTGAATTATGTTCATTATTTCATTGAATTTTAGAAGAGATTTGAAACCAACCAAAAGACAGTTTGTATGACACTACTGACAAAGTTTATGAATTTCACAGTAATAAGTCGAATAAAATGCAACTTCTTCATAATTTTTTATTATATTTCAGGTAATTTGATTTTTGTCTCTTAGCATATACGCCCAGCTTTATATATCATTTGGAGTTAATATGACACAAATCAAGTACAAATACTTGATTTAAGTTCTATTTTTCAATATCCAAATTTTTATTTGTGATCTTATAGGCGGCCAATTTTAAATATGATTACAAAATGGGCTTAATTGTAGAAAGCTGAAACATGATTTAGTTTCGATATCTATTATTTTAATCTCAAATGGGACTGATTTCAAAACAATTTAATTTAAATAAAGATTAAATTATAACATATACTATATGTCATATATGTATGTACACTAGAATGGTCCTAAAATGTATGGAAAATGATGTTTTGCAAAATTTTTTTTAATTATTTGCATAAAAATGATGAACGAATTGTTTTTCAAGTTAAATGTTTTTCAAGTTAAATCATGTCAAATCTACTTACAACAAGAAATGTGTACTTCAATAACAAAGCCGATTTTTTGATGGTAGCTAAAAGAGAACATTTTCTTTCGTTCTTAAATCTTTTAAATGTTAAATGTTTTATACTCAATTTACGTGCAACACATACTGTAGACGGGACTATCATTTAAAATAGACATCGTAGACCCTATAAATTCTTGATCAGTACGACGAGATGAATCGATCTAGCCATGTCCGTCTATCTATCCGTTTTAATGAATTTGAAAATTGTAGGTATAGCCCCCATACAAAGCCACCGTCCATTTTCGAGTTTTTGTATGAAAATAAAAAACCACTAAAACATTCATATTTTCATTTCCTTATTTGTTTGCTTATCACGTGGACAATTTGGAAAACATAAAAAATTGATACTTCGAAAAACATCGATTTAAATAAATTTTTAAACAATCGCAAATTAGGACATTCTGTTAGGTGTGTTTGAAAGTATTAAGAAAATTTGGAGAGGGGCTTTTTGAAACTTATTTTTATGGTTGTTTTGATTTTGATTGTTGTTTTAGTTGTTAGCATACAGACGGATCAAAGGTTTTTTTCATAAATCGAAAAAAAAAGGCTCAATAATGCTTTACGAAGTTGTAGAGCAAAGGATTTAGTAAAAAATAAACTATTTATTTTTAAATTGAAATCGTTGACATCAAGCCAGTTGAGCGTCCGAATCATAATTTGTTCCGAATAGTCTCGCTCTACCCAATAAGTAATTCTGAAAAATTCTTTAAATTACCTAATTTGTAGTTTTCGTCTCCTTCAATTTAAGAGCTTTTCATTTTGACTTCTTCTTTTTTTATAATTTGCAGACCTACATTTTTCCTACTTTATGCCAACTTAAGTAGGTGTTGCACTAGTATTGGCCTAACCAAATGAATGTGTTTGAGTGTTGTGGATGGGCGATTCTACTAACCCCTCCCCACTTGTATCCGTATTCATACAATCGAATATACAGCTGCCAGGCAAAGTGAGCCGCGTGGTGTGGTTTGTCTTGCTTCGAAGATGAATGTGCCGCAGCTCTATAAATATGTATGGGATGCTATATATTAAAACCGACTCCGGATCCAACTCTGACTCCGTTGCCAGGTCCCCCAAATAGAACAGAACAGAAAAACTAATTTCGAAAAATGCCAAAAGAAAACGAAGCAAGCAGTCTACGGAAAAAAAGGCAGCTGAGCAAGGATACAAGAACAAGAAAGGACATTTGTGCTATTGTGATGGAGAAGGCTGTTATTGCTCCAGCCAAATGCTGCCTGGTTTTGAGTTGGGGGTGGTTGGGCCGTTATTTTTTTTTTTTTTGCTTGGCAGACTGACAGTGCGAAAGGCGAGTGAGGAATGGGGGACGAAGCACAAGGGTAATATAACACAACAAAATGCAATAAAGCATTTTGTGGCAACTTCAAGAACAGAGTGAATGGAATAGAAAGAGATGAACACAATACAACAGATGCTGATTAAAGGTGTGCGGTTGACGGTGAGTGGCAGTCGTTGATGGAGGATGGAGAACTTATGGTGGTTGTTGGAGCTATCCTTGTTGAATGCAGTGCATCCCTAACAATATGTACATTTATATATGAGTGAAAAAAACTCGACAGAAGAATGAATGAACATCATTCAGTAGACGACCTTCTTCTTCTTCCCTTCTCTACCGCTTATGATGCTGCTCTACCGTCAATAGTGCTCTGTGAGCTCATTTAAATTGCGTATGCATTTGTTTGGGGCAATTCACACTTGAATGCTAAAGTAGTTAGATAGAGTAATACCTCGTTTCTCTGAATGGTTTAGCTTCGAGTAATTTGGTGCTTCTAATGAACTGTGCGCATTCATTCGGTTTTATACAATTCGAAGTGGCATAATTGGAATACGTTTGAACACTTAAAAAAATGCGAAAGAAGTCATAAACTGACTATTTGCATTTGTTATAATTAACTAATGCATCACTCAATATAATAATGAATATATAGTATAAGCACCAGTTTTCCCTCTACAATTTAAGAGAATTACGCCATCTAGTTTCAGCTATTTCATATTGATCGTTTTCTTTAATCTTCAAATATTTGAATAAAAATTTTGATAATATTTGATTATACATAAATTGGGTACGTTTAGCGAATTTTTTGAAAGTATTACAAAATCGGTAAAATATATTTTGAAATCGCTGATATTTTGATTCGAATTTCGAGTAAATTGGGGTCAAAGTCATAAAAAAACTCTTTTGAACCACTATAAAAGAAACGCCATATGATACAACTCTGAAAAAAAAAGAGAATTTTTCCAGAGTTATTTTTTTAATATAAAACTAAATAAATTGTTATTGGAATTTGTTATTTGGTTTGTATTATATCGCGTAAATTTGTTAAAAACTGTAAAAAATGTGCTTTTTAACGACTTACGAATAAGTTACTCGAAATTGAGATGTTATAGAAAAATTTAGATTTCAGATTCATTATATACCGAAAGAATTGTTTAAGGATCAGGTGGACATTATCTGTTAACAATCGAGAAAGCAAATTTTGTCGAACTGTGTAATCAATAACACGGTCCATCAACTAAGCGGACAAAAAAATATATATGTACCATATTGTCCATTGGGTCTGAGTGGAAGTTTTTTCAAAATTGAAATCTTATTAATTAAATTAAATGTAGGTCAGCAACTCTTAATATACATATTTTAACTTGTAAAAAAAATGGTTATTATGCCATCGTGGAGATATGGGATACAACTGTGGGGCACTGCCTCGAAAACCCATATTGAGCGTGTACAAAGAATGCAAAATAAGACTTTACGATGTATCTGTAATGCCCCGTGGTTTGTTCATAACACGGTCATTAGCAACGATTTAGATGTGCCATCAGTGTTTGATGAAGTAAATCGACACAGCTCCAGATACAACGATCGTCTACGTGATCACATTAACCCATTGGCTTCGGCTCTCGCTGTCAACACCTGCAGAAGGCGCCTCAAGAAACTCCACACAGACGATCTACCTACGCGGCAATAGATCCTAATCCAGACGACTTGCCAACACAACGTTAGACTCAAATATTGATATATTTTTGAATATATTGTAGGCATTGTAATTAGTAATTACTTAGCATAATATCTCTGTCATTTTTGATTCTTTTTCAATAATGTGTTTAAAGTTGCTTCAGTGGGATGCTCAACACAAATAACTAAATAAAAAAAAATAAAAAAAAAATTAATAACTTTTAAAATAAATAAATAAAAACAATGTCTGGGGTGGTCGATAGGTACCCATAATTTATAATTGCCCATCGAAGGAGTAACCATTTAAAGCGATTGGCAATCAAAACGGATGATAAAAGTAGAAATAAGGATAAAAATTCCAGACTTCAATTGCTTTTAGCTCTTCACTGCAGTACCTTAAAATCTAAAAGAATGCAATATGTACATCATGTTTGAAAACATCCAACAAATGCCCATCTTTAGCAATGATGCAAAAAAATTTACGTTTCCAACGTATCGTCGTCCCGCGGAGTTCATAAGCGATATTTCGTAGCGAATATTGGTCTTCAAAAAACTCCGCAAAAAGAAGTTTGTCGGCATCAAATCAGGTGAGCAGCCAGTCGAAATCTCCGTTTTTCGTCGGGCAAACATTGTGCGCAGTAGCGTCATTGTTTTTCGGTTTGTTGAATCCAGAAGTGGTTCATTTCATTTTCATATAAAGGATGGTTAAATTTCAAGGGCCGATGTTGATATTGAATAAAACATGAACTATTTATGAAATTATTGACATTTCTTTTTATTATGATATATTGGTACGACTCAACAAAATATCGACCAAATGGCCGCCACGGCTTCGGCGGCACACGTCCATCCGATGATCTAAATTTTAGATGACGCTGAGGCATAATTGATTTGATTTGATTTATTGGTTCGACTTTCCTAGTGTTACAAGTTATAAACTTATAAATTAATACACTAGTCACGACATGAAAAAAAGTAAGATAATAATAAATTATTAATAATAATAGTTAATTAATTAATTAAATTAAGATAAAAATTAAACTTAAGATTAAGATTAACAATAAAAAAAAAAAAAAAAATAAATAAATAAATAAAAATACATAAAATAGACATCAGATTACAAATACAACACAAAATGTTTTACATAAAGTTTATTACTTATAGCTAGATGTGTGTGCTAAATCAAAAATTAGGATTTAGGATTGAAGATAAAAATTTTAGCTTTGTTTTAAATTGCGTGGCACTATTAATTGCTTTGAGATAATGTGGTAAGTAGTTCAAAAAGGGGGACCATATATGAAAAATTGTTTTTCAGAGCTTGCTAGTTGATATCTCGGAGTGACAATATTCAGCGTTCTACTGGACTGAGCAAACTTTAAATGTTGATACAAATAGGAGGGCTCTTTTGTATGTATAACCTTATGCATATAGATTAGAGTTCTTAGATCCATCCAAGATCTCATTGAAAGCCCATAAATTTGCCCTGCAGCTTGGGTTATTGTTTCTCTTCGACCTATTGCATAAACGTATCTGGCTATATTATTAAATGCTACTTTTAATCTCTGCTGGCTCTCAGCACTACAGTTACTAAAAACTTCAACACCATAGAAAAGGGTTGGTAACAAATATGTTTTTGCAACAAGGAGTCTAAGTTTCGGAGGTATATAATATTGTGTAACCCACAATGATCTTAGCAGACCATACACCTTTCCTGTTGATTTGCTAATGTGGTCATCCCAAGTTAGATTTTTGTTGAATGTAAATCCAAGGTTATTAGCGTTTTCGACATAGTCAATTTCGCAATTCTCAATTTTAATTTTCTCTAAGGATATTGTGTTTAATTTCTTTTTATAAATCACTATACATTTAGACTTGGAGGGATTAAGACACAAACCATTTCTCTTAGCCCATTCATTAACTACATTAAGCTCGCTATTACATACATGAATACACTCATTAATACGACTTAAAGGACGACACACATACAATTGAACATCATCGGCATACATGTGGACTTCACTTTCACTAAGCACACTAGGTAGGTCATTTACATAAAGACTAAATAGAAGAGGCCCAAGTACCGATCCCTGAGGAACACCACATTTAGTTGATAAAAATGACGAAGCATCAGATGGTGTAACAACTGATTGTCGCCTTCCACTGAGATACGAACATATCAAATTTGTTGCTGTGGTCGAAAAACTATATAACCGATATAATTTGGTTAAAAGTATTTCATGGTTTACAGTGTCGAATGCTTTGCTGTGGTCAAGTAGTGTAAGAAAAGTAACATTATTGGTGTCCATATTTTTCGAATGTCCTCAGAAATTTGAATGATTGCTGAAGTACAACTTCTATTTTTCCTGAACCCTGATTGTTTGCTGGAAAGCAAAGAGTGTTTTTCTAAAAACAAATTAATTTGATTGGCTATTAACTGTTCAAAGACTTTTGACAGATACGACAGAATTGAAATTGGCCGATAATCGTTGTTAGCTTTAGGTATTGGCGTAATTTTAGCCTTTTTCCAGTTGTCAGGAAACGTTGAAGTTGTGAGTGCAGTATTAAATATATATGTAATAAGTTTGAGTATCTTTGGTAATATTATTTTTAAGAATTTTGGATCAATATTGTCAAGTCCCATTGAGTTAGATTTACATTTCAAAATAGATTCAAGTACATCACATTCACTAACACATATAAAACTAAAACTAGTATCACAGATGTTGGGTGGTACAGCGTTTAGGTAACTATTGCACAGAGTATCAGGTACTTGTATATGAACAAAGATTTTATTCAGCTCATTCACGTCAATATTTCCTTTAATTGTCGATTTTTGCTTCCCTATGCCCAAATTCTTTAATTCAGTCCAAGTTTTCTTGTTAGATATAGCACTATTCAGTTTGTTGACAAAATAAGCACTTTTGGCAGTCTTAATGGAGTTAGTAACTTTTGATCTTAGTATTTTATATCGTGTATAAAGATTGTCTAATTTATAACGTTTCCACTTATTGTAAGCCTCGTTTCTTAATAGAATTAAGTTTTTTAATATCCATGCTGAACCATGGTTTCTTGTAGGCTTAATTTTTATGCGTCTAGTTGGAACAGTGGAGTTGTAAAGATATGAAATGTTTTTTTCAAGAACTTCTAGCTGAGAATCAACTGACGGAAGATGGTAGATTAAGTTCCAGTTGCAATTATTAAACTCTAAATCTAGCAATTCGTAGTCAATATTTTTAAAATCTTTATAAATTATAAAGTAGTCAGTATGGTCAAAATGAATATCATAAGTCAAGAAAATTAGGTCATGTTTTGAAAACAACGGCTAGGCACCAGACACGTGGTCATATAATATTATTGAGGTTCAATGTCGTTAATGTGCCGAATTATCTCATCCTTTAGCTCTTGAATTGTTGTTGGCTTATTGGCGTACACCTTTTCTTTCAAATAACCCCAAAGAAAGAAGTCCAACGGTGTCAAATCACATGATCTTGGCGGCCAGTTGACATCGCCGCGACGTGAGATTATTCGGCTATCAAATTTTTCGCGCAAAGAGCCATTGTTTCGTTAGCCGTGTGGCAAGTGGCACCGTCCTGTTGAAACCACATATCGTCTACATCCATATCTTAAAATTCAGGCCACAAAAAGTTTGTTATCATCTCACGATAGCGAACACTATCCACAGTAATTGCCTGGCCAGCCTCATTTTCGAAGAAGTACGGCCCTATGATGCCGCCAGCTCATAAACCGCACCAAACAGTTACTCTTTGTGGATGCATTGGTTTTTCGACAATCACTCTTGGATTCTCATTCGCCCAAATGCGGCAATTCTGCTTATTGACGAATCCACTGAGGTGAAAATGTGCCTCATCACTGAAGATGATTTTCTTCGAAAATTGATCATCCACTGTTGCCATTTCTTGCCACCATTCTGACCATTGACGACGCTTGAAATGGTCAAGAGGCTTTAGTTCTTGAGTCAATTGAACCTTGTAAGCGTGTAAATGGAAGTATTTATGCATAATACTCATCAACGACGAGCGTAAGAGGTGCAATTGTTGGGCACGACGACGAGTTGAGGTGGACGGCTCTTCAGCCACACTATCGCGAACAGCAGCAATATTTTCTGCAGTACGAGCTGTACGAGCATGCACTGGTGTTTTCACATCTCCTACAGACATTTGGACGATTAAATTGACCGAAAAAATCACGAAGTGCACGATATGCATTTTGATTTGAACGCCCATTTTCATAATAGGCCTGAATAACTTTAACGCGTTGCTCGATTGTGTATCTTTCCATGGTTCAAATTGAGTTAGTCTGAAGTTGAAAACTTGACGTTTAGGTGTGGTTCACATTCAACATCGGCCCTTGAAATTTAACCACCCTTTATATAGTATACTATATGAGTATTTGTAGATGGTTAAGAAAAATGTTTTATTGTATTTTTGTTTTTGATCAATCAAAAAAACGGTTATTATCTCGATGCATATCAAATCAACAAGAACCATTTTGTCTGATAAATTTTCGAATTAGAGTGTAGCAAGCCTTAGTTTTTGAGAGTGATTACAATATTATATTAGAAAGTTAAATTGTAAGAAATAGAAACAAATTGAGAGTACAGAATATTGAATGTTGAATTTACCTTAGAAACAAGATAAAATAATAAAGGCTTCATAAGTAAAACAATAATAATCGGTTTCCATGCATATGTACTCTTCTTTTTCAAATTTGCTTAAAGAAACTCAAATATGTGATTCTTGCTGGCTAAAATTTATATTTAAGTTTAAAGTTTTAAAGGAAATCATTTAAAAACTATTTTTACTTGAACTTTGGGCGTGCTACAAAAAGCATTTAAAATCTCGTTAAATTCATAAAGTGGTTACCGCCCAATTTTATAAGATGGTCACATCTGGTAAAAGTCTTTTCTGTTAAAGCATATTTAACTCAGAATAAGCGAAGTCTGTCGTTTGGATGAGTGCTTCATTTGTAAAACATCTTGCGCATCCTTGACAAAAAAAAAAAAAAAAAAAAACAAAAAAACAACAGCAGCAATATGTCAGTCTCAATTTTTTTTTAGCATCCTTGTCTGCTGCAGGAGTTTATTTCACATCTTCAAATGTTCGTGTCTCGTTATTTCTTATGCTGTTCTATTCTACAACTGGTGAAGTTTTCCTTTTTGCAATTTTTGCAACAACCATTCTGGAATTTAGATGAAGCAAATTCGCTGCCGACGAACAAATAATTCATTTGCTCGTTGGTTAGCGTCAGAATGGTCAGAGGTGAGACACTTTGCTTAATTTCCTTAAATTTCTTGTATTTCGTGTACTTTTTAGAACTTTTTAAATAATTTTTTAATAGGTTTTCAAATATCAAAATCCACATTCTTTTAAGTTTTATTTTAGATTTATTTGATATAGGTTATTTAGTTTTTTGTTTTTGAAAAAAGAAATGAAAAAAAAAGAAAAAAAAAAAAAAGGACAAAAAAAAAAAAAAATACGAAAGTAAAAACAGAAAACAAATAAAACATTTTATATAATCTTAGGAAATATATCACACTTAGCGTGGCAGCCGCCTTCTCTTCCACCCGTGCACCCCAGCTTTCCATTACTAAAACTTCTCGCGATCGAATCCGAATCCAAATTCGATTCCCGGGGTGATTTTTACTTCTTTGAAACGTTTATTATTCATTCCGTCTTGACTTTCATAGAATAAACGAAAGTTTTTTTTTCCAGCTTGGCCATTGTCTGCCCGTCCAGCTGTCGGTGCGTCCTTCGTCGCTGCTTGGCACCATCTTGCGCCTTCGACATGGTCGTTTCACTGAATCTTGAATCGTTGCGTAGTGGTGGCGTGTTGGAGTGGCAATGGCGATGGTGGTGGGTTGTTGTTCAACATTTTTTGTACGTGAGAGAAAAAAAGAACGAAAAAATTACCCTCGAACATATTAAATTGCGAAATGCTGAAAATGCTTTATGGCTTTTCAGTTAGATTTATTTCCATTTTGTATGTTTTATTTATTTATTCGCCGATGTTGATACATATTTATGTGCGTGCCATGTGACTATGGAAGGGTGTGTATGTGTGTGCCTTTTCTTTCTACCCCCCATAAAATATTTCGAATAAACCGGAAGGGTGGCGTGGTTGAATTTGGATTCGGATTCGGTTTCAGATGTGCCAAATATGGTTGAAGAATGATAGCGAAACTAATCGAAAAATAATTGGATGGATGCTGCTGATGTTCTTGTTTTCATCTTCTTCTTCTATTTTTTGTCATAGTTTTTTTTTTTTTTTTTTTTTTTTTTTTTTTTGTTTGTTTGTCTGGAAAATGGAAAAACTTTTTGAACCATCTGAATTGAAATTCCCAAATGCGTAATAATGCTTAAACAATTTTGAGCAGTTTTCGTTTAAGTTACGCTCCGAAATAACAAAAGATGTTACTTTAATTTATTTCTCGTTTAACCATTCGAATTTGTTAAACGTTAATTTCAAAACAATTAAAAATTTAAGAAAAAATTAATATTATGATATTTGCCGTAAAAAGGCAGAACAAATATTCTTCAAATAGATAATAACTTCGAAGGGTACAAAGAATTTTTTAAATAAAAAAATTTTACTCGTAATAATATGGGTATCTTTAAAGTAAGTAAAATAGTAAGTAAGTTTGACGTGTGGAGTTTTTAAGTTGGAAAATCAAGAATTTTATTCATTCTCTCAGTTTCAAAGATAACGACCAGAAATTTTAAAGATAAGCTTTTGTCGGTAAAGACTATATTTACACATTCGGTTGAACCTAAGCTCAAATACCCGACCCACGACACTTTTAATAGTTTATATGTTCACCAATGGCTTATATAAAAATTAAAGGTTGATGGGAGTCAATGATCTGGTACAACCTAAGTAAAGACACAATATTAGAACTCATAAAGAAAGCAATAATTTTTTTGAAAAATTTAGAAAATGGGTGACAAGTTTGTATGGGGGCTATTTGTTTAATAGCCTGACCTTTCCCATTATGGGAAGTGTATACTTTTCCAAAATTTAATTGAATTCATTCAGAAATAATATTTTTCATGCAATATAATTTCATACAAAAAATCGAAAAACGGAGGTTGGTTTAAATTGAACCTAATCCTAAAAATGGGCGGAGAACCTTGGCTCTGACATACAAACAATAGAATAGTATTTTTCTTCGATAGCATTCCGACGACAACACTGTACAATTCGTTGATGACGTTTTCATACAAATATCGCAGTTGATTGGATTACAAGACTCCATGCATGACATGCCTTGCAATTGCTTTAACATATTGTGTATTATAAAATCGTCAATGGTAACACAACCATCTTCATTCCACCTATCAGTCATACGTGACTTAGTCATAAAAGAAAAATTTTCTCGCTGGGGCGTATACTCTGATCAGAATATATATGTATACTTTATTGCGTTACAAACTATCCGACAAACTGATAATACCCGTTTACACTATGTGTCTAGGATATAAAAATATACATTTATGAAGCTATTTGCTTTAAATTGTATGCAGTATACAGCTTTATTCGTATAAACAGTATTTGACAGTCCCTATAGCATATAGCCCTTATACAAGCTCGCTCCAAAACGTTGAGTTTGTGATTTCAAGAAACCTTTTTGTTCGTTTATTATACCTGTTACACTAGTGTAAACAGGTATATTCAGTTTATCGGAAAGTTTGTAACGCATTAAAGGAGTCATCGTAGACCCTATAAAGTATATATATTCTTGATCACCTGACGAGACGAATCGATTTAGCCATGTCCGTATGTCTGTCCGTCTGTCTGTGTGTTGCTGCGCTGATTATTCGCTCAGTTTTAAAGATATTGGGCTGAAATTTTATACTTCAAGCTTTTCTAGGTCCTGTGTACTTTCTATGTTAAAATCAATGTGCCACGCCCACTTTTAGATATTGCTCCCATAGAAAAGAATAACATTTTGTCAAGTTCTTATAAGAAAAAAATTTATTTATAAAGCAAATGGCTTTAAATATGGTACAAATGCTTCGTATATTAAGCCAAATTTTTAGTTTAAAATTGGTCCAAATCGGACCGCGAATTCCTAAATTTTTAAGAATATATTTAATTTGCTTAGTATTTTGAAATAAAATTTAATACAAACGCTGCAACGAAGGTCTATCCACGTCAAATGTTGTGTAACAGGTATATAGTATAAACTTCGGTCCAACCGAAGTTAACTTTTTTTCTTGTTTTTAAGTTGCCTAAATTTGTATTTATGTTGGTCCCTATGTTTTCGAAATCGATTTTACGTGTATGGTAATTATAATTTTATTACCTATGTATATACATATGTAGACAGTAATGTAAGGTGTGATGGGTATTAAAACGTCTGTTTTATTGAGTTGAACGATTTTTTATTAGTTTTTACAATTATTATTATTGTTAAATTTGATTTTTAAAATATACACTTACCTACTTTTGATTTACAATTTATGATTGTTGGGACGAACTAAAATTATACAAATTATTATACAAATTTTTATTGTTTGCATTGCTGACTCCATAGCAGCAATAACATCGAAAAAGATATTATGCTCTACAGCTACTATACTCCTGCTACAGCTTTAAAAAGTAAAGCGTGGAGTAGTTGCACAAACTTTGAACAGCAGGCTCTGCTATTACTATTTTTGTTAGTACTATTTTTTTTTCATAGCTCGGTGTAAAAGCAGACCAAAAATTAAAAAAAGGGCTTTATACATTCGGAGCAGGAGCAACAATTTCAAAGTAACGTCTAATACGGTATTAGTATGGTAAGTTTTTGAAGATATTGTGCTAATATTTTAATCTTACACTTTTTGAACGATTTTCAAAAATTTAAAGTTTCCGCACGGAAAACGTGATGTTGATGTTAAAATTCTTTATATTGCTATCTGGAAAATCTTATTACGTCCGGGCTAAGCATTTAGAATAGGAAAATTATAGAAATTGAGTATATTTTTCTAATTTTTCACATTTTCGCTAATGAAATCCATTTTTTTGATTCTGAAATGTTTTAAATCAAAAATGCATAAACTTACCTGCCCAACAAGATGAAGAAGTCTGAAATCGATTGATATATGACGAATGGATCTAACCATTTCCGTCTGTCTGACAGTTTGCTTCTACGCATTTTATTTGGTCAAGATTTAATTTGTAATTTGGAACTTGAGCTATTCTTGACAACGACTACTGTCACCTTTGTGGCACCTTTGTTTTGGTATAGACCCCATATAAACTTACCGCACGTTCTTCAGTTTTTGTATAAAAATAGTTATTGTTTATGAATGTATTCAGTTTAAACTAGGTAAAACCACGTATAATGTTAAACCTATATAAACACTACTGATATCAAATACATCGGGCAGCTATAACATATATAGCTCTCATAGAAACTTACTTCCCATTTTCTAATTTTTTTTTTCTAAACTTTTATAGTATCGAGTCATAGACACAAACCTTCTCCAAATTTACTACCTAAGCTACTGATGATCATAAATAAACTATTCAAATTTACGTGTGACGGGTAATTGTGCTTCGGTTCCACCGAAGTTCACGTTTTCCCTTGTTTATTTTGACTTTTTCAAGAGAAAAACTTAATTTAATAATAACCAAAATTTTTCCATCAAAGTTTCAGCACTCACACACTTTCTTTTATTTAAATTTTTTGGTTCAATTTTTTGTTCTCTTCGATTGAAAACTGTGATTAATTTCATAGCTCTTTTCGCTGGATGCTCTTTTTCGTTTGCGACGTTAAGCTTTTGACAAATTTGTTTTCCAGCGCAGTAATCTTCTCTGTCTTGCTATGTCCAATGATGTAAGAAGCTCGTATCAATTTGCAAATGAATCAAAAAATTGCTTGGTGTGACGAAATAACTCTTACGAGGTGTGTTCAAAAGTATCGCATATTTTGTGTTTTTTTTTTTAAATTATTTATTTATTCATGAATATCTATTTTGTCCCCTTTAAAGTAATCCCCTCCCGATAAGAAACACCTATGCCAACGTTTTTTCCAATCCTCGAAACATGCCAAATAGTCCCTTTCCGCTATAGCCATCAGCGCCTTCTTCGATTTAGCTTTTATCTCCTCAATCGACTCGAAACGCATTCCCCGGAGTGGTCTCTTGAGTTTTGGGAATAGCCAGAAGTCACACGGAGCCAAATCAAGCGAGTACGGTGGTTGCGCAATGATGTTCTTTGCATTTTTGGAGAAAAAGTCACGAAGAATCAGTGGAGTTTAAAAAAAAAAAAAATCATCATTTTTGGTACCAATCGAAACTTGACACGTTTGAGGCCCAAAACATCCTTAAAAATTGTATTAATTGATCCTTTCGATACGCCAATTTCATCAGCAATATCTCTCAAAGTTAATCGACGGTGTGCAAGCACTAATTCTTTTACTTTTTGGATGTGAGCATCGTCCGTTGAGGTCGATGGTTGATCAGGGAGCTCTTCGTCTTCAACACGTTCGCAACCTTCTTTCAACAATTTATACCAATCAAATGTTGTTGATTTTGGTAGAGCTCGGTCCCCATAAGCCTTCTTCAACATTTTTATTCCATTTATTCCATTCAGAAAAAAAAATTTGATACACGTTCTTTGATCCATTTTTTTGAATAGGTAAAAATCGAAGACGATCCAAAACACGTGCAAACAAAGCAGCTGTCAACAATTAAGTGAACATTCAAAATGGCCGAGCTTGTCGGCATAAGTGAGAGACATGAGTACCAACCTAACGCCACAAAAAAATCGAAATTCGAATATACGTAACCCGCGAAAATTCAAAATTCGCGATAATGTTTGAACACAGCTCGTATCTTTCTTCAGTTTTGTCATCAAAATTACCTGAAACTTGAACCATATTTTTTGAGATATTAACATATAAAAGATAAAAAGATGTTAAAATTTTTCATAAAGCGAGAGGGCTAGTCAAATGTACATTGATAACCACAAGAACGATAGGAAAACCACGTATTGAGTTTTTAGCAGGGAAGGTAGGTACCAGCAAAATCAAAACAATTCAATCCAATTTGCGTTCGAACGGATACGTTGGGCTTGTTCATTTACGGGCTAACGAGCAGTTTTGTAAATGAATTGACATAGGCACAGACAAATTTGCCCCTGAGCAAAAAGCCGATGTTGCAAAGGGTTTGGTTTACTATTGAAGCAAAATATGTAAGAAGAAAATAAAAACATATTTGTAAAAATGAAAAAAAATGTTCTTTTGATAGATTTTAAATAAAAAAAGTACAACAAAATAAGGAAACATTAAAAAAAAAAAAAGAATTTATAAATCTGATGTGTTTATTTTTTTTTTTATCTAATTTAATTTTTTTATTTTTGGAACGAATTCAACACGGAATATAAAGTGAAAAGAGTAATTGGCAAATCAAAACGTAGAATGTTGGATGATGAAATCTCTATTTATAATTTGTGTAGATCAAAGCGAATGAGTGTGCGGTAGGTTCGTCTTGTTTGAAAGTGGCAACGACTACAACAATAAACTGAAAAATACACAACAATATTTAAAGTAATAAAAATTCCAAAGCATTTTTGCAATTTGGCTGAATAAGCAACAACAAACTTAGAAATTCCTTTCACAAAAAAATAATGAAATAAAATTTACAATAGATAAATCGAGTTGTGTAAAAGAAAAATAAATAAAGCGTTAAAATTGTCCTAAAACTTGCGGTTACGTGTCAAAACTACAACAGCAGCAAATAAACAAGAACGAAAATTACATTTTCAAACTGAAAATAGAGAAAATCTATAAAAAAAAAAAAAACATAAAAAAAGTGAGGGATGCATTTTGACTGCAAATCGCATTCATTTTCTCAACGTTCGTGTGACTGGCGACAAGCCATCTATGGCAATCACTGTCTAGCGGACGAACGGGCCCGGCTACAATGAAATATCTATAAAAAAAAAACGCAAAAAAAAAAAAAAAAAAAACAACCAGAACAACAACATAGTCATAATTTGCCATCAACAATGATGATGAGCAAATTTACATGCAGAGTACAGCAATTGTAAAATTGCAATTGAGCAGCAGCAGAGTGCAACAAGCAAAGCAATCCAAAACAAAGTTGAGTTGTGTCAAAACAAAAAACGCCTCCGACTTGAATGCATCTCATTCCGTACACCCCAAAGTATCTGTCACCCAGTAAAGTGGGACTGTAATGCAACGACAAGTGCAGCCGATGTCAAATACTTTCAAACTCGGTACGCTGCGATGACTTAATTAAAACGTGAGGTAAATGCAGCATGAAAATAATGGAAAACTGACCGAGCTACGATTGCAGTAAGTGCAGGTGTGGAACGAACTTACATATTGAAGACATTCAAAGCTATTGCGACGAAGCGTAGGGGGACTAGGGCAAACGACAAATGGGTAAATTTAGCTCAAGGCATCCAATTCGCAATTCCAGTTATAATTAGTGTCAAAAACCACATTACAACGCAACGCAATGCAACTTAAGGCAGCGCAACATGACTTCTTTTGATGACTTTTGTCCATTCAAATAATCATTTTATACAATTTTTATACCCGTTAAACATAATGTAAATGGGTATATTCAGTTTGTGGGAAACTTTGTAACGCAGTAAATGAGACGTCCTCAACCTCATAAAATATCAGCTCGATGAGACGAGTCGATCTACCCATATCTGCCTGTCTGTCTGTCCGTCTGTTTAATTCAATGCGATTTATTTGGAGAGAAATTAAAATTCGAATCTTAAGCTTTTCTCGGTAGCGACTAGATCAAATGAAAGGACCACGTCTAGTTACTATTGTAAACCCGATACAAACATTTCGCCCATTTTCGAACTTTTCTATGAATATAGGTATTATTTTTGCATGAATTCACTCAAAATTCAATAAAACCACTTCTTATATCATCAATGTCAAAACCAAGGTGTCACGACCATTTTTTAAATATAGCCGATAATTTTCGAATTTTTTATGAATATCTGTGTATTTAGTATAAAATTTATTATCAATATTGTGTCTAAATTTGAGTTGTATCAGACCATTGACCCCATCTCATCTAAGCCACTGATGATCACACATAAATTATTTAAAAATTCCTGTGGCGGGTATTTAAGCTTCGGTTCTACCGAAGTTAGCATTTTCTTGTTTTTGCTGTAAGTTTTCATTTAGGGCAATCAATAGTGTGCTATACTGCCAAGAATAGGAAAAAAAAACAAACGCGTATGATAATTGACTTTTCTCCATTCGTAGAAAGTTTGCAAAACTAATGAGTTGACATTGGGCGACGGCGTTGCTTGCCTGCAGACGTTGTCTAGTCTGTTTGTGCAACGCTTCGCTTGTACATATTTATTCTAGAGCCGCGTACGTGTTGCAATAATCAATTACTAACCGCAACAACAAAAACAACCACTTTAGTTTAGTTGTTGTTTAATTTTTTTTTTATGCAAATCACTTCGCATGCATATCATGCCGCCTCGAAGGCATTCGATGTGCTTTAAATTATATACATCCATACACCTAGTCCCTTTCAAAAACCCCAAAATACGCTGCATCTGACCAGCAATTCGATCAAAAAATTTATAAGTATGAACATTTTTTATTTTTTATTGCAATAACGAAGTTTAGACTTATGTTACATACAAATAAATATGTTAGAAAATAATCGATATTTTCTAATTAGAAATAAAAGTGCAAAACTGGTTTGCCGGTTTTCAATGCATCCAATTTGTCGAAATTTGTTCACAGTTTTGTTTACAGTAGTGTGACCAATGGAGGGAGGTATATCTAGACGCTGAAAACCCAACTCTTCGGAATATAAAGACCTCTACATACTAATCAAATTCGCTTTTAAGTCAAAGTTGATTTTTAAAAGCTGAATAACTTATCGCAATGAGAAAAAAAATTTTATATAACATGAAATATTGTATGTCGAGATTTTCAAACAGATCGACTTCTATTACGATAATCGCTAAACAAATACATTTTTACAGGACAAGGACTGATAAACAGCCCGTATCTAAGCTCATGATTCAAATCATGAAACAAAAATCAAATAATCAAGATAAATTCATTATGGGATAAACATCTGGAATAAAGAAAACACATGAACATTTAATTTTACGAACCAATTACCTTATATTTTGTAATCGGTTGTTAAAAATCATAATAAGCTATTCCCAAACAAAAACTCACGTCTGAAAGTAATATTTGAGTCTGAAAGCAATCTTTGAGTCAAACAGCACATGTTTACATATTAACAGTAGTAACTTAGTTTAAGCGGGGCGGGGGCCTTGAAAAGTGCTTCGGTTCACGCGCCGGTTCCTAGTCAGTGTCGAACCACTGAAAAGTCGGGTATATTTCTTTGCATTTATTTTTAAAACTCATATAATTGAAACTTTGTTTAAAGAAAAGAAAAAAAAGGAAAAACTAGAGATGGGCGCGGGATAAAAATTTTGTCCCCGATGCGCCCGTCCCGAAAAACAAATGGCTTTCCCCGAAAAAAAATATTGATCCGCGCCCATCCCGAAGATTTTCAAATTATCCCGCGGGTCCCGAATCCACTTGCCCTAAATTTTACACATTTTTTTCGGTTTTTATATATGTATATATATTGTACATGTATTTTATTTTTACATTTTTTTAATTCATTTATTTGTATATATATATATATATATATATATATATATATTTATATATATATATATATATATATATATATATATATTTATATTATATATATGTATAT
>JAEIFJ010001627.1:0-26766 GCA_018903435.1 Leucophenga varia
TTAACATTTTGTTTTTCTCGTATTGTCGGCCGATTATGTGAGTTGCATTAAACAGCTGTTCTGCTGGTCGCGAAAGGCTTTGATGCAATTTGCAACACTTTATCAAAAAGCTTTTGCGAAACGACATTAAATGTTCTTTAAAACTAAACTAAATAAATAAAAAGTGATTATAACAATATAATCTGTGTTAAGCGATGAGCCTTCAACGCAGTACACTACGCTACGCGCATGCTGTTGGACACACTGGTCTCGTGTACACCGAGCATGGCGACAATATTATAACTTGTGGCCATGATGGCGACATACGTCGATGGACTTCAATCTCCGATGATGATCCAACATCTAACTGTCTCGGTGAGTTTGTTATGTCGATTGCACTAAAAGGAGAGCAACTGCTTGCCGCCACCGATCGTAAAACAGTACAAGCTTATACCTTTCCGGGCATGGATAATGAGGGTACACTGCTTCGCTTCACTGCGCCAGCAACATGTTTGCGTGTTGCTGGAAAATATATTGCTGCCGGCAGCGTTGATACTAAGATAAAAGTAAAATTAAGCGACAGTGGCAATATACTGGAATTGACTAAACATACTGGTCCAGTGCTGTCGTTGGATGTATATGCACCTGGTGATTTATTAGCCTCTATTGCTGGCGATGGAAAGCTTAAGTTATGGAATTTAGCCGATGCTGGTGCGGAGCTAAAATCTATTTCGGGTCTGGCTAAGGTTAATAGATTTGAAGATGCCACATGCTTTGGAACACCGTGTTTTGAGCCTGTCGCTGGCAAAGAATTGGCCTATGTGCACGGCAAGGAGATTTTAGTACTGAGCAGCAGCAACAGCTGGGATACCGCTTATACGCTAAGTGATGAGCGTGCTACTAGCAACTATAGCTGCTGCCAATATTCACCCGACGGAAAGAAATTAGCCGCTGGCACCACTGGCGGTGAACTCTGTGTTTTCGATGTGCGACGTCGCAGAGCTTTAAATGTGCAGGCGCCGCCAAGTTATTGCGAAGCTTTAACATGCATAGCTTGGAACCCAGCGAACAATGGTGAAGTGTCTTACTGCGATGCAACTGGTCAATTTGGCACTATCTATTTTGTCGATGACAAAGCGCGTGAAAAAGATGACAATTGCGATTCGTTGGAAAAACTTAACCAAAAGGTAATGCGCAATGCTACCCGAAGTGCTGCACCCGATTCGGATGATGAGGACTCCAATCATTCTATGCGTTCTAGTGTGCAGAGCGTGGAACCTTTGCCAACTTTAAGAACATTCAAACAGCAGACACCATTCCAACCCAGCGCAACACCTATAGATCTTGAGCATCGATATTTAGTGTGGAACAATGTTGGCATTGTGACAGCGCATGTCGATCTGAGCGCAGCTGGTTCCATACAAATAGAATTCCATGATGCCAGCGTACATCATTCACTGCACATAACCAACTATCAGCAACACAATATGGCCAGCCTAAGTAGCGCTGCACTGGCGCTCGCTGCTACAGATTCTACAAAATTGGTAGTCACTGCGTTGGCTGCATCGGGCAATAAGGAATGGTCTATCAGTTTACCCGATTGTGAATTTGTTGAAGCATTGGTGGTTACCACAAAATTAGTTGCCGCTGCTACTGCTTCACACTTTTTGCGTCTTTTCACTATTATGGGCACACAGCGTGAGGTGCTCAGCATACCGGGCGCTGTAGTGGCGCTAGCTGGACACGAACACAATATATTGGTAGTCTATCACGCGGCACCAAGCGGCGCACAACAGCAACATTTAGCTGCAATGCTTGTCTATACCAGTGGCTTAGCATTGCGCGTGCAACAGGTGCTACTGCCGCTGACACCTGGACGTCAACTTAACTGGTTGGGTTTCAGCGACTGTGGTTCGCCGTCATTTAGCGATAATATGGGTCTGGTTCAGCTCTATCAACAAAAGAGTAATGCTTGGTTTCCCATATGCGACACAATGAAACAAAGTGCTAGTGTCTCCAACAATTACTTCATCGTTTCCATATCCGAGCGTAGACAAATCATCCAAGCGGTACTCTGTCATGGCTCCTCGTATCCAATGACTAATCCACGACCCATACTACATGAGCTCAACATGCAATTACCATTTTGTGATCTTGATACTGAAAAATCCGAATTAGAGGATGCCCTGATGCGTGCAGCTATCATGCAAGTCGATTATAGCGATAAAGTGATCAAAGAAACTGGCATCAAACTATTTGCGCTCGCCTGTCGCAGTGAGTTGGCATCACGTGCCAAAGAACTGATTGAGACAATTTCTTGTACAAAGGTACTGCAGTTGGCAGTTAAGTATGCTACTAAATTGGGAAACATACACTTACAAGATCGTTTGTGTGATATGCTGCCGCAATTGGAATTAGAGCAGGAGCTGCGCAAGTTGCAGCAGGCACAACATGCTGGCGCATTCATAGCACCCATTTATGTGCCTACGACGCCAACTGCAAATGTCGGCAATAGATTAGCGCCTAAAACTATAAAGTTAAGCGCATCCAAACGAAGTTCACTAAAACGTTTCGCGCAGCCCTTTAGCGCAAGTTCACACAATCTTTTGAAGCAATCCACTTTGAGTGCAACACCGAAACTGTCAAATCCATTGGATACACAGCTGGATACACAAGAAAACGTAAACAATACTGGTGACACAACACAGTTGGTCTCACCAATGTTAAGTGCAACGACCAAGTCAGAGATGTCCAAACAACGTACGCCACTTAAATCGGCGAATCCATTTGCCATGAAACGTAAATTAGCGGATACGCGTGTGTTATTCGGTTCCGAAAAACTTAAATTTGCCAAAAAGTAAAAAAATGTTCTTTCTACACATTTTTTTGTTAACACATATTATAACCATTTTTTAGTTTTAAGTTTGTTTGTTCGTTGTTTAAGTTTGACGCGATTAAGCAATCAAGCGTCGCGACAAGTTGAAGGTTTATTTTAAATAAAGTCTTTGATAATATAAAAATATTGTTGGTTTTTGCACAAAAACGTAATTTTTTCTTATTCAAGGAAATCTAAATTTAATATGAAGAATGCCTATGATACCCCCAATAAAACAGACCAATATGGGTAGGACCAAAGCAAATTTTTGGTATAGCCCCCATACGAATATAAGTTTTTGTATGAAAATCCAATGCGGTTTGGTAATAAGATAGGGCTTAGCTTAAGGTATATAATCGAGCATACTCGACTACACCGTTCTCTCTTGTTTTTATACCCGTTACACATAGTATAAACGGGTAAATTCAGTTTTTTCGAAACTTTGTAACGCATTAAAGGCGACATCGGAGACCCCATAAAGTATATATATTCCTGATCAGCTCGATTATCCGAATCGAAATAGCCATGCCCGTCTGTCTGTCTGTTCCGATGCGTTTTACTCAGAAAGTTTAAAATATATTGATATGAAATTTTAAACTTAAGCTTGTATTGGTCTTAGGCGTTTTTATATTAGAATCAAGGTGCCACGTCAATTTTTAGGTGAAGCCCCAATACAAACTTACCGCCTATTTTTGAATTTTTGTATGAAAGTGGATATTATTTAGGAATGTATTGACTCCAAAATGGCTAAAAAAACTTCTAATGTCATCCAATATCAAAACCATGGTGCCATGTCCATTTTTAGGACAATTTTACCGCCCATTTTTGAGTTTTTGTATGAAAATAGTTCTTATCTATCTTCTATTCTTCTATATATAAAAAAATATATAGCTGTGCGTTAACAACGCTAAAACTCGAGAATGACTCGACCAATTTGAACAATTTTTTTTTGTTTTGTTGCTCTCATAATAGATGTGGTCAGAAAGAAAAAAAATTGGAAAATTTTGACCCGGGGCCTAATGGGGGCCTTGAAACCGGAAAAGCCATATCTTTGGAGTGAATAGACGTAGTGACTTGAAAGATGGTTAAAAACATTTTTGGCGTTCAAGGTGTTCAAGGGATTTCAAGGGATTTCCGGAACTTCGACCTGGGACCCATATGTGGACCCAATATAGACTTTTTGACCAATTTTTTTTATTTTTATTACAGGTGAGCACTTAGACGGGATTTTAGAAATTTTGACATTTTTAGCGTTCAAGGTGTTCAAGGGTTTTCAAGGGATTTCCGGAATTTGGACCTGGGACCCATATGTGGACCCAATATAGATTTTTTGACCAATTTTTTTTATTTTTATTACAGGTGAGCATTTATACTGGACTTTAGAAAATTTTGACCCGGGGCCTAATTAGAGCCTTGAAAAATAGTCATACATTTGGGCTGGGCTCATTTGAATGATGGTTAGTCGTGTTTAGGGGATTTCCAAAATTTGAACCCACATTTTTTGAACAATTTATATTTAGCCACCAAAGAGAAGCAAAAAAAAATGCGAGCAAAGCCGCGGGTACCTGCTATATAATATATAAAAATATCATGTCACAGCGTTTGTAACGATACTCCACGAAAACGGGTTGAGTGATTCTTATGAAATTTTGTGTGTATATTCAGTTGGTCTAAGAATCGGACATAAACTATTTTTCATACCACTAATTGGAGTGGCGGGCGTTGTCCCCATTGAATTAATCATTAATTCATCTAATATTTCCTGAAACAACTTCACGTATTTCAATTAAATTTTGTAAATGTCTATTTTTTGGTCCAACTTACACAAAAATGGAAGTATGTAGTTTTAGAAAAATGGGCGTGGCTCCCATAGAAGTATTTGAGAGAAATTTTACTCGGTATACATGTTAAAAAACAAGTTTAAAAAAAAAACGGACGATGGGCGAGGCCCCATAAAAGCGATTAAAAAAAAATTAATTTTATTTTTGCAAATAATTGAACAAGAGAAACGATACTCGGTATTAATGTTATTTCACCGAGAAAAGTATAATCCATTGGAAAAACGAGCGGTGGGTGAACCAAAAAAAAACGGAACTCTATAGCATAAAAGCGCCCTACAAACTCATGTCTCATTTTGATTGTAGTGTAGAAGCACTAATTACCTTTTAAATGAACTACAGAACAGCTGTTTGGAACTATCTATTCTCTAAATATATAATAATAACGGAAAAAATCCCAACAAAAACGGGTTTTTTTTTTTTTTGGATATCTCGAGAACGATTCTTTAGTTAATTTTTGGAATCTATGGGTCAAAATATATGTGAATAGTTCCATGAGAACCCAGAACCTTCGACAAAGTCAAAATTTGTAAACTGATGTTATAGACCTACAAGTTACAGTGTTCTTTTTACTCAACCAGAATTAATGCTTATACTATAAAAGTTAAGTTTCGAAATCAACAACAGTCCAATTCAGTAATTCTCTAAAATAAAATCTGCGAGGATATTCATTCGCTTAGTTTGAGCTGAAACTCGAAACTTAAGCTTTTCTCAGTCCTAGGTAGTTTGTATGTTAAACTCAGATTGCCACACCCACTTAGAGGTATAGCCCGCATACAAATATACTGCCCATTTTCGAATTTTTGGTTAAAAATATTTATTATTAAACACGTCTAATACCATCCTATGTACACACCACCGATATGGTACGGATCGGGTCATATACGCCCTATACGCCCTCTACAAAGTAACTTTTTATAATCTGATATTTTGAAGAAATTTATTGTTAATTCTGTAGTTTTAACATAAAATTTAATACTAATATTGTGTCTAAACTGGAGTTGTATCAGACCATTGATCACCACCCATCCAATCTCGAAGTTCTTTCTAAGCCTGTTCAAAGATTAGTGTGACGGGTATTAAAGCTTCTAATTAATTTATTAGTATAAAACGATAAATAAATTAATCAAGAATTTATGATCGCACCATAATAATAGTTCTTATTATAACGGGTGATTTTTTTGAGGTTAGGATTTTCATGCATTAGTATTTGACAGATCACGCGGGATTCAGACAAGGTGTCAAAGAGAAAGATGCTCAGTATACTTTGACATTTCATCATGAATAGACTTACTAACGAGCAACGCTTGCAAATCATTGAATTTTATTACCAAAATCAGGGTTCGGTTCGAAATGTGTTTCGCGCTTACGCCCGATTTATGGTCTACATAATCGACCAAGTGAGCAAACAATTAATGCGATTGTGACCAAGTTTCGCACTCAGTTTACTTTATTGGACATTAAACCAACCACACGAATGCGTACAGTGCGTACAGAAGAGAATATTGCGTCTGTTTCCTGAGAGTGTTGCTGAAGACCGTGAAATGTCGATTCGTCGCCGTTCGCAGCAATTGGGTTTGTGTTATTCGACCACATGGAAGATTTTACGCAAAGATCTTGGTGTAAAACCGTATAAAATACAGCTCCTGCAAGAACTGAAGCCGAACGATCTGCCACAACGTCGAATTTTCAGTGAATGGGCCCAAGAAAAGTTGGCAGAAAATCCGCTTTTTTATCGACAAATTTTGTTCTGCGATGAGGCTCATTTCTGGTTGGATGGCTACGTAAATAAGCAAAATTGCCGCATTTGGAGTGAAGAGCAACCAGAAGCCGTTCAAGAACTGCCCATGCATCCCGAAAATGCACTGTTTGGTGTGGTTTGTACGCTGGTGGAATCATTGGACCGTATTTTTTTCAAAGATGCTGTTGGACGCAACGTTACGGTGAATGGCGATCGCTATCGTTCGATGCTAACAAACTTTTTGTTGCCAAAAATGGAAGAACTGAACTTGGTTGACATGTGGTTTCAACAAGATGGCGCTACATGCCACACAGCTCGCGATTCTATGGCCATTTTGAGGGAAAACTTCGGAGAACAATTCATCTCAAGAAATGGACCGATAAGTTGGCCACCAAGATCATGCGATTTGACGCCTTTAGACTATTTTTTGTGGGGCTACGTCAAGTCTAAAGTCTACAGAAATAAGCCAGCAACTATTCCAGCTTTGGAAGACAACATTTCCGAAGAAATTCGGGCTATTCCGGCCGAAATGCTCGAAAAAGTTGCCCAAAATTGGACTTTCCGAATGGACCACCTAAGACGCAGCCGCGGTCAACATTTAAATGAAATTATCTTCAAAAGTAAATGTCATGGACCAATCTAACGTTTCAAATAAAGAACCGATGAGATTTTGCAAATTTTATGCGTTTTTTTTTTTAAAGTTCTCAAGCTCTTAAAAAATCACCCTTTATATTTGAAGTATTCGTATACAATTTTCACAAAGGGTTATTTTTCCAGTGATCTGTGTCTTTATAGTTTATCGATATCTTCAAAAAATTATTATCGTCATTCGATTATTGAATTGATTATAAATTTCCCATCACTAGCACATATACATTTTTATACCCTGTACCCAAAGGGTAAAAGGGTATATTAAGTTTGTGCGAATGTATGTAACAGACAGAAGGAGCCAAGATAGACCATATAAAGTATAAACATTCTTGATCAGCATTGGAAGGGGAGTCGAACTAGCTATGTCTGTCTGTCCGTCCGTCCGTACGTCTGTCATGCTGTCTGCCTGAGATAATCTGAGAGAGATTATCTCGGAGACTATAAGAAATAGGGCAACCATATTTGAAACTTAGACTCTCCTGAGCCATCAAGTGTTCACTTGCTAACGGTTTTTCTCTAGACCCATTTTAAGGGGTACCCCCCATACAAATGTACCCCAAAATTTTGGTTTTTTATTTAAAAACGTCATTGTTTTTTTATTCTAGGAAGTTTAAATTTAATATAAATTATGTCTAAGATAGTCCCAATAAAATATCCCAATATGGGTAGGACCAACAAAATTTTAGGTATAGTCCCCATACAAAAATAACCTTAAAATTTTGGGTTTTTGCATAAAAATATAGCCCCCATACAAAGATATGCCCGATTTTTTAAGATTTTGTATGAAAATTCAATTCAATGAGGTATGGTAGTAAAATAGAACCGATCTTAAGGTTCACAAAGTTTGGACTTCAGCGTTCTTTCTTGTTTCTAACCTGCCAGCATAGACCATCATTATTTCACTCAAATACTTTTCATAAATGCCCATTAAATCGCGGTTGTTTCTCATTAAATTTATGATAACAAAATTCACAGATTTTTTATTGCAAGTAAAGATCAAAATGAAATTACTATAGTTCTTGTTTAGAAAAGTTAAAGTTCCAAATATTTGGTCAATATCTTTGAAACTACTCGAAAGTACTAAATGCAAATAAGCAGATAGACACCCAATCTGATATATTCGCTTCTTAGGCTTTGTGAGGAAACTTTTTATAGTTTATTAAAATGAGTTCGCTCGACTGCGAGATACTCTGTATCCAATTAGTACATACCTTAAATTATGTATACAAAAAGCATTTGTACCATATTTGAAGCCATTATCCCTACAAAGTACTTTTTTATACCTGTTACACTAGTGTAAACAGGTATATTCAGTTTGTCGGAAAGTTTGTAACGTATTAAAGGAGGCATCGTAGACCCTTTAAAGTATATATATTCTTGATCACCTCGACGAGACGAATCGATTTAGCCATGTCCGTCTGTCTGTCCGTCTGTCCGTCCGTCCGTCTGTCCGTCTGTCCGTCTGTCTGTGTGTTGCTGCGCGGTTTATTCGCTCAGTTTTAAAGATATTGGGCTGAAATTTTAAACTTAAGCTTTTCTAGGTCCTGTGTAGTTTCTATGTTAAAATCAATGTGCCACGCCCACTTTTAGATATGGCTCCCATAGAAAAGAATAACATTTTGTCAAGTTCTTAAAAGAAAAAAAAATTTTTATAAAGCAAATGGCTTCAAATATGGTACAAATGCTTCGAATATTAAGCCAAATCTTCAGTTTAAAAATGGTCTAATTTAGACCGCGAATTCCTAAATTTTTAAAAATATATATTTAATTTGTTTAATATTTTGAAATAAAATTTAATACAAATGCTGCACACGAAGGTCTATCCACGTCAAATGTTGTGTAACAGGTATATAAACTTCGGTCCAACCGAAGTTAACTTTTTTCTTGTTTTCTGATTTTTTTTTGTATGAAAAAAGCTATTATTAATAAATCTAGTCACTCCAAGTTGGGTAAAAATACTTCTAGTATCATCCAATGTCAAATCCAAGCTGCCACGCCGATTTTTAACTATAGCCCCCATACAAACTAACCGCCAATTTTCGAATTTTAGTATAAAAATAGGTATTTTTTATGAGACTATTCACTCAAATTTGGGTAAAAACACTTCTAATGACATCCAATAACAAAACCAAGGTGCCACGCCCATTTTTAGCCATAGTCCACATATAAACTTAACGATTATTTTCGAACAAATGAATGTAAAAGTAATTTTTTTCGAATATATATTTATGTATATAAGCCACTGATGATCACACATACACTATTCAAAGATTCGTGTGACGGGTATTTAAGCTTCGGTTCCACCGAAGTTAACGTTTTTTCTTGTTTCGTATAATAACTTCACAAAATGTTGTGTGTTTGTATGAGGACTATACCAAAACGTGGGCGTGGCACATTGATTTTAACATAGATAGTGCACAGGACCTAGAAAAGCTAAAGTTTATAATTTTAGCCTAATACCTTTAAAACTGAACGAATAAATCGCGGAGCAAAAAACAGACATGGATAAATCGATTCGTGTAGTCGGTTACTATTTGCTTTAAGATATTTACTTAATTTGAAGTCGTCAAAATAATGAGTTGCATAAACTGGTTCACAAATGTATGTATAACTTTCCTTCCAAGTTGTATAAAGTTTGCATTTGTGTATTAATTGTTAAGAAATGGAACTGCACGCTTGTTTTAAATTATATGCAACGCAATTCAATGCGATAGTTGCACTTTTAGATTATATTCTTTGATATGTTTATTTATGCGGAAAATGGGACAACATAAGCATAAAGCATAATGTTATCTTTTATTCGAAGTTGGCATTTCAGAGTAGACGCCTGAAAGTATGCAACAAATGCAAAAAGAGAAAACGTGTAAAAATCTTTACAGCAGAACTAAATAGATTTAAATCACACAGCGCGTTGCAAACTAGAAAGTGTAATACCTTTTAATGAATTAAAATGAGGATGTCACGCCATTTTGTACATTTCAGTGCTTAACAAGGAAATAAATAGAAAGCCAACAGCGACAGAAAAATAGGATTATGTGTATAGAAGAGAGAAGTTGGCAGAACAGCAGCAGCAGCAGTAGGAACAAAGAGTAACTCGTAAAGAAAGATTGAAAAGAAAAGCAAAAAAAAACTATATACTTGGCAGCCATAAATTAGAAAAACACACAAGAAACAAAACCAGAACAGTGCAAAACAGACAGACAGACAGACGAAGAGATGAATAGTGAAATAAAGATAGAAGAAACATGAAACTTCTTTGCCAGCTGAGCACCGATTTAAGGCCAACAACAGTTGAAAATGAAGTGGAATGAAATATAAAAGGAAACAGAGCGGCAAACTTTAAGAAAATGCTAAGGAAAAATTTATATGCGCCACTGGCGACATTGCCACAAGCAGCCTTCCCATTCCAAATTACCTGAACTTTACTGTTGGACCACTTCAGGTGCGCTTCTTAGTACGTTTTGAAATTCCCGCGCTACTTTGCGCGTACAAAGTACATTTCCGGATTAAAGTTTGTGCAACTTCAAAATAAACAAACTGTTGGAGGCAAAAAAAAAAGGAAACATTGTAAAAAAAAAAAATACATAGAAAAACAATCTGAAGTAAAACGGTAAAAGGACTTTAGCTGACTTAAGCGCAAAAGGACATCAGCGAAAAACATTCTTCGTAGCTTTGTCGTTCCCACTGGCAATAGCATCATCATTACACCTGGGCAATTTGTTTGAGTGTATCTAAGTGGAATGTGGTTGACTGTGTGTGTAGAAGTATTTTGGTTTTAGTTTTTTTTTTTTCAACAACTTCAACAATCGGTCGTTTTTCAGATGAGAAGAGAAGAGAAACAGCAAAAATATACTGAATACTCTCAATTAACTTCACATTAAATGGACGCTAAGCTGACAGCGAGTGTGTAGATCTGATTATTTAGGACAAAAGTTTATTTAGAAAATTTTGTTAAAGCTTAAAATAATTATATTGTTTGACAAATAAAATCGTTAATCGTTATCATAAAGGGATGAATGGACCGACGATGAGTGAGTTTTGAGTATTACTAATGGGATATGTATGAGCTAAAGTTTTTACGAGGACAAAACGTCAATGACTTTTTGAATTTCTCGCATAGTAATTTTAACTACCAGACTGCTCCTGTCAACTACAATCTATTAATAAACTCTGTTATTCTTTTTCTGAATTAACTGTAACATTACAAATCAAACTTACATTGTAACAAGGAAAAACGTTAACTTTGGTGGAACCGAAGCTGAAATACCCGTTTCACAACACTTTTAATAGTTTATACGAGGTGTGTTCAAAAGTATTTTGTGTTCTTTCAAAAATTATTTATTTATTCATGAATATCTATTTTGTCCCCTTCAAAGTAATCCCCATTAGATATTAAACACTTGTGCCAACGGTTTTTCCAATCTTCGAAGCACTTCAAAAAATCATTTTTTTTTATCTTGTTCAGCTCCTCCTTCGATGCCGTCTTTATCTCGTCAAGCGTAACGTAACGTCGTCCTTTCATAGGCCTCTTCAGTTTGGGGAACAAGAAAAAGTCACAGGGGGCCAGATCTGGGGAATACGGTGGCTGCGGCATCATTAGTGTGTTTTGTTTTTGGCCAAAAAGTCGCGCACAAGCAACGATGTGTGAGCAGGGGCGTTATCGAGGTGCAAAAGCCAATTTTTGTTCTTCCACAAATCCGGGCGTTTCTGGCGGATTGCTTCGCGCAAATTGCGCATAACTTGCAGGTAATATTCCTTATTGACCGTTCTACCCTGTGGCAAGAACTCATGATGCACCAAGCCCCTGCAATCGAAGAAAACTGTCAGCAAAACTTTCACATTCGACCGAACTTAACGCGCTTTTTTCGGTCTTGGTTCGTGCGGCAGCTTCCATTGTGATGATTGAGCTTTGGTTTCCACGTCATAACCATAAACCCACGATTCGTCACCAGTTATGACCCTCTGGAGCAAATTTTGGTCGTCGCGGACAGAGTCCAACATCTCATTAGCAATGTTCATGCGATGCTGTTTTTGGTCGCAATTGAGCAATTTTGGTACGAATTTCGCGGCAACCCGTCTCATGCCCAAATCATTGATAAAAATCGAATGGCACGTGCCAATCGATATGTTTAGGTCCTCAGCAACTTCTCTTATGGTGATTCGACGATTGGCCAATATCATTTTCTCCACTTCATTAATTTTTTCGTCTGTTGTTGAAGTCCTCGGTCGTCCGGCACGCTCTTCGTCGTTCACATCTTCTCGGCCTTCTGAGAACATTTTGTACCACCGATAAAAGTTGCTCAGTCAACATTCGGAATGCATCCGCGCACTTAATTTCGTTAGAAATTCGCGATACTTTTTGAACACACCTCGTATGTTCACTAGGCGCTTAAATTAAATTTCACGATGAATTTGGTCAAATTTGTGTGGAGGCTTTTTGTAATATTAGCCCGATCGTTACCATATCGATGGAGTTGACATTAGAATTGATTTTACCAAATTTTAATTGAAATCATTCAGAAACAAGAAAGAACGTTGAAGTCGAGTATGCTCGACTGCAAGATACCCTGTACCCAATCTATATGTACCTTAAGTTAGGTTCTATTTGAATACCATACATCATTGAATTGGATTTTCATAGAAAAACGGGTATATCTTTGATTGGGTTTATACCTAAAATTTTGTTGGGCCTACCCATATTGGTTTATTTCATTGGGACTATCATAGACATAATTTGTACTAAATTGAAATTTTATAGAATAAAAAACAATGACGTTTTTATGTAAAAACCCAAAATTTTGGGGTAAATTTGTATGGGGGGCTATACCTAAAATTTTGTTGGTCCTATCCATATTGGGATATTTTATTGGGACTATCATAGACATTGTTGCTGCTTCTCCAATAAGCACAACTAATAAGTGCCGGCTGCGACTAGCTGGGGGGAAACTTCTTTGCTGAAAAGAAAAACACTAATTTTCCACCAAAGAAAAACACGCGTTGTTGTTTGTTTTTAATTTTAAATTGCACTATCGCGCACGCTTTATTTAATAATTTATATTATAAAAAGAAAAACGATTTAATGTACACAATTGCGTATATATAAAAATTACAAGCTTTCGTTTTGCGGGGGTGTAGCGATCGTAACTGCGGTAGTTTTTCAACTAACTCAACAGAGAAAGTAGCTAAAAGAAAGTAGCAGGAGTACAAGACGAGTGGAAACGTTAACGCCCTCTAGTGACTAAAAAGCCACCACTTATTCAAATTCAGACGTTAACAGACATAATTTATACTAAATTTGAACTTCCTAGAATAAAAAACAATGACGTTTTTATGCAAAAACCCAAAATTTTGGGGTACATTTGTATGGGGGGTACCCCTTAAAATGGGTCTAGAGAAAAACCGTTTGTAAGTGCACACTTGACGGCCTAGGAGAGTCTAAGTTTCAGCTCTACCTCTACCTTTTGTAGTCTCGAAATAATCGTTTTCATACGGCAGACAGCATGACAGACGGACGGACGGACAGACGGAATGACGGACAGACGGACAGACAGACAAAGCTAGTTCGACTCCCCTTCCAATGCTGATCAAGAATATATATACTTTATAGGGTCTATCTTGCCTCCTTCTGTCTGTTACATACATTCGCACAAACTTAATATACCCTTTCACCCTTTGGGTACAGGGTATAAAAATAAATGTTTTCACACAAAAATTCGAAAATGGGCGGTAAATTTGTATGGATGGCAAAAGAAATGTTTTTACCCAGTTGGGAGCGAGTACATTTATAAATTATAATTATTATCAGAAACTATTGCCACATATGGATTTAACCTAAACACAGATTGGTTTACAAATCCAACGAAAATAACCATTCCGAGAGATATAGCTTGGCTTCTATCGTTAGGACCAAAATTTTCTTTGCCAGTGACAAAAGAAACACTATCACCCATACACATAATATGTGACTTAGAAGATGGCATACAAAGCATAGAAGACGAAAAAGCACGAGAACTGGCCAGATGCAACCTAGCAGCCAAAATTAACAATATAAAACGAAATTTTTCCAACAACACCAAAAGAAAAATTCATTTTAAAAACCGCAGAGGATACGCAACTTCTACTCAACAAGTTTAAAAATGACATCATTGTAACACAAGCTGACAAAGGCAATAAAACTGTAATACTAGAACGTAGGGAGTACACAGAAAAAAATGCAACAATTACTAAATGACAGAAACACCTATAAAACAATGCGGAAAGATCCAACACAACAACTAATCAAGAAAAACAATGAAATAATAAATACCTTGTACAAACAAAACTATATTGAAATATATCCGTTTACACTATGTGTAACGGGTATAAAAATGAACTTTTACATATTTCGAAGATTAATTTTTATCAAATATGTATATAATTTGTACTTATTCGCGTCTTCTTTTCATACTTTTTGGTCACTCTGTCTATCAGAACTTATAACATATTAAGTTTAGATTCATGTGTGAAGATATTGATTGAAATGAGTTCTTCTCTGTATGCGTTATAATCGCGTCTCTGAAACCAAAAATATTCAAACGAAAATCTTGCAAGAAAAAAAAGTTTTCTAATAAAATTCAATTAAATTTATATAAAATGTGACCAATACGCCCAACTAAACTAATTAATTATTCTTTAAATCTTCGTTGATTTGTGATAAACTCTAAATTGCATTAAAGTAACCACTTCATCCATTTAATACGAATTTATTACCTTAAAATTGCAATTTGTTGTTTATATTTCCGAATGCAATGAATTTCATTTAAATGCATTAAACTATCAAATTGCAAATGACATTTTAATGAAATGATGATGCATATAAATTAATTAAAATCAAATAAATGGGATTTTATAAATTAACTAACTGGGTCGGTCGGTCGGTCAGTGACATCTTTATGCTGTACACGACGAATTGAATTTTCTTACATGATAATTAATGTTCTGCAATAACATAAACTTATTTCGTATACAAGCACAAAGTCAAAAGACAAGAAATTAGTCTTAACTAATTTGTGCAGTCAACATGAGCGATCTGAAAATCACGTTTGGAATCTGGTTGTCAGTCTGTATTAACCTTTACCTGTAAATGGCGGAAAATGTGTCTGTCCGTCTGTCTGTTCGTGTTTCACAGACTATGACAGCATCCGGTTGTCGTCTAATTGCTGTACGTGACATGCTGCCAGACTGCAATGGTGAACCCTTTCCCATATACATACACATACATTTCCATAACCGTCTTATTTACCTTTGCAATGAATACATTTGGGTACGATAGCTGCCTGACTAATAATTACACGTCCATCAGCACTAATTTTGTAAATGTCGCACTGATTTTAACTGAAATCTTTATTTAAGTTCCCATGAATATGTGTTCTAATCGATATGGATTTACGTGACTTGTAGCCGGATATGAGTGTTGTAAATATAAAAAATAAAATCAATTCGAACAAAAATTATAGAGACATGAAAGAATGATGGTATTGACTTTATAAACATTTTGCATTAAAAACTCATTAAGTTATCCTGAAAAATACAATAAAAACAATAAAGTATAGTAAATTCAATAGAACCGAAGGTATAATATGCTTCCTGATAATCTAAAAATGTATGAGATGTGTGAATTGCGTTAGGTCCAAATGGCAACATTATCTAAGGGATCCACTATCAAAATCATTATTATTGCTGATTATTAATATACTTAAACAATATTAAAATTACAGCACCAGCTACAAGTCTTTTTTATTATATAATTTAAGCTCTTAAGCATCAAAAACCTGCTAACCACCTCCCAAGGCTTCAATAAAATAATTTGAAATGATGCCAGTGAATGTAATGAAAACACATTCAGGTATACAAGATAAAGACTCAATAAATGCGTGGCTATCTACTAAAGGGACATTGGGACATTGTGGGTCATTTTAATATTAACAAGGATAAGTTTTGAACTTTAATAGAACCGAAGCTCAAATACCAGTCACACGAAATTTCAAACAGTTTAGGCATCCTAAACTAAATCTGTGCGTAAAGAGCAAAGGCAGCAATACAAGAAGTTTTTCAAAAAGCGAACGTGTTAATATTTTAAGAATAAATAAAGAAACAAAAATAAGAAAAAACAAGGAAAAACGTTAACTTCGGTGGAACCGAAGCCTATATACCCGTCACACGGATTTTTAAATTGTTAATGTGTTATCATCAGTGGCTTTCATAGAACTTCGAGATGGGATAGGACGGGGTCAACGATCTGATACAACTCACGTTGTGTAGGGCCTATGCCAAAAAATGGGCGTGGCACATTGGATTTGATATTGAATGATATTAAAAGTTTTTACCCAATTTGGAGTCAATACATTACTAAAAAATAACCATTTTATGCAAAAATTCGAAAATGGGCGGTAAGTTTGTATGGGGACTTTAGCTAAAAATGGGCGTGGCACCTTGCTTTTGGTATTGGACGATATTAGATGTTTTTTTAAGATAATTCGGAGTGAATAAATTCATAAATAGTAACCATATTCATGCATAAATTCGAAAATGGGCGGTAAATTTGTATGGGGGATAAATCTGAAAATGGGCGTGGCACATTTTGTTTGACATTGTTTGCCATAAGAAGTGTTTTTAGCCAATTTATAGTTAATACATTCACAGATAATAACCATTTTCATACAAAATTTCGAAAATGGGTGGTAATTTTGTATGGGAATATACTTAAAAATGGGCGTGACACCTTGGTTTTGACACTGGATGACATAAAAAGTGATTTCATCCAATTTGGAGTGAATACATTCAAAAACAATGCCTATTTTCATAGAAAAATTCGAAAATGGGCGGTAAGTTTCTATGGGGGCTATACCTTAAAATGGGCGTGGCATCTTGGTTTTGACACTGGATGACAAAAGAAATATTTTTACCCAATTGGGAGTGAATACATCCATAAATAATTAGTATTTTTATACAAAAAAATCGGAAAAAACGGTAAGTTTGTATACGGGCTATACCTAAAAATGGGCGTGGCACTCTCATTCTCGAACTTAAAATAGTCGTTGCCGACAAAAGCTTAAGATCCAAATTTCAGCTAAATATCTTTATATCTTCAACAAAAAAGATGCCTAGAAATATACAGACAGACAGACGGACATGGCTAGATCGATTCGTCTCGTCGAGCTGATCAAGAATATATATACTTTATGGGGTCTACGATGCCTCCTTCGATGCGTTACAAACTTTCAGACAAACTGAATATACCCTTCACACTATGTGTGGCGGGTATAATAAAAGAGAACAGAAAAAATATAAGAGAAGGGTCACTTTGAATCCATTTGTGAGCGGCTTAATCCCAAACGTATTGTTTTCATGAGTGGACATTCGAATAAATTAAAATATTTTTTCATATAAAAACTAGAAAATGTAAACATGTTGATTTTTGGAACAATGTCTACAAGACTGATGGAAAAAATCTCTTACAAAAACTAACGGACAGACAGACATGCCTGAATCGGCCATGATGCAATTATACCAGATGACGTACTCCGCCACTGTCTCTTTCTAATTTGGTAACAAATTTTTGAGTATGCATGTTATGGTAAATTTATATAATTTCACATTTTTTTTGCTTCTTGATTTTCGATATAAGTTTCGAAAGTGTATGTATCAGTCAGGCTTCCATTACAATTGAAATTAACCACTTTGCGTAAAATTTAAATTTTTAAATAAATTCTTTTAATCATATAATTCTCAAACAGTTTAAGCATAACAATATAGTTTCTGTGAAACGTCAAAAGGCACTATGGAAAATTTTACCAATTTGTGAGGCTAAAACCAATTTTTTTAAAAACGCCAATTTAAAATATTTTTTGAATGCAACGCGTTAAAAAAAAGTTAGTTCTTCAATGTTGCGTACCCGAAATCACAATAGATGGCGCCACTATGAAGATATCAGTTGATAAACACAGCTGTTGTCACTTTTCAAAAGGTATACAAAATGTGTCCAGAGGAGTCCAATCATGAAATATATTGTGTCTTGTGGAGTATTTAATTCTCGTTCAAATGATTGTATTTTAAAAAAGCCACCATTTGCGTGAAATTTAAATTTTTAGGACCTAACCTCAAATTTTCCAATGCAAAAATGGTTCTGTAAGTGGAATGAAGCGAGTGGAAAAAACGCAAGGGAGGACGTTGTTTTTAATAGTTTTAAGTCTGCCATAGTGGAAATGGATACTCAAAGAAAGCTTTTGGTGCATATAAACAAAAAATTGAACAAGGATTGCAAATGTAATTTAAAGCAGTTCCGGCGCAATCATGTAGATTGGCTTGGTTCCCAAATACTCGTAAATTTAACCGGGAACTTATAGCAAGTGGGCCGACCAACACTGCCATACACTGCGAAAACGGAACAAGGCAATGTATCTTTGCTAACCCATGCAGCAAGCGTGGCAATGCAAAAATAATGGCCAACACACCCTTGCAAGTAACAAAAAGCCAGAAGCTATCTCTCCTAATGAGGCATTAGCTTTGCTTTTGTATCAAAACTTCACAAAAAAGTCATATTTTGCTATAAAAGAAAGCCCTTTAACTTCGGACGACACATCGGAGGATCAAAGCAATTGCTATGAAATTGAAAATCATTTACAATTTCTACGAGGTGTGCTCAAAAAGTACCGCGAATTTTAGCGGGTTACGTATATTCGAACTTCGATTTTTTGTGGCGTTAGGTTGATACTCATGTCTCTCACTTATGCCGACAAACTCGGCCATTTTGAATGTTCACTTAATTGTTGACAGCTGCTTTGCTTGCACGTGTTTTGGATCGTCTTCGATTTTTACCTATTCAAAAAAATGGATCAAACAATCTGTATCAAATTTTGTGTGAAAAACGAAATTAAGTGCGCGGATGCATTCCGAATGTTGACTGTGGCATACGGAGAAGCTACCTTGGACCGAAGCAACGTTTATCGGTGGTACAAAATGTTCTCAGAAGGCCGAGAAGATGTAAACGACGATGAGCGCCCTGGTCGACCATCGACCTCAACGGACAATGCTCACATCCAAAAAGTAAAAGAATTAGTGCTTGCACACCGTCGATTAACTATGAGAGACATTGCTGATGAAATTGGCGTATCGAAAGGATCAATTAATACAATTTTGAAGGATTTTTGGGCCTCAAACGTGTCGAGTCTCGATTGGTACCGAAAATGCTGATTTTTTTAAACTGCACTGATTTTTCGTGAATTTTTTGCCAAAAATCCAAACAATATCGTTTCGCAAATTTTGGCTATTCCCAAAACTCAAGAGACCACTCCGGGGAACGCGTTTCGAGACGATTGAGGAGATAAAACCTAAATCGAAGAAGACGCTGATGGCTATACCGGAAAGGGACTATTTGGCATGTTAAGAGGATTGGAATAAACGTTGGCATAGGTGTATTTTATCGGGAGCGGATTACTTTAAAGGGGACAAAATAGATATTCATTAATAAATAAATAATTTAAAAAAAAAACACAAAATATGCGATACTTTCTGAACACACCTCGTATGTAATATTGATCTGGAAAACGAAGAGCAAGAATTTTTATAAAACGTGTGTATAGGAAAGACATTACTAACAATATACTTTTAATTATTATCCATTGCAGGACTACAGGATGAATGCGCTTGGGTTTTTATACCCGTTACACAAAGTGTAAACGGGTATATTCAGTTTTTCCGAAAGTTTGCAACGCATTGAAGGAGACATCGGAGACCCCATAAAGTATATATATTATTGATCAGCTCGATGAGACAATCGATCTAGCCATGTCCGTCTGTCTGTCTGTTGCGATGAGTGTTACTCGGAAAGTTTTAAAGATATTGACCTGAAATTTGAAACTTAAGCTTTTGTGCTCCTAGTTAGTTTGTATGTCAGAACCAAGGTGCCACGCCCATTTTAAGGCATAGCCCCCATACAAACTTACCACTTTTTTCGATTATTTGTATGAAAATAGTTATTATTTGTGAATGCTTTTACTACAATGTAGGGTAAAAATACTTCTTATGGCATCCAATATCACAAGAATGTTGCCACGCCCATTTTCAGAAATAGTCCCCATACAAACTTACCACTTTTTCGATTTTTTGTATGAAAATACGCATTATTTATGAATATATATAATCCAAATAGGGTAAGAACACTTTTTATGTCATCCAATGTCAAATCTAAGACGCCACGCCTATTTTTGCATAGCATCCATACAAACTTACCGCCCATTTTCGAGTTTTTTATATGAAAACATTTATTATTTCTGAATGAATTCATTTAAATTTGGTAAAATCAATTCCAATGTCCACCTAAGTGAACACTTTCGATATGGTAAGGATCGGGCAAATATAACATAAAGCCTCCATACAAATTTGATCTAAGCACCTGGTGAACATATAAACTATTAAAAGTGTTGTGTAACGGGTATTTCAGCTTCGGTTCCACCGAAGTTAAAGTTTTTTCCTTGTTTAAAGGCGTAATGGCTTGCTATGCCCTTTTTGTCAAATAAATCAAAATAAAATAAAAATTAAATAAAATGCCTCGCTCACCCTTCTTCTAAGTCAAATACCTAATGTTTATTTAAACCGAATGCAAAAAACCAAACTTAAATATCTTGCTACGTTTCAGTTAGTAATTTTGGCCTCACAAACTGCTCAAATTTCCCATAGTGCGGTGCGTGATGCCTTTGAACCGCTGGTTATAAAGGGTGATTTTTTAAGAGCTTGAGAACTTAAAAAAAAAAAAACGCATAAAATTTCCAAAAATCTCATCGGTTCTTTATTTGAAACGTTAGATTGGTCCATGACATTTACTTTTTAAAGATAATTTCATTTAAATGTTGACCGCGGCTGCGTCTTAGGGTGGTCCATTCGGAAAGTCCAATTTTGGGCAACTTTTTCGAGCATTTCGGCCGGAATAGCCCGAATTTCTTCGGAAATGTTGTCTTCCAAAGCTGGAATAGTTGCTGGCTTATTTCTGAAGACTTTAGACTTGACGTAGCCCCACAAAAAATAGTCTAAAGGCGTCAAATCGCATGATCTTGGTGGCCAACTTACCGGTCCATTTCTTGAGATGAATTGTTCTCCGAAGTTTTCCCTCAAAATGGCCATAGAATCGCGAGCTGTGTGGCATGTAGCGCCATCTTGTTGAAACCACATGTCAACCAAGTTCAGTTCTTCCATTTTTGGCAACAAAAAGTTTGTTAGCATCGAACGATAGCGATCGCCATTCACCGTAACGTTGCGTCCAACAGCATCTTTGAAAAATACGGTCCAATGATTCCACCAGCGTACAAACCACACCAAACAGTGCATTTTTCGGGATGCATGGGCAGTTCTTGAACGGCTTCTGGTTGCTCTTCACTCCAAATGCGGCAATTTTGCTTATTTACGAAGCCATTCAACCAGAAATGAGCCTCATCGCTGAACAAAATTTGTCGATAAAAAAGCGGATTTTCTGATTTTGATAATAATTTTGATTTTGGTAATAAAATTCAATGATTTGCAAGCGTTGCTCGTTAGTAAGTCTATTCATGATGAAATGTCAAAGTATACTGAGCATCTTTCTCTTTGACACCTTGTCTGAATCCCGCGTGATCTGTCAAATACTATTGCATGAAAATCCTAACCTCAAAAAAATCACCCGTTACTTACAAACCGGTTCATAAAACTATTTTCACGGTTCGGTAAGATGCTGTAAACCCAATTAAACGCAACAAAACTCGAGAAAAAACTGTGTACTTTTCGGTCCACAAACTGGTTCAGTTCAAAATCGGACTACAATCCACAACATCTTGCCAAAAAAAAAACTTTAATGCGTTCTGAAGTAAGACCTATGCCTATAAATTAGCTTTTAGTTTAAAATCTTAACTTCTAGACTGAAATGTCAAGAAAGGCTTATCAAAAAATGAATAAAAAATGCGTCGATTTTTAGAAGGGACTGAATGTGGTTTGAAGGAGTTGCCGAATCGTCCACCTCAATAATATCAATAAGTCAATAATAACAACCACTTTATAGAAAAACGTTTTCTCTTCGAATTGATACTGAGATATCTTATGTGTTGCAAACTTATTGTAAAAATGAACATACACCATTCAAGACATTTTTAAATGTATAAAAACAACTCGTATATAGTTACAAACTCATCGTATAAACTGATAATAGGTACGTATGTATTATGTAAAGAAGCTTTCTTAAGCAGATTATACTTGTGTGTGTGCACTCGACAAGGCAAAGTCAAGTCAAGTCGAATCAACTCAAAAACTCTTCTTGAAATACGCGGCAAAATCGCTGCCGGAAAATTCATTGACGATGAGAACGATGATGATGACAATGAAGATGGCAGCAAGATGCGCGATGCTAATGACATAAATGACTATGATGAGTTGTGTATGCTGCACTTAGGAAAATTGTTGATAATAATGTTTTGCTAGATTTTATGCCAACACAGAGCAGAGCACAAGCATTATATTTGTTAAGCTTTAATTGTATACAACATGGCGTATGTGTAATATTTTGCAAAAGTTAAGCGCTTGAAAGTATCTTAATACATCTAAATTTGGTTCTATGGTTCTAGGTACTCTTGTTTGTGTGTGTATCTGTGTGATAAGCTTATAAGCTTAATTTTTATGCTGTTTCTTGTGAAAATTGAAACTTTTTTTTTTTGTTTTGTTTTAGAGACAATCTTTAATTGTTTACATTACCAAGGCAAGTTGCTGCTATAAAACATTTCGACTTTGCTTAGCAGCTGCTCATTTTCGGTTGGATTTTCAAAACCAAGAATAGTTTGCTTTCAATTCATTTGCTGTAGACAATAAGAAACATCTACACACTCAAAAAGTCCAAAAAGCATTTCAATGCTTCACCATGCGTATCCATCTCTACATTTGGGATTTCATATACAAAAAAGTCAAACTGTTTTCGAAAGTCGTTGCCTTCTTTCGGTTAGATTGTTCAGTTTGTTTGCTTAGCATGTTCTCGATTCTTGGTACTCGATTTGTTTCTTTGTCTTTTTTGTGCATTGGGAAATATTTTTACTTTAGTGTTTTGTGCTTGTATGTGTGTGTGACAATCAGAAAGATAAATCAAGTCCCCAATGATGTATTTACTATCATTATTTGATAAGAAAAAAAAAAGACAAAACAATATGCAATTGAACATGTTTCATTTGAAAATTTTGTAGCTAAAATATAAAAAGGAAATAAAACAGCTAAGCCTGTAAGAAGTAGCACATTAGAAGTAGATAAAAACTGCAGAGCTCTTAGGTTTGGTTTAGTGCTCAAGTGGGCAGCGTGCTTACTCCAATACTTAGACGATTTGTAATTTCATTTTCGTAGGAGAACAAAACGCTATACTTGTGTACCACCACCGTTTACACTTTTTTATACCCGACACATAGTGTGAAGAGTATATTCAGTTTGTCTGAAAGTTTTTAGCGCAATGAAGACGAATTCATAGAATAGTAGCAGGTATCCGCGGCTTTGCTCGCGTTTTTTTTTTTTTTGGCTTCTCTTTGGTGGCTAAATATAAATTGTTAAAAAAATGTGGGTTCAAATTTTGGAAATCATATAAACACGACTAACCGTCATTCAAATACGCCCAGGTTTCAAGTCTCTACGTCTATTCAATCCAAATGTATGACTTTTTTTCAAGGCTCTCATTAGGCCTCGGGTCAAAAATTTCTAAAATCCCGTCTAAGTGCTCACCTGTAACAAAATAAAAAGAAATTGGTAAAAAATCTATATTGGGTCCACATGGGTCCCAGGTTCAAGTTCCGGAAATCCCTTGAACACCTTGAACGCTAAAACTGTTTTTTAACCATCTTTCAAATGAGCCCTGTTTCAAGTCTCTACGTCTATTCATTTCAAAGATATGGCTTTTCCGGTTTCAAGGCCCCATTAGGCCCCGGGTCAAAAATTTCCTAAAATCCGTCTAAGTGCTCACCTGTAACAAAAATAAAAGAAATTGGTAAAAAATCTATATTGGGTCCACATATGGGTCCCAGGTCCAAATTCGGAAATCCCTTGAACACCAAAAATGTTTTTTAACCCTTTTTCAAATGAGCTCTGTTTCAAGTCTCTACGTCTATTCACTCTAAAGATATGGTTTTTTCCGGTTTTAAGGGCCCCATTAGGCCCCGAGTCAAAATTACATTTACAATTTTTTTTTTTTTTGCCCTAAACCATCCTTGTATAAATACGAACACACATGCAAAATGTCGTGAAAATCCGTCCAGTAGTTTTCGCGTCCGTCGATCACCAACAGAACATGGGACTTATTTTTATATATACAATATAGATTGTATTTTTCTGTAGATTCATATGGTCCTCTTGAAGTGGTAAACTAAATAGTGCTCGACATAAACCAAAGACTTGGTTTTTTTTGTAAACTGTTAAAGTCGTAAACTTTCTAATTTTTTGGTTTAATTACCTGTTTAAGATGACATCAAAAGTGGTTATTAAACGATTTATTGTTTTTTATTGTTGTGTTTGTGGTTTGTGTATGTCAGGTAATGGCACATGATCGCAGGATATCATGCAAAAGCAAAACATCTGTTAAAAAGGTTTTATTACCTGATTATATAACTTTTATTTAGCGCGAATTAACCCTTTTATGACTTTGTTTTTGCAATTGACCTGTCCATTATATCGTATAAGAGCAGGGACGACGGTGGAAGAGACATCATTCTGATTTAGACAGTTGAAGAGCAAGTTTCATCGCCAAGAAGAGCAAATACAAATTGTTTAAAAATAATACAAAAACTGTTCTAATTTGACGCCATCAACTAAATTCACGCTTTTAATAATCATGTCTAAAAATACATCGCAAAATATGGATGCCTCATTATTGCAGAGCGTCAATAATGTAAGCCTTCGCAGCAACAATTATCAACAACAACGTCATCATTATCAACTACATCATCATCATCAACAACAACATCATCATCAACAACATTTCAACAATGCGACACAACAACAGCGAAACCATCACCAAAGGCAATATCGCCAGGATGAGCAGTTCCAGCAGCAGCAGATGCTAGATCCATCGGTTAATTATGTGGCAACACCAGAATTCTCGTATATTCTCGTATACAACAACAGCAACCACAACCATGGGCTGCAGTAAATTATGGATATCCTCAACAACAGCTGCAACCACATTATCCGCATCCACAAAATTATCAAGGGCAACTTTGGTACCCTCAACCTTTGAATCAAGCATATCCATTACCCCATTATATCAATGCGGCTCCACAGCAGGAACATATACCACCACGTCAATTGCATCACACTCACAGGCAACCAGTAAATCCTACTGTTACGGATCAAGCTACTAGAGTGACACGACACCAACGATTTGAGACTCCAGCGTTAGATACTTTTCATGCATCGCTAGTTGCATCGTTGCAGAATGATGATGATTTGTATGAAAACGAGGCTTCTAGAGCCAATCGTGAATATTTGGGTTACGAACTCGACGAGGATGCCGTACGACTTCGAAACAGAGGGACAGCTGATGTGCTATCCGAAGAGAAGAATGGCTTAACACGTACTCAAATCGAAAAACTGCCAAGCAATAAATATAATCCAGATACAAATGATCAGAACTCCTGCGTGGTTTGCATGGCTGATTACGTGCTGGATCAGACATTACGCAACGCAAGCTGCCTTGTTCACATCAATTTCATACTGCATGCATTGACAAATGGTTAAAGACGCATCACACTTGTCCTGTTTGTCGTCGCGATTTAAGTGAAACAGCAGTGAGAGCCTGAACCACACAAATACAGTTGTGATTAGATCCGCAGCGGCATTAACAAAAAAAATTAATAGACAACGTTGACAGCAGCAACAGCAATAATCATTTTTTTTTAAATAATTTTAGATTAAGTTGATAGTTAAGACTCAAAATTGTATTTATAAATTTAAAAAGAAAATTAAATAAAAATAAGTAAATGTATATATGGCCATAATATCTCTTTTTAGCCTTGGTATATCTTTTGATATTGACCCAGCAAGGGTCTTTCCTTGCAGACTGCATGGCTTTGCCCAACCGATTAACATTGGCGTCGTATACATTCCATCCAGAAATTGAAGAAGTTGCACGAAAGTCTAAGGTCGGCTTCTTCGGTCTAAAACCGCTTTGGTATTATCCAACCACACCTGGTACATATGGTACCAGTCTGTTGCAGAGTATGCTGGACAGAATTTTATATTCAATTGTTAGGAGACTATACCGCAAGAGTTTGCACAGACTTCAGGGTTTCCTTTCTTGCTTATAAACTTTTCTTGCCGGAACCTCTGCATCTATTCGGTGACCATTCAGGAGAGTCTTTCCGGATGTCATTTCCCACTCTAACTAGACCAAAGATTCTCCGAAGTATCTTCCTCTCAAACACGCCCAACGCCGACTTATCCAATTCTGTCTTGAACCATGCTTCTGCGCTACACACTATCAGTTTCTTGTAGAGTTTAATTTATGTTTCTCTGAACAGAACTCTAATTCACAGGTTGCTGATATTTACATCTGTGCCCAGGTAGTCGAAATTTTCTACAGCCTCATAGCTGAAGTTCTCTGTCCTCAAAGACCGTCTACGTGGTGTTGATTGTCTGCGGGTGAAAACCAAGTACTTTGT